>ML675624.1:27883350-27963286 GCA_007922155.1 Mesoclemmys tuberculata | reverse complement strand
ACTCCTAGTTCTGAGACTAACTTGTGTGACCTTGGCTAAGTCATTTACCCTCACTGCCTCTGTTTTCCCAGCTATGAAATAGGGGGAAAAAAGCACCCCCTTGAAATAGTATCAATAATTTCCCCCTACAGTACCAGGATTTTCTCAGTCCATTTTCTACAGAGATAAATAAAGCCATGCATAGTTTAAGGACTTTTCAGACAAGTTCCTAAAAATTTAAGCTTTGACTACACTGAGCTGATGTCAAAGAGCCTGTGCTGCATATTGTTTTTCCCAGTGATGTTGGTCAAAATTTCCTTTCTCCCCATTAAACTACAGTGTCTTAGCTGCCAGTTAGCAGCTGCCCTCTACCATAGAGACAGTTGTAGTCCAATGGTTCTATTCATGTAATCATCATGAAACACTTTATGAGAAGTGCTGTGTAAGTGTAATATTCTATTACAAAATAATCTGCTTAATTGGAACATGCTGAATTGGGACAGTTACTTTACTGAGATATCTCCCAGGAAACTGATTTAGCTAATGATACTGAATGGCAATAACCATTGCTTAAACAGGACACTATTAGCACAAATTCAACATAATGGGGATGAGTTTAGATAGTGTTAAGTGGTGTTTAACCAACTGATAAATTGGTATGAATCTGTAATCTCTGTCTTTTAATACACAAGTTGCCAAATAAATTTTAAAGGATATATAAGTCCTGCAGCGAATGTGTTAATCAAGGCAACTGGATTCATAAAGACATCAAACCAAGTAGTTCCAGAAAAAGTGTGTGTGGACAATGGAGAAGCTCCCAGAGGACCCTCTCACTCTGCTGTCAAAAACAACAGACAGGACATCCAGTAAATACTACTGCATCCACAGCAACATCAAAAGAGAGAGACACCAGTTGCTGACCTGTCCTCTCCTAAAAGGTTTCATGTCTATTTAAAAAAGAAATGAACAACGAAACCAAAAAACTGAAAACATACAAACTGGAGATTTTAGACTGGGAGGGAAACTTACTTTAGGGGGGATAATAAAGCTACTTTATATTTACAGGGAAAACCTTAACATTACTATGTATATATATATATATATATCATTGTCTAGCATTTTTATATATTTTACCACGTCATAATTCTCTGCTAGCAAAGATGGGAGCTTTGTCTCTCTTTGTTCCTCCAATGCCTTATACAAAGCTACTCATCCACATTGCTCTAAAAAGTCAGTCCCCTAGAATAGATACTGGAAACTGAATATAATTAAAATGGTGAGGCACTAAAATATGAAATGACAGTAATGCCCATAAAAGAAATGCCACATTTACACATATTAAACATTAATATAAAAATTCTATGGCATTGTTGTCATAGAACCTGTCAAGCACATGAATAATCCTGCATTCTCATGTATCCGTTTATCATCTTCAGCCTACTGAGTCACCATGACTCTGGAATAAATGGTGCTTGCTATATGGGCCAGAGCATTTATCACTTGTGTAGTGTCATTCCACTTAGTTTTACAGCTGCAAACAGAAATCTAGGTATTGATTTTGTAAAGTTCACACTAGATGTAATCATAAGCATGGAAATTAAAAGACTGATAAAATCTAAGCAATGTAAAGTGATGAATAAAGATATAGTATACTATAGCAACTGGATGAAATAATGGGTAGATGACCTTGAATTGTATTTTCTCATTAACTTCTGTAGTGAGAGGAAGTTTATATAGTCCTCTCCAATGAGCGTCACTCACAGAGAGCCAAAACTGAGGAATTAATTACAATCTAGGTTTTAGTCATGTCAAGAAATGAGGGTAATAAATACACAGGGCAGGAGAAGGGAGGTGGAGAATCTGGGGAAAGTGGTGAGACAGGATAAAGGTTCCAGATAAGAAAGTAACGTGATTAGTTCAGGCATGCATACATCTTTGATGGTTCTGTTTTTTTCTTTTTTTCCTGGGGGTTTGATGTTTTCTTTTTCAAATCCGTTTTTTTAGGTGACACAGCTCATTAAGCTTTGAATGAGAGGATGGTAGCTTGGTAAAGAGATAGTAAAGACATTCCATTGTTTAGAAGAAGGCCTGGGACAAGAGCAGGATAAGGAAATAAATGTGGGATCGAGGCTGGTACCACTGGGAGAGTGGTAGATGGTGCAGAGACTCAAATGAAGATGTAGAACATAGCTAAGCAAGGTAGGTCCTTGAAAGTGTGGACAAGGTTGGACTACATATGTAAAATAAGATTAGAAAGCTATGAGTCCTCCTAGCTGAGAAACTTTCCTTCAACCAACCTACGACTTTTTCTGATTGCTCTGGTGCCTGGTACAAGGCCAAGAGAAGTCAGCTGAAAATCCTGAATTCTACTTCCACTGACTTCAGTAGAATTAAGACCAGGCCCTTTGGTGACAAATACTCTGGGAAACAATGTTAGATTAAAATTGTTAAAATGGGTTGTCTACAAAATCCTGCTGGCATTTTTTTGAGCAGGAGAGTAGGTGTGGGAGAGGGTGCAGTCTAACTTCTGTTGAGGAAGCCACATGGAATTTCATTTGATTTTATCATTTCACAAGCGTTAACTGATGCAATCAGCTATCCTACAATTCCAGTTCCTTCTTTCTTTCTGCTCCTCTGATGTATAGTCTGCAATTTGGGAAAACTACTTCGCTAAAAAAATATTTTACACCTCCACTCAAATGGTCTTGGGAAGTAACAAACGGAACATTTTAGATGAGTGAAACAGATAGAAATACAAAAAACCCCATCTTGTTTCAATTCATAAAGACGTAAAAGAAATAATGGCCCCTTCTATAGTACTACAGCAGATGTGAGTAAATTACTTCCAAGAGGAAGATCTAAGCAATAATTTAAAATGATCCAGGTTTTTAGGTTATGACATGGTGCTAAAGACAAGTATAATATACAGTATCTTTTCTATTTTGAAATACTTTACTTGTAAACTAAATTTCACAGTGAATGTATTACACATAAAGAGTCTGGATAGGAAGAGGCGCAGAGTTCAATGGGAGCTTCAGGTATTCATGACCTCTTGGGACCAGGCCTGTGACCCATAAGAAATATATATTTGAAATGCAGCTGTACAAAAACAAAAGCCCTCTAGAATGGAGTTATTTATGGAATTTCGGCACAAATTTAGAAGACAGTCTAAAAACACAGAATCATAGGAATTAGAACACTGATCTGAATTAGCATAGTAAAATGTATGTGTTTCTAGAATGCTGGAGTTAAAGCTCAGAAATCTCTCAAAAAAGTCTGATTTGTATGATTATGCCAATTTCTGCACATTTAATAAGTATGCACACAGGGATTCATATTTTGGGCCTTACCCAGACCAAACCCAATACCAAGGCTTATTTGTTGCTGAGTGGATTTATAAAGTAAATAAGATGCTGCAGGATCACAAGGAAAAAATTATATTCTGTGCTATTGTGCCATGTTAGAAAGCATATCTGGCAATTTCATAGGAAATCAGGCCCAATGCACCATGTAACAGATGACAAGATTGTCAAAGCCTTTGTGTAAGCTAGTATTCAGTCTACTGTTGGTACCAGGCTTAAAAAAGTCAATTGCATCTATTCAGAACTAAATTATTCTGATAGTTTTAAGCTACCTCTTAGAAGGCACACTTCATAGAACTCAAATAAACTATTTACCTACCCTCCACCCCCAAAGATTCATTGAGACTTTGGAATAAGCAGAAAGCATGTCTGGGTTCTGTATCAGCTCAATGACTGGTTCAGATCAACAATCCATCCAGGTAATTAAGGCAATTAACAAAATTCAGGTTAAGTGCTGAAGCTATTGCACCAGGATAATACCATTTCAAGCTTATTCGGAAGAAAATATCAACATCCAAGCTAGAATCGCTCAGATAGTATAGATCTGACACAAACATGAGAATGGCAGCAGTTGGTCTTGTGACATTACAGCAATGGAAGGAATTATATTAGAGATCAGAGCATTTGGAAGCTGACATACCAGACTTCAGTTGCAACTAGTGGCATGGCATCTGAAACAGCTTCTAGTTAAATTACATTTTCAGACCACACGTGGCATAAAGTAGCAGACATTAAAGACCAACAAGAAAGCTTTTCAAATCTCTAAAAATGCCACTTAGTTCTTTCAAAAAAGGGACAAAACTAAATCAAACACCATTTTCTTGTAATTACATGAGGAAACATGTAATCTGTGTAGCCTCCTGAAACTGAGAGAACAGTAGGCTTGCATTGGGCAGTCTTCCACTGTTTCTTTTGTTTATGTACTAATGAGCCATTGTCACACTAGAGCCAACCTGGCATCAGCAGTTAAAATAAATTTACTGCAAGAACACTGCTGTTTGTAATTAGCTCTTCATTACACAATCAGGCTGATGTAGAGAAACTCTCATATGATTTGCTCAGCAAATGAAGCAATATAATTACACCTCACTTGAAATCAACAAATTAGACTGCTGTTTGCAATTGGCTATATTATGTATTATTAGTACTCCAGCAATTGCAGGCCTGTTGCAGCCTTTAGCACTTAAATAAAGTAAGCCTAATTAAAGTACTGAATAGTTTTGAATTCGCACAATCAGCTGCACAATAGTCACTATTTTTACAATTAAAGGAGGAGTCAAGATTTGTGTGTTGCATATTCTTCACAAATGTATGCCTTGGTCATTCCCATATCTGATGATGCATGTAGGAATCACACATACAAATAATTAACATTTTTATTATTATATATTATGTATGAGCAAACAGAAAACATGTTTACTTTGTAGCAATTTATTATCTAGCTAGACACAGAAGACTTGAATAGATTCAGGTTAAGCGGGAAAGGTATCTGAACTATCTGTTCAGCTGCATTGTTCCTGGCAGGAAGATGCTTTACTCATCTTTAACTGGTGTGACGTTTCCCACGTATTTTGGATTTTTGCCTTTCTGCCATGACTTTGACGGTAAAGGCAAGTTAATGAGGAGTTAGCTGAACTATTTGAAAGTTACAAAGGTGTTTTGCACAAAACAAAAATAATGAACAGCAATAGACCAAGTAAGAATTAATCCATATACATGAGCACTCAATGTCTTCTCATGGCATGGTTACTGGGAAATGGGAGAGATGCTCTAATATGATATGGGAAGCTGAATGCCACAGAAAATAGTTTACTGAAGGGTTCCCCCCCCTTTCTAATTGTGCATGTAAAATTATGAGAGATTTATAATAAGCACTGGAAAGAGAGAGAGATAGAATACAATGATGGGAACCTGGTCAAAGATTTTCGTATAAAAAATTCATGGTTGAAAAAGCAAAAAATATAAACATCTATACAATGCAGTTCGAAAGTTCATTCTCATGTTACTTTATACGAACGTCATACTTTTTAATTCAACCCTAAGAAGAGAAAAGTGAATTTTAAAAAATTAATCTGGAAGGAAAAGCTTGGAAACATAAAACAAAAGGCTAACTTTCTTCTGAAGGAAAGAGAATAGACAAAACAAGGATATGAAATTATATGATGAATGATGTGAGGAAACAATATGTGTACATAGATTAAATTATTTCCCTACGTTTGGCACAGCATTACCAGTCTACTCAGGAGAGAAAAAAATCAGGTGTCAGGATCCCAACAAGGGCAGTTAGGGCCAAGAATCAAAGCAGGGGCAAACTTGAGGCTAAAAGAGTAGCCAAGGAGTTTGTAGTCAGTTCCAGGCCAGGGTCGATACTGAGGGCCAGAGTCCAAGTTAAGGACTAGAGTCCAAGTTAAGTGTCAGGGTCCAAGTCAAGAGGCGACGTC
Source organism: Mesoclemmys tuberculata (assembly GCA_007922155.1). Taxonomy (NCBI): domain Eukaryota; kingdom Metazoa; phylum Chordata; order Testudines; family Chelidae; genus Mesoclemmys; species Mesoclemmys tuberculata. The sequence goes on along the minus strand of ML675624.1, from coordinate 27,957,504 downwards.
CAAAACAAGCCAAGTTTAAGCCAATACAAAAGCATAGAACATGAATAGTTGTGGCAGCCATAGAAAATCCATGCTGTTGCCAGGACACTTCCTGGAAAGCCCCTGAGATTTATATAGTGCAGGGAGCCATGGGGCCTGCCAGCTGTCAAACCCTTATTTGCCATGGTATGTGTCCATAGCGAGCCATGGGAAGTTGAGTCCATGATGGTTACAGCTTCCACTGTGTGGTAGCCCCGAGATGTTAGCAGTAGTGATGTCTCTACAGATCTGGGTTCTAGACCCCGGGGTCTTGCATCCCATATAATACAACATATTGCATTATGTTAATGCAACACAGATAAACCTTGAGGACATTAAGAACTATGCTGGCTAACAATAAAATGGCAACCACACAGTAACTACATTTGCTCTTGTTAGGCAGCAATACTTTTTTAATGAAATGTATAAACCATAAACTGCTGGTCCATTCAGTTTCAGCAAGAGTTGTATTTCTCTTCCAGGACCTGGCTAGTACATTCTGTACATTAAGGATGAGATGTTTATAGGTATCTTTAGCTTAACTCATGGTCAGGACCTGACACAATATACCCAACAAAATGAATGTACGAGATTAAGAAAAACAGCCCAATGATTTGCCAGACTATGTTTTTAATCAAGCCTAGACATGTGTAATAAAAGACCTCTATTACCATACAATTTTACCACAGCCCTTCCATCAGAGATAAGAGAAGCTATCTATTTTAAGTTGTTTACTGATATAGGAGACAGAAAAATTATCAATGTATGTCCACATCACAGTGAAGTAGCTGGATACATTTCTGACTGTGAACTACAAATAATGTCCTGATTGCATCGTACACTCAAATATGACGACTTGAATGTATGTTTTCATAAAATCTTTACAAAATCTTGTGCATTGCTGCTGATTGTGAATATAATTAATGGCAAAATATCTAAGTTGAAGGCATTAGATATGATATTTCTCCAGTTCTATATAAACCTAAATGGACCTTCCATGAAAAGTTGAGACAGAACTATAATATTCTTAGTGCTAATAGATTGATCAAGTCTTTAGCACAATTATTGTCCTTCCTGGCTGCTGAGGTCTCTGAGAAAGTATTGTGGTCTTTGCTAGTGGAAATTGTCAATACCTCCCTTGGGATTATAGGTACAGCTTGTCTAAAGGAAGCACATATATGGCCTCTGCTGAAAATGCCATTTAATGCAGTTATTGGCCAGCACTGACTCTTCCATGTTTGGTTAAGATTACAGAAAAAATGGCAAGACAATTCTCAAAGTAGCTAGAAGTTTCCAATTATCTTGATCCTTGCAATTGAGATTCCAACACAAAGAGACTCCTTTTGTTGCACTGCTCGATGATTTTCTGGCAATGCATAAAGACAGGGCCCCCACATGGGGGGGAAAAAAGGATCACTTTACCGGAGCTCAGAGGCCCTGGGGAGCCCGGTCCCCATTACAAAGAGGAAAAATATTTTCATGGCTCATGAGATTGTATGTAAGGGATGATGGATTGTGGTATGTGTGTGGAAGGGTGCCTGTGTTACAAGTTTGTACTGGGCTTGAAAAAATTATGCTTGGGCCCTGCATAAAGAGCTGGCAGATATTAGATCTATCAGCTACCTTCATGCTGTTAATGCACTTGTAGTTTCTGACAGTAGGGGCTGTTCTTCAGTGGCTTCGTTTTTTTTAAGAGTGAAATTCCAAATGGCACTAATAGGCCATTGCTTTTCAGGCCCAAAGGATCTATTTTATCACCCTCTTCTCTAATGTATACAAAACGTAGTTACAAAATGTCAGAAAGGAAATATGCATCAGAGTGGACTGAGAACCATGGTGTGTTTGGAGAAGCAAGCAGAGGTATTGGTGGATATTATAGCAGTTCCCAGCTTTCTGGAAGATGCATGTCCATGATTTGTAACCAGGTGCTTCTGAATGACTACAGAGCTGCATTAACTAAGGCTACTTTTTGCTATGCACAAATCTGGTTGGCTCCTTCCTTCTTGCTCTTGAGATTCATGTCTCACTCATCTTTAGATTGGATGACTGCAATAAGGTGAACATAGACACTGAGGCTAAACAAACAATCTCACTTTTTAGGTGGGAGTTCTCACCATGGGTAGGTGAGATCTGTGTTCTGAGATCTGCACTGGCTGCCTGTTGACTTCTGAGCAGAACTTAAGATGTTGCTTTTAACATTTAAGCCCAAAATGATAGTCCTAAAATAGTCTCTCTCTTCCTGGCATGCTGCTGTGATTGTGATTAGAAGTGCTGAAGCTAAGATCCTATGGATAAAAGAAATGGAGCTGCTGGCAAGATGGGCTCTGTGAGTGCCCCTTGAGTTTGGAACATGCTCCCCAACTTGGTCCCATGTATCCAGAATCTATTGACCTGCCAGGCCTGCCACAAAACTCATCTATCTGAAAGGGAATTTGGGATAGCTGAGACAACTGAGGATGGATCTTTAGCATGAAGGGAATGTGACGGGTGGGAGCTTTGATTGTTAATAATCATGCTTACTGGTGACTGGTATATAGTGGTTGGATGGAACAGAACTGTGCTGATGTTTTAGTTGTACAGTTATTTTGGTATGGTACTTTTCTTAAAACATCAGAATTTAGAATGTTCATAAGTTTAGTAAAAAATAACAGTAAGACCTGGACCAAATCTATGTGTCTTTGGGGTGTTTTACCACCCGTCTTGGCATTTTCAGTGCTATGCTTTGAAAAGATGTAAGCTACAATGACGCATGTTAGTTGTGCAGTAAAAAATATTTTTTCCGACACTGGACTTGGTGCAGTAAAAAAATATTTTTGGTAATCCAATCCCACCTGGAATATTGAAAATCTCTCCATTAGAGTGACCATAGATGTAAAGTATTGTGGAAAGGATTAAGATTTCTGTTTTTATGAACTGATATTGAATCAGAAGCAGCATCTGTGACTTCAGTAGAGGTGATGCAAATTTTTTTTAAAGAAACTAATCATGCTGAAGCTTTCATCATCTTTGTTATTTTTCCCTACAATAAAATCTTTCCAATAAACATCTCATTTGTCTCTCTAAGGCATCGGTTTCACCACAAAGGTAAGTATGTTTTCTATCCTGGTATAGGGTTTTTTTAAGTAAATTTTATGTGCTTTCTAAAGAATGTAATTTGCTGTAGAATTGTGCTAGCTTTTAATTTTTTTGAAATGCGTAGGCAGTGACATTTTCCTCCTAAGACAGTTTTTTAAGTTTGCTAGTAAAGAGAAACACTAACTTTCTGTGTATCATTATGTGACATTAAATCTTCAGAAGTTGAATTTAGCTCTGGTATGGCTATTCTGTCAAGCTTTTTTTCCCATCAAGGTCGGGTGGTGGGGGTGGGGCAAACATAACAGGATTTATGTTAACCTAGCACAAAAATCAGTGAACACACAGCCATGACCACAAAGGGAGATTTTGTTTCCACAGAGCATTAATCCAATTATCTCGGTCTGCTATACTGGTCAAAATTAAGCCTGTTCTAGGAGTGGAAATGCTTTACCGCAAGGGAAAAGAAAGAATAGTTCTTTATGCTGTGGGGCAGCTCCTCCCCAATATATATGGAAGATACAATTTTTGTGTAGTTTAGAGCTCAGTGGGAAAGGTACTGGGGAAGCCAGACCTATGTGCCAATCATAGAACGCAATTAAGGTGATCACACCTATATTGAAAACTGATTACACCAAGTATCCATTTGGTGCATATAAACAAAGCGTAGTCATTATAGCCAAACTAGATCTGATTGAAAAGTTTCACTTAAAACGTTTCAGATGAATAAAAAGGGCAAATTTTTCACAAAAAAGTCTCCCATTTAATAGATCAATCTGACTAGACAATGACCCAATCTCCTAGCATCTTTTGTGATGGCTTAATTCCTTTTAAACATATGAAATATTCAATAAGTATAACCATGTTTCCAGTATTTTTATAATATGAGTAGAAAACCCTGCTAATTTATTTTCTCTGTAATTGTTCATGTCCCCTGGAGAATATTGAGTTTCTTGTAAGTCAATGAAATCTGGTTTAAATGTCTTGAAGCAAGAGAGTACTTTTCTTCTTAATTGGATGGTTTGTCTGGCTCATTCACATTTACAGATACACACTTATCAATGTAAGTTAGGCACCTCACTGCCATTTGTATCTCCCTCTACCCCATCCATTTTAAAAAGTCACATTCGTGCAGTGTGTGTGATATTGTCACATTCTAGGGTGCAATCCAGACCAGTGAGAGGTTGTGTCACCACCTGCCCCACTATCTTGATCATGTCACAATACTTTGCTGTTGTACCTCTCAACCTGGGCCACTCACAAACAGCCTGACAGTATGCAGATCACACGCTGAGTGGCTGTGTATAGCTGCAGCTCTGATGCAGTAGCCTGTTAGGAACACACAAGTCACACTCTGGCTTCCACCAGCCTTGGTTACTATTCACAGGGTGACCTCAACACACACACAGCCACAAATTTTCCAAAATCATGCGCTCTGCCATGTCCAGCCCTCTCCTGGACAGTTCAGATATTATAGTTCTTTTCTGTTGTACAGAGTGAAGATTCAACATTTTCATACTTTATCTGGAGTTACCAAACAATTCAGCAGTAGACAGGATTTTAAAGGAATTCAAGTATAAAATTTAGAAGTGGTTACAAGCAAATGCAAGTGAAAATAGGCATCTAAAAGTCAAACATAATCTAGCAAGTTTTGGTTCAAAGACTTAGTTTAAGATGGCTTTTCTCACCCACATTTTCCAGCCACATAGTGACTGTCCCTTTCCTTGGTCAGGATCCCTCTCAAAGGCCCAAAGATGCTGTTACCTTTGTCTTTTTAGGTGAAAGAGAGAACTTGTGGTTCTCTGCCCTCCCCCTCTTGTATAGTCCTGTGAACCACTGAAGTGGATTCTTTTGAAGATTACTCCTCAAAGCAAAGTTTATTCAAACAATAAAGGAGACCACAAAGTCTGGTGGTGAACCAGTCTCCATGCTCTTTCTTCCCACCTGTGTTTCCTGAACTGCAAATATACTTTGTCTCTTGCTATTTCCTCCCTCTCGTTTCAAGGACCCTGTTTCCTACAACATGTAAAATGAGGTTGTCACGCTGGCTGGGGGCGGGGGGACATTTATTATATTGTTTGACATCAGTATGTCAAAATTATAGTAATCCATGTGAGATATGCCATGTCAGGTACCGTTAGAAAGGCTATAATGTGCTGAGTAAGATGATAATGTTTATGTCCATGTGTCATGTGTAATGGAAGTTATGGATATGGTTGCTATATCTTTATTTCAAATTGCGCTGTTTCTAGGCCACTCCTCAGACAGGATGGCTATAACAATAGCCTGCTTAATGGCCCATTAAGACATTCCCAGGTGCAAGGGGCCCAAGGGGAAAAGCCAGTGATATACCTGATGAGTCACCAGGACTTGCTCATGTGACTCTGGACTCCATTTTGGTTCCTATAAAATTCTACAAGCAGCATGGCAAGGGCCAGAGGACATAAAAGGCAGAGGTATGTCTTCAATCCTGGTCAGCTGTCAGCCACCTGTCTACCTCTGAACCAACTGATCTACAACTGAAGCTGTGAAACAAAGGAATGAGACCCATCCAGGTACTGGATGTATACCAGAGGGACTATACAAGCCTGAAAACTCCACAATTCTTCTAGAAACCTGATATATATGGACTTTCAAATCATTTTTATGTATCTAATTGCTTTAATCCTTTGACATTTCTCTTATAGTTTCTTTCTTTTATAATAAACCCTTAGTTTTCGTTACTAAAGGATTGGCTGGCAGCGAAGTATTTTGGGTACGATATAAACTTATATTTATCTGGTACTGTGGCTGACCCTTTGGGGTCAGAGAAATCTTTTGGTAAAGAGCAGAGTTTAAATAACTGGTCTCTTTACTGGACCTAATGGCTGATTGGGAGCCTGAGACTGAAATGTAGTAAAGGGAGCTGTGCATATTTATATACTGGCTTCTTGATAACCAGTGTGGGGGAATCATTTGTTTTGTGTATAGATATATACATATTAGGGTTAGTTGAAAACTTTCAATTATCAAAACAGATTTTCAAAAGAAAATTCAGTTTTCAATTAAAACATTTTGGCCCCAAACAGGAAAAAAAGTTTTTTTTTTTTTTTTTTTGGGTAAATGAAGAGTATTGGAGAATCTTATATTCAGAGAAGGTAAGCAAGGAACTATTGAAACAATACCTGCCAAAATCAAGTCATATTTCATAACAGAACAATAACTAGTGAAACATACCTGTGGGATTTTCAAAAATGCTCAAAGGGTTGAAATCACTCTTATTGAGGAAAAAAAGAGTTAGGCCAACATTGAGTACTTTAAAAAAAAAAAAAAGAAATCAAGCCAACCACATTCAGCATAGGTCACTGATCAAAATGGAGGAGGGTGGAAGGAAGAGTAATCATCAAGATTATTTATAGTTACACAGAGAGAACAGAATTATATTTTCTTGTTCCTATTGCAATAATGTATATTTGAGATCTAAATATGAGAAAATTATAAACAGAGTTGAGATCAAACTTTGACACCGAAAAAAATCTAGTTAGCTGAGACATTGTTACATTTAAAACTTTGATTTGGGGCATGACTAGGGAAATATGATTCCCATCATTGAGCAGCTTAAGGTGGGCATGAAAGATTTCCTGTACTTCCTGAGGAGAATTTAAGAATCTTCTTTTACTGACATAGACCAAAATTAATTTTGAAGGATACCACAAAAAACACTTTCTTTACTTTATGCTGTTCACATATTTTTCAAAGGTTTCCATGCTCAAATCCAAGTACATTAGAATCCACTTCCCTTGAAATTTCAAGCATTTCAGTTTCTTGCTCTTACCTGGGGATATTGGGAACAAGGACCCTTTGTATTTTTGGGTCTTGCACTCTGGTAAGCTTTACTTAGGTTCAAATCCTTGGCTCTTTTCAAGTTTAGGTACAATTTTTAAAGGGTTTAGATAAAAGAAATGGCTTTATCAACATGTATGTTTCATCCAAGAGATGGTCTATGCCTGTCCTTGTGTCTTATCCCATTTTCTGCCCTTGCTTCCCAATCTTCAAGGGTTCATTGTTCTGCTCTTTTAATACTTATCCAGTTCAACATTTATATTGGAGACAGAACTTTAATATTTGCCCCCTTTGATAATGATGATGCGCCTTTGGACTTTTTAGTGTCCTTGAACTCTCAACAGCAAAAGTACAGCAGCATTCCCCATCAATAGCTAGAGAAAAATGCTGCAATTGTCAGATTCTTCACAGAGTCAACCGAGCTCCTGCTAAAAGTATGTCAGAATTCCCAAATGGCTAACCAGAATAAAAATCCTTGAACTTTTAGGACTATGTTATGCAATCCTTCTGCATTTCGTTTAAAATTTTGTGCCTCAGTAGGTAAATTAAAAAGAAGCAGCCTAAACTGGGATTTGAAACTGTACTTGAGAAGAGCAGTGGTATAAATGCATCTACTTACTCCATAATCCTGGGTAGGACGTGCTTCCCTTTGTATAAACATATATAATTTGTTGCTGGTTATATTAAAGTTTAGCCACATTGCAGAAAGTGGAAAACCTAATGGAACTGCCAATGCCCTGGGTTAAGAGAACAAAAATATTGGCTCAGTTCTGCCACTCTTATTTGCAATGAACAGTATCTTAATCTGAAGATAGTCACATTGCAACCACTCAGCATGGAAAAAACGTTGGGCAGATACTATGTTTTCCTAACAACCTCAGACAACTTACATCTTCCACTTTATCCTTTCATCCATTTTTCTACTTTCCACAGTATGTTTTCAACAACTATTTAAAAAAACATTACATTCAGTGCGCCAACTGGAAGAAAATTGTCTTTAATGCAGGCACACATGAAAGGAACACACTTGCAGCATATATCTCACAGTATGTAGTTCATACATTACTTGTTTATCTTTAATGAGGAAGTAGAAATTATGTAGCAGAAATCACCTTACAGTCTATCCTTTTTTGATGCACACAGATAATTAACATTATTGGAAGTTAAGTACACATACTGGGAAAGAGAGACCTATGTACCTTTATTTAGCTTGAAGATAAAGTGTGTGATAATGCTTTGGAAAGATGAAATATTCACAGACTATTGTATGTATTTTATAAAATTATACATATCTTTATGGAGTAGCTAGTGATTGTATTCCTAGCTCAATGGTTGAGCTAAAAAATGTTTCTTGTAGAAACTAAAATCACTTGAGGGTAGAGCTCTGGGAAGATAGCATATGCTGGTTTGACTTGGTTCAAGAGGTCTGGCAAACAAAGAACTGCAATACTGTATAAAGTGACCACCATGACATAGGGAGAGAGAACATGCGCCCTTGATCTAAAAACACACCTGAGACTGTGACCAAAGTCCTGGACAGCACATGAACTACTTTAAATGCTACTAGAATTTCCATGGGGAAAAGGGGTGACAAATCTGATAAGCCAAATACATTTAGTGCCTTTTTTAAAAAAAATGTTCTCTATAATGCTTTGTTCAGAATAAATAGTACTTTTCTTTATGAAAGCTGGCGGGTAACTAGTGAACCCTGCCATTGCCCTGGTGGAATAGGGCTGCAGGTGCTGAACTACGGTCAGACCTCCTGAGATAATCACAATCAATTGCAGGAGCCTGCAGCCTACTTCCCAACTCTAAGGCGAGAGAGTTTCAGGACTCTAACCTGAGAAAGGAGTTGACTAAGGCTTGAGACTTAACAGAGGTACCTTCAAGGAGGACAGAAATGCATAGAGGCCACAGAGGGGTCAGAGATGCAGTTATCTTGGGGATTTGACTAGAACCTCAATTTTGGAAACCAAAGGGACTACTTGCAGAATAGGGTACTGGTCAACATACGGGAGGCCGAATCAGGCCTTGTGAATTTCCAATATGGGCTACTGGTTGCTTTCCTCAGTAAGCAGAACTCAGAACAAGAAAACGAAATCAAAAGATTTGGAACTGAGAATTTAAAGGCATGGTTGGAACTGTAATGATAATTGTTTTACATGATCTTTCGCCTTATAAAGAATAACTCTATTTGCTGTTTGCCACCTGTTCCATAAAAACAAAGAAATAATACCTGAGTGTAAATTTGTCTGTTTTGGAGCAGAGGATTCAAATGCATATTTTATTTGTTGAGTCACATGTTCCTGAGGGCTAAATCAATATCCACATCCTAAACAGCGCCAACAACACCTATCTGGGACCGCTTGGACAGAAAAGGAGCCTGGGGGTTGAGAAACACCTTTGAAACACCATCTGTGCTTTCATTCTGTCTGCGTATTTTGGGATTGTAATGAAAATGAGTTATTTTTGGAGAGAATAAGAATTGGAGATATATTGAGAGTCCAACAGCAACAAATTGGAAGAAAAGGAAAGAAACAAAATCTACAAGGGATGAGATAATGCCCTACAAAGTTTGGGAATATATTGCCCTAAAAGTTGGGTTTCTGTAGGGCTTTACATTTGGGAGTAGTCAATGGGGACAATGACTTTGGGCATAGTATTAATTTGCAGTTGGTCATATTCAGTTTAAATTGTTTCAGAAAATCCTAATGCTAATAATCACTGAAGTTACCAACAGCATATTTGTTTGAAAAAAAATAAAAAAACATCCTTTCCCCTGCACACACATTTTTCTAGATGGAATCATAGCTGCCTGGCACCTGAACAATATTTGAAACGCCAGCTGCCATTTTTATATTATATACACATACATTCTTTTCAGTGTGCACACGTGCACGTGCACATACACACACAGACGAAGAGTTGCATTCTTTTGCTTCAGCATCCTTCCGTGTGGAGCTGGGAGGTGTAAAAGATGGGGGACAGCATGCAACTGGCCCTGAGGGAGTGCTATGCTTTTCCTTTCCAACCCTCTCCTCTGTGTGTTAAACAAGAAAACAAAAAGGGGGTCACAGTTTGCTCTGCTCAGATGCTATAGCTCCTTTGTAAGTGGTTTGTTTTTGTTCTTGGGGTTAATGCGGTTTGCCTCCTCCTTTTCTAATGTAACACAGGCCACTCACAAATAAGACCCACTCTTCCTATATACTAAACACAAAAAAGCTAAAGTGTATCTTTCTTACTCATTTTTCAGAAAGTTGCTCAAGGGAGATGAAAATGCTTTGTAAAATTTCCCCAATTGTCTGCCACTTTTCTTTAGGTTTTACATTTCATGTCATAAGTAAAATAATGCACATGAAATCCAGCTTTTCGTCACCCTCTCTAGTTGAGAAATACCATGCAGGTATTCAATACAATTGACAGCCTCTACTCTGGAGAGATCAAGAACTGTAACTGTAAGGGTGCTGCATTATATGACTGAGGCATTAACTAAAATGCAATGAAATTTGCAAAGCACTTTCTGGTTTTAACCACCAATACTTTCTTTAGCACTACAACTGCTCTCACTCACAAGCAGACATAGCCATTAAAGGTAATATTTCAGACAAACCAAATTTCTTTACTATTATTATAATATGTATTATAATAGTTCCGAGAGCCCCCAGCTGAGATCAGGACCCCAATGTATTATGCACTGTCTGAGCACATAGTGGAAAAAACAGTCCCTGCAGCAGAGAGCATCCTGCCTAAATAGAGGTCACACAGTTGGCCAGTGATAGGCCTGGGAATAGAGCCCTGCTCTCCTGTCTCCCAATCCAGTACCCTGTCAACAGTATCATGCTGTTTCATGCTATCCTTACCTACAGAGTGTTAGTAAAATCACAGGTTATTAAAATTGACAGAATGTTTAAAATCTAATTTACTAATCAGGTTTTTATTTATTTATTACCCTTGGCATTTCAAGCACAATGAAGTCACAGAATCCTAGAATATTAGAGCTGGAAGGGACCTCAGGAGGTCATCTAGTCCAACCCCCTGCTCAGAGCAGGACCATCCTCAGCTAAATCATCCCACCCAGGGCTTTGTCAAGCCATAGCTTAAAAACCTCTAAAGTCAATTTCACTTTTGTTTAGAATCCATTTCACTTCATTTATTCAGCTCAGGGCTGTAATATTTGGGTTGTAAACACTGCTGGAAATGTGTATTAGTTTAAAATCAACTCATTGGGTGAGTATTATAATCAGGGAAGACTTGCATTGGTCTAAGTTTTGTAAACACTTTTTTCTATAAAATCTACATGTTAGGCCAAATGTGAGCTGACAATATCTTTGTAAAGAACTATGCCAGCCCTAAGAGTGAAAGGTTTCAAAAGGCCGAAACACTGGGCATCAAAATTAATGTACAGGTCTGCTCCATTAGGCAACAGTAACCTAAATGGCAACAGTTTTCAAAGACATTTAGATGTAGCAAATTCAAGACAAGGAAACAGACTGTATTGATTAGAAGAATGACGGCATTAAGGTCTCAGGATAACTGGTAGGATAGGAACAGGTAGATAGGATAATTGGACAAGCCTTTATAAAATAGACACTATACTCTTTAATGTTAACATTCCCAACAAAACTAGTCCAACAAAACTCTAGATTGTAGAGTACTATAGTGGTAGTTTAATAGCTCTCTTACATTGTGCTTTCATCTTTAGAACTCAGAATAGCCATTAGCTATTCTGGGATGGAGGCACTTGCTCTCTCGTGCTTTGACCAGAAATTCCATATTGGGACTTCCATATGGGCCATATTGGACCTTTCCGGATAGAATCATCATCAAAACTGGTACATACCTGCAAAAATTTTCAGTTTTAACAAACTGGTATTTCCCAATGAGAAACCATTGAATTAAATTTCTGACCAGCTCTAGTCAAGACCCTTCAGTGTATGATGTTTACAACCTATAAAGTGGTAATAACACTACATATACACTTGGGCACACAGAAATTCTTGGATGAAAGAGCTCACTTGTGGTGACACCTAGTGGTTAGCACACAAGGCCTCTACTTGCTCTGCCTCTGATGCATTTCACAGGGCAGTCACACTCGTGGCAGTCTGGCTTTTGGTGGAGGTTGACTCAGCCCTGCAGCAGCACAGGGTAACAGAGTCCCAAGCTGATACTGGGATTCCATGTCCTCACCACTGATGGATGGGGCTTTCTATCTACCTATTGAGCCCTGAAGGTGTCCAGTCACAGATGTGGAGATTTCAAAGTCTTTACTCTCTCCTTGCCTCCTCAAGGGGGAGACTGGAAACAAGGATTTTCATGTTCCTTATGACAAGGGTGGTTGGTAGGGAGCACACTCCACTGGGTTCCAGCTCAAGACCCTGTAAGAAGCAACAATGTTCAGCATCCAGGAGTGCCTTAAGGCTGCCTACTTGGGCCCCTTCCCAACATCCATTCTCTCACCAAAATAGTAAAAAAAAAAAAAAAAAGAGAGAGTGTAACTGAAACTTTGGACCCTAAGGGCTCAGCAGGCAGGCTCTTTCTCCCAGGGAAAGGCTTCTGCAGCCCCGTTCTTCGGAAGATCTCTCCCTGCCCTGTCAGGCCCCTTCTCAGTTGCCTGGTTTCTTTTTAAGTTCCACCTCCAGTTGGAGCATTCCTTATAGATGGGGTCATCAGGGCCCAGAGTTGCTCTCCTTATACACTCCACCTCAGTGGCGAAAGGAACAAATCCTAGTCTCACTTCCTTTCCTGAACACTAGCTGCACAGTACTGTAATGCCAGATGAGCAAGAATCAAGGTTCAGCTCTTGAGGCACATGTGTTGTTTTCTGGGGTATTTCTAGCATCAAGTTCCAAGATGTGTGAGCCCATTCGAAAGAGAAATTCAAATTTTATATATAATCTAAAAAGTGGATATATATTAGAATCATAGAATGTTAGAGTTGGAAGGGACCTCAGGAGGTCATCTAGTCCAACCTTCTGCTCTAGATGTTCAATGCATATTTTATATCCATTTCTTCCAACCTGTCTCCAGTGTTTTAAACATTTGTTTGAATAGCAATAAATAATATTTTAAGATATTTTAAAATGTATATGAAAAGTATAATCGACTGCTCTTAAAACAAGTGTTTTAAATGTTCAAATAGATGTCTGAAGTAACCACAATCTTCTTGACTGAAATTTAAGCAAGGATATTGTCAAGAACGTTATAATTCCTGTTTTGTTCCTCTAACTTTTCAGCATCTTCTCTTTTTTCAGTCATGACTTATAGTCAGTTTAAATCACATCTGCCAGGCTGGTGAGAGAGCTGTAAAAGCACCAATTAGAAGTATTGAAAGTACCCAAATAATTTATTGACACCAAGGGATCAATTTGTGTCAGCTAGTGAAAAATGTTGTAGTCCATCACCTCAAGACAGCCTTGGACCAAGTCATCGTTTAAAGTCAATAAAGAAAAAGGAGGATGTGATGCTGGGCTGATAGGAAAAGAATTTAGCAGGGACTGATGGCCATGCAGAATTGTGTACAAGAACACTTGGAAATGGGATGCATAAAGACACACAGTAATCCGTCTACTTTCTCCTCTCTAAGAGAACAAAATCTAGGAGTTACAAAAACTTTGTTTATATTACAAAAAACTCTCATTGCTCAGAATAAATATATAACATGAAGTTGGTGTAATGATCAATGAAGAGTGAAAAAGTCAATTATAGAAAACTCAAGGTGAAGGACAGCAGTATCAGTATAGTCTGATGACTGCGCAGTATTAAATATCTTAACCTACTGTAAAATATTGTAGGTAACTTTTGCAAAATCTCCCCATTCAAACCCTATGTAAAGAAAAATCATCACTGGGGCATGTGTGTGAGGGGTGGAGATGGGGGAAACTAGAGAGGTTTAATGGAGGAGGGAAGGAATCCTCCCCCCTCTAGCTGATGCTACACAACAGCTGCATCTCCTTTGCATCCTTGCTCCGCAGGGAACACGGATAGCAGATCTGTGTAATAGGAGATCCATGGGCCATGTGTCCACTGTTCTCTCTTACAGCTCTGCTGGATTAATGCAGACAGGAAGTCACTGCAGACCTGAATGAATGCCAGAGAATGCAGAGAATGCCAGAGGTGTGTACTTTGTGGAGGATTTCTGTAGCCCAAACATGTTCAAACACTTGGGGTGCGCTGGAAGACATGAAGTTAAAGCTACTTGTGAAGCTTGTTTGGAAAACATACCTGTTATCCTTATAGGTGGCACTATATCAGGCAATGTATTATTCAATTCTAGAAACTTTGCACTTCAAGTTTCAAAATAATGCATTTCATGTGTCTAATCCATATTAATTTGGCCTTCATGTTTTCCACACATTAATATTTTAATGTCTGTATTTTATGAGCTGTACAAATAGGTTAATCTCTTACTGGCAGTCACTGTTTCTAATTGTTCCATATAATGGTTTTAAAAATGAATAAATAGTTTATTACCAGTACTGATAACCTACACTGATTCTGGATATGAACATCTGGTTTCACAACTCAAGGGGTAAATTTTTTAGATCATTTTCATAATCTGGAAGTAATTTGCTCCTAAAACTTGATGAATGTAATGAACTAAGCAAGTCTTTTTCTTACCATCCTGGCCTCAGATTCTCCCAAGATATCAACATTTCATGATGGCACAGTCTCTTCTGAGAATAGCATTCAGTTCCTTGTAAAAGCGGCATGTTTTTGGTGAGAAGCCAGAATGACTGTTAGCTTTCCTAGTTTTCTGATAAGCCTGCCTCAGCTCTTTGATCTTGACACTGCTGCACATCCCTGTTGTGCCGCTTCTTCAACATGCCATGAGATATCTTCTTGTAAATATCCAAATTTCTTTTGCTTTCTCAGAATAGAGCCAGAACAGACTCTTCGCCACACGGACCGATGATATCCAAGACTTCAGGTTGACTCAGACTAGAGCGTGTTTGGGGCATGCAGTTGCCATGATCAGTTGTGCTGGTTAGCTCTCCATGCTGACCAAACAGGAAATGGAAATTCAAAATTTCCTGGGGCTTCAGGGGAGAAACTATTTTGGCCACAATGCAGCAGACTACAAATGTACAGAGCAGTCACAACACAGCATTATGGGCTATCTCCCAGAGGCCAATGACGTTGATTTACATTCTGCTCTGCCTATGCTGGTGCTCATTTGACCCACAGAATTTGATGTCATCACTATGCCACTTGGAGAGTTGGTTTTATTAAGTCGAATTTTGCCACGATTTAGGTCAGTGGAACTGACTTGCCAGCAGAGATGCATATTTTATGTGGTTGACGGAAGCAGCATTCTGTCAACCTACATTATCAGTGTAGACCAGGCCTGTGACTGTTTTCATTACCTCTCTGCTCTAAAATGTTATGAATACAATAAATGCCAAAACAGAAAGCTCTTCAGTTCTGAAATAGTGAACAAAGCTCAAAGATGGATAAATAATGCATTCTTTCCAGAATTGTAAAAAACTCCAACATTTACAGCTCTTAGATGTTAATTTCTTTGTTACTAAAGAATAGAGAAAAGTACATTTATTGAGAAAAATAAACTGAAACATCACAGTAATAACTGGAATAGAAAATGCTGCAAATAAGATGAACATGTTAAACTAGTACCTACTCATTAAAATTGAAGTATTTATATCCTTTCATCAATATTCTGAAAATAATATGTGGGTATTTTACACTCATTTTCTTACTTTACAGGCATCCATAAACTGTCTTTTACCATATTTGGCTCTGATTTAGCAAAGCATTTAAGCATGTGCTTATGTCCCATTAAATGGTTTTCTGAATAGATGTGGACTTAAGCCAATGCTTAGGTGCTCTGCTGATTTGGGGTCGGTCTTACTTTAAAAGTTACTGTGATAATTGTGTTAATTCCCCACAATAGTGCACACAGAATAGTGCAAATACTGTTAATACTGCTAAATTAATGCTAAAAATGGAAAGTGAAAGTCCTTAAGGGGGACCCATGTACAAGGGAGTGCGAATTCTCCACATCCTTAAGAAATTGGACCAAGATCTCTACTGGGGTAATCTGGCACTGCTTCATTGACTTTGATAGCACTAAACCAATTTAAACCAGCTGAAAATTCAGTCCAATAACTCACAGTTTTAATATCCTATTTTCACTCAATGTTTCCTAATATTTAGGTCCATGATCCTGCAAACACCTTTTCATATAAGTAACTATGCACTTGAGTACTCCCACTGAAATAAATTCAATTGGACTACTCATGTATATGCAAAAATGCATGTATGCAATCTGAACCTTAATTTACATTAGAATTTTTGCAGTTCTGAGACCCTGGTAAAATTTTCAGAAGCACTGAAGTGACTTAATGTCTTCAATTCTCATTTTCAGAAGTGACTTCGGCACTTTTGAAAATGGGACTAAAAGGCTTTGTCCACATACAAAAGTTGTATCTTTTTAACAATAATGTATGAAGAGGTAAGATCTTCCTAATGTGGACACAATTATACTAATGTTAAAGTGTTTATACTCGTATATCTCATTCCTATACAGACTAGGGATGTTTACCAATATAAAGCATCTTTATACTAGTACAACTGTGTCCATGATGGTGATTGTACCAGTATAGCTGTATCAGAAAAAATATCACATCCTCAACTGAAATAGTTATACTGGTATAAAATCTGTGTGTAGAGCACATCTTAGTCTCTTAAATCACTTAGGCACTTTGAAAATTGTATTCCATAAAGGAAAATGCTCACAACAGGACAAAACTATAGAACTCAACTGAATTTAAACAGGAAAAAGAATCCAATAGTGGTCAGTAAAACAAAAGGAAGTAGCAGTAACTGAGAATTATACATTCATTACTAATGAGGTCCTTGAGAGAACCAGCCTACAGACTATGTAGCTTATGCTGGATGCTCGCAGGCTTTACTGGCTGGGACATTGGAGCATGTCCCTCAAGATCCTCTGCCAAAGGTTGTGCTCTATGGCCAACTCAAGAACCACCAGTGATGCAGAGAAGGGACAAAGCTCTGATTCAGTGACAAGGTCAAGCAAGGTCTCAAGAAATTCAGCATTCCCACTGACAACTGGAGAGCCCTGCCCACAACCACTCAGTCTGGAGAAGTTGGGTCAAAACTGTTGCAGTCACTGTGAAGAGCCATCAAACAGCCCAGGCTGAGGCCCAAGCTGAGGCCAGGAAACTGTGTGCGCACCAACCTCCATCTGGCAAGTGGCAACCTCCATCTGGCAAGCCACTGTGGGAAGGTCTGCCGCTTGCACCTTTGGCTCTTCTCCCACACTACTGCCATTCACCACTGAATGACTGACTGATTTCATTGTGCTTCCTTTCATCTGTCAAGATGCTGGATGGCCATATCTATAATAATAGTCATATTCCCAAAATGGGGGGATCCGATAGGTATAACATACTTTAATAGGAAATGAGGTAATAACATTTTCCTACACATTGGTCAAATCAATATAAGGTTTGCTTCTTAGTCACTGTTTACATAATGCCACCAGAGTACAGGCACTTTACACTCTTGTATTCATTGTTTCCCACAGCCAATCAACTTGTTTTTAAAAAATTGTTCAACTGCTGGAGTCATTAACATGGGCTTTGAGACACCACACACAGAATAGTTTCAACTGCTGTGCGGTAAACTGCTGGTAAGGCAAGAGATCTGATTAGAGAGCCATGGGAACACTGCAAAAGTTTAAAATGTAAAACAAGCATAAACATATGTTAATCCTGGAGCCCACTTGAGGGCCTTTCCACAGAGTATCTTCCGCTATTCTGCTCATATCATGTTAAAAATAAGATGTTCTCCTGAGTCTTTAGAATATCACTTGTATAACAACAACAGTATCTCTCCAGCATAAAGTTCCTCAAATGCATAATCTTATCTGCTGGGTTACTATTCCAGCTGGCTAGAGATTTTCAGGCAAACCAGTGAATCAGATAAGTGCTCTCATATCTGGGAGAATATTATAATAAACAGGAGTTTCAGGGAGCTAATTTCCTTCTGCTCCATTAGGTAGGATACTCTTGGTCTCCCTGTAGGAAAATCTAATAAAACACACCTGTGCAACAAGCTCAGGCACAACCCCAAAATACCATAGAACAGCACAGCAAGGAAAAAGACCTCGTGCAGTCTGAGATGCTCAGAGATCCATAATGTTACAGAAATTAAAGACATGGCTTGTGTTAAACCCTAAATCCAAAGTGGGAGCTAACTGTCATCCACCAGGAGAAACTCCAGGTCAAGAGAGAGCTCCCTTAAGCCATGCAACTCATCTGTAAAGTGGTAGTAACAATGTAGAGTGCCCAATGAGAAATTGTGAAGAAGTGTTTGCCAAAAGTTCAGTGCATTTAATCTCTCTACCTTTCATTTATTTTTCTTTTAAATTTTCTGTAGCCCACAGCACTTACCCATAAACTAAATATGTAATTTGCCTTCTCTAAGATCGTTGCTCACAAGTGTTACAAATCATAATAAACATAACGCACGTGCAGGAAGAACACTATTTTAAAGCATCCACCACTGCCCATCTCAAAAAGTATACTACTTCTAAACTTCAGTGAAAATTGGCTCTCATTGGACTTCCTGAGATGTGTACAAGAGGGCCTTCTCCTGCAGATCACAAAAGCCGTGTGGGATTCAATGTTCCAGGGATGTCTATGCAAATAGTTCCACATGCGGTGCAAGGCTGTTACTTTTTCTGCATGCTGAATAACACCCTATTCCATGTGGAATCCCACTGTTGTAAATGGAAATATCTATGGACTGAAGTACTGAACATCATAGCACCTAGGAGCTCTAGTCATGGACCAGGACCCCACTGTGCTAAGCACTGTACAAACAGAACAAAAAGTTAGCCCCCTCTCCAAAAAGCGTACAGTATCAGTATAAGGTAAGAGACAACAGATGGTGTGGTATGCCAGCTCGCTGCTGGCAACAGTCTCTGCTGGCAGTGGGGACCTGAGGTAATCCCACCCCAATCTGGACAAGTCTCTGGGGTTTTTTCCCTCTCTTCGGTGCCTCTCCCACAGGGCAACCAGGTGCAGGCCTGGGGGGCTGTCCCCCAACCCCACAGGGGAGGGCAGCTAGTCTGTTTGTGCCGGTGGCCCAGGGAGGTACCTGGTTAGGGCTCCATCCCCGGGGTCCCAGGGGTGGTGGAGAAGCCCTGGGGCGTCCAAGGATCACCAGTTCTTCCTGCAGGCTGGGGCCAAGATCAAGGTCTCTCCTGCTCTGCTTCTCCAGCTGTAAAAAACACTATCTCCAATCCAGGGGGATCTAGAAGCTCCTTCCTCCCCCCCTCCTATGTTTCCCCCCTTGGTCTTTAGGGCAGGCAAGGTTTAAGTACACCTGGGTAGGCTCTCAATTGGTTCCAGGTGCCCCGATTGCCCTGCTGTAACCTCTCTCCTGCCTGCAGGGAAAAGGGCTTTGAGCATTCTAGGGCTCACTTCCGTAGCCATCTGGCCTGACTTTACCACAATGGATACAGAGACACTGATGGAGGTGTACAAAAACCAATAAAACCAGTCCAAACAAACATACTAATGAGTCAACCTTAGTCAACCTGATAGGCTGGTTGCAGCACCACAGTAGCTTTCTGTAAGCTTCAGTGCAGAGGAGTTTTAACGAGAGATCTAAATTGAGATAAGGAGTCAGATGTTCACAGGGAGCTTCTTTCAAATTTGAGGGGTAGCATGGCAAAAGACATGAAGGTATTCATTTGAAAATGGAACAAGTGGCTGATGGAGGCCAACTGCTTGTTCAGTTTGGTGGTGGGAGCTGATCTTTCTATATAGAATTAAAGGTAATAGATAGGATAGAAATAGGTCAGGAATGGCCTTGAACATGAAGATAACTAGTTTATGTTTGGTAGGGTAGAGAAAAGGGACCCAGCAGAAAGATGCAAACATGAATGTGTGAGTGGGGAGCGTGGAACACCACATCCTAAGGATTTTTTTCTCCCACTATATTTTTCCCTTTAAAAGTAAAATAAATTATACTAATAGAAGATTAAGGTTGCCTCTACCTAAACACTCAAAATCAGGAAACATACAGGAAATGTACTTTAATTGTGCTCCTCCATTACAGTAACTTACAGTACAGTAATCCGTTGCAAGACACATTGTCAGTTCATATATGAATCATAAATCTAACATAAAAAATGATACTTACATGGTGGTCATATAGATGTTATACACAGTTTTGTTGCAAGTTAGTGAAACACCAGTTCAGGGCTCTTTGGAGACCTGCTCTGAAGAAGACATCAAATCTGTTGTCATTCTGGACGACTTGACAGTATATGAAAGTGAGAAGTGGTAACATGCAGCTGAAAAAACGTGTTCCTGTTGCAATAAATGAATACTATGCGCTATGAAATAAATACAAAGATGATTTACTCCTGGTTTTATACAATAAATCTCTCAATTATGCCCTACCCTGAGGTTGTTTAGTTTTCATTATCATCACTTGTATAGATCTTTGGCTCAGTTTATAAAGGAAACAGTCTAGATAAATGCTGTATTATCTTGGTTAATTCTTCAAGCTCACTCTACCGCATACATAATCAATCTAATTTAAGCCTTCCCTTGTAAAACAACCTATATACCAAGAAACAAGATGCCTTCTGGGATGAAGATTGCATCACTGACTCTTTACCTTATCACTTCAATCACTCTATTTCAATTCTCTTTGGCAACTACTAGTCCCCTGAAGCCATGAAGAAAAACAGCAAAAAGTGTCTTTATATAGTCCCAAAGATTTACTCATCAGAGAAACAGAAGTGAGAAGCATGGCTTAATCTAAGTCTTTTAATTAGCCTCTGTACTTTCTGACTCTTACACAGCACGAAAAGCAGAGTTGCAGGTCATTATTATTAGTTAAGCTAATTCACGTCCCTCTGCATATTTAAACACTTACAATAGTCATAAAAGTTTTAAATGACCTGTATTTGGGCAGTTTTGCCTAGAAGTCTACAGATTTTTTCCAGAAAAACAATGAAGCCGCTGTTAAAGGCTGTTACGAGGAGCTGACCTTAGTCCTGAAGCAGCACAGTTCTATTTAAAACAAAACAAAGTGCTCTCTTCAGCAGTTTTCAGCAGTGGCATGCACATTAAGGCTGCGAGGAAGCAAGTTCACAGCCCATGGATGCATTAGTGTAATCCTTCATGCAGGGCATTTCTGTAACTAAATTAAAGGCAGCAAAATGAGATAATGTAGGAGAGTCACAGTCATTTGGAAAAGGTTAGGTTTGTCCTTTTAAAAACAGGATATTTAGCTTCTTTTACATTAAACAAATTTCCAAAGAAAAAGAACTTTAGTACAGCCAATTTAAGTTCAAGGCATATATCATTATATTACCAAGAATGTTAGAGTTAAAAAATCCCAATGACAACAATTAAACAGGAAATATTGGAAAATCAGGAAATTAAGAGCACTTGTTTGCTTGTAACTTGTTGCACAACAATCAGAACCTTAACTCTGCCCCTCCCCAATTGCAACAATTATATTCTCAGATTAGAAAGTATTACATAATGTTATTTTTTATAATACGAGTTGAAAGAAGTGTTCAGCTGGATGTCTTGAAGTCAGAGAAATCAATGATGTTATAGACTCATAGACTCATAGGTCAGAAGGGACCAATATGATCATCTAGTCTGACCTCCCGCACAAGGCAGGCCACAAAACCCTACCCATACACATTTATAACAACCCCGAACCCATGACTGAGTTATTGAAATCCTCAAAAGTGAGATTTGAAGACCTCAAGCTGCAGGGAATCCACCAGCAATGTGGATGTTATTGAGAGCAATGGTGCAAACTATTGGCTTATGGACAAACTAACTTTTGTTCATGATCTTCTGACCTGGAAGGTTATTTGAAATTATTTTCTGTTGGTAAGTATTTAATTTACCAGATTATTTAATATTTATATTATGCTAATGTCTAGATTGTCCAATCAGGTTTAGAATACTATTATCCTAGGAGCTGTACAAACAAGGATCAGTCTCCTAAAAGCTTTATACTTCATCTTGGCACATTTCAATTTTTTAAAAATACATTTTTGACACAAAATCAATATTTACATTTAACCATTTAAATTTTCACAGTTGTGGGAAATTATTGACAGTAGACATTGAGATGCAAAATCATGACAGTAGACATTGAGATGCAAAAAGTTAAAGCTTAATAACCGTTAAAATACATATTGTAAATATGACATGCTAAAATATACAAAGTAAATAGCTTTAAATCAAACTCTGAGTTTGCAAATCAGCATTTTTCATACTTTACCTATTTGTAAGCTTTGATGATGTTTGATGGAAAAAAATATATTTGCTGGCATGTGTGAATATAGTAAAGTTAACATTTAATGACAATTACTGATAAAACTCGAATCCATCCAAGCCTATTTATACTCTGCACACCAATCAGAAGCACCAGTGCAGCTGAACACTGCAGAGACATGCCCAGCTGCTCAAAGTGTAGCAAAAGAAAATCACAGCTACATCATGTAGTTGCATAATGACAGCTAGAAAACCTGCCTCTACTGTCCTACCATATGGGCACTAGCCTGAAGTAGCGCTGTGCAGTTGAAAATCTGTAAGCAAAATATTTACACCAGCTCAACATATTTCCTAACATCCAGATGTCAGACAGATATCTAATCCCAATGTTCTAGACAAGTACACAAATAAGTGTTTTCTGCTGAAGAAACAATAAGAAACCTTTTGCCTATTCATGAAAGGTGAAATACAGTTGTGTGTGAAGGGTCAGAACAATGAAAGTGACACGCAATAAAACATATATTGACAGCTAAAAAAGTGGTAAGTTATTTCATATCTGCTGGTACAAAGTACAGTAATATTAAAACCAGTAATTTACCATGCAAATAATTAGTCAGCAAGAATATATGCAATAAACTAGTGTTATATAAATTAATATTCTCGCATCACACAAACACCACACAGTTGATGTTATGAAGCACAGAGTGGCTCCATCCTGTGGGCCTCCTAAATAGACTATTACAATAAAAATCATCATCATAAAGGAAAAGAGGAGAGATATTAAACTCTTTGTTCTCAATGCCAGTTATTTTCTAAGAGTTGGTAATAGAGTATACTGATTTTTTGGCAGTGGTATTTAAGCATGATCAGATTGAGTTTTTCTGCCATAAACAGGCTGCTAAAACTCAATCCGGTGTGTGCAAAATTAATTAGATGTCCTACATGAGTTGCAAACCTTTTCATCAGATTTTTTCAGTCAACGTAATTGTTTTATTACTAGGAGAAGCACATTCCTTCTAATAGGCTTTACATGAATTCTAACAGTATTCAAATAGAAAAAGCAAAAACCATTACACCAGACTGGAACGCAAGTCATTATCTGTGTTAAAGTGAGGAAACGGAAGTGTGAACCACAGTAGACTAAAACAGTTTATTATTTGACTATTTACATACAGCATGTTGCTTTGTTTATAGAAGTATATATCCTCACTTGAAAGAGTTTTAAACTGAACTATAGAACCTGTTCCACAGATGTTTTCATTTTAGGTAACAAATAAAACCCAAATTTTGATTTTTTTGGATTCCATTTTATAAAAACTATTTTGTGGTCATCTATAGTTAAAAAAAAATTTAACACATATGATAATTACCCCTTCTTAATATAGCTTGCATAGCAAAAAGTTTGACAAATAACTTGAAAAGAAGTTGTCCACCCTAGGAAGAAGGCACAGTACAAGTAAATAAGAGAGCAGTAGTCTAAAAATATCAGTATAGGTGGCAGTGGGAGAGGTAGAAACTAGTTCAGTTTTCTTGTAGCATGAGTTTAGATCCTAAACTCACCTAGATTGTCAGGGACTACAAATTCAGAAGTAGTACATGCAGCCCAAGGTGTCATTTGCTTCCAGTTAATCATCTTATTTATTTACTACCATCATTCATTTTTATTATTTTAGTGCACAAGGACCAACCAAGAATGGGCCCCATTGTGCCAAGCACTATACAAATCCAGAACAGTAAACAGTGCTTGCTCTGAAAAGCTTACAGTCTACAGCTAGCACTTTGATTGGCACTGATAGGTTTGAGAATGAACAGCATCCAGCCTTCATTGGGTGGAATGCCCAAGGAAGAAGTTTAAGAAAAAAATAAGGAATGAAATTTCCAAAGTCCTGGGGGGCATTCCACCCATTCAAATAACATATATTTTGAATAGCACTAATAGATTTTTTTTTACTAAAAATGATCATCTCAAAGATCAAATATTTGTGAACAATTGTTCAGTCAAATATTTTACAAAAACTGTATCTTCTATTTAAAAAAAAAATCAATATTATAGAAGTGGCTATGGACAGAATTCATTTATTCAAAATAGGGTAAATGAGAGTGGAAAAAAGCTTCAATAGCATATACACTGAGTTCTCACCCTGTGATTAGTGTAGGATTAAGTTTTTTAGTCTGCTGTGACCATTGTACTATAAACTTTTGGCACTGAGAAGGAATTTTTCCCTTATCGCCAGATTAGCTGGGCCATGGAGGGGTTTTTCTTCTTTCCCATAGCTATTCGGGTACCTGGTGGGGTAAGTTGGGAGATGAGATTGTTATTATCTAGAAATAGTATGGCAAGCAGTGCTCCCAGTCTAAATTGTCCTCTTGTTGCCCCCACCAGAATCTTCTGTCAGCTGAGGTAAAAATGGCACCCCCTCCCTCAATGAAATGATTAGCAGGGAACACCAGAGAGTTTCAGTTTATTAATGCTTGAGTGGTTTTTACCCAAGATGATTTGACTCCAGGTAAAAAAAAAAAAAAAAAATGCATATGTGGCCCATTATTAATACACAGGTTGTCTGTTTACTCTTTTCAAAACTAAAAAGTGCCATGGAAACCTGCATAGAAATGTAATTCAGTATAATTAGATCATTCTACAGAAGTCCTGACAATTAGACCATTAGTGTTTTGAAAATGGATATAAACACATGCTGGAAACAACCCAGCATCACCTTAAAGAGCGTACATATTTGAAGATGATGTTGGGGACATAGATAGTAATTCATATTGTGTTATGTCTGGTGTGACCTTGCAATGAAAAAAAATCCCTTGTGATTATTGGAGGCCCAGTACAATTTGAGTTGCTTGACCACTGTTCTACAGGCCTAGCATAGCTTCAGTTGCTTGTTCGGCTTTTCTGACCCCCTGTAGCATGACATCTTCCAGCTGGCAGAGATGAATTAGACTACTAAGTAACCTTGCAGATGTTTCAGTTTCTGCATACCGCAACACATAACAGAATGAAATACACAAGTATGCTTGCAGCTACACATAGATAACAGTGATGGGAACAAGAAGTTATCCTTGAACGTCTGGGGGTACACTCTTTCATTGCCAAGGGGCATATTTTTACACTGCCTCTCGTATCACCAGATGTTTTGATGACCCAATTATCATGGTCAGAATGGAATGTAGTTAAGGGTGAAAAGCCAATGTAGGTAATTAGCATATATGATAATGAGTAGAGAGGTAATTAGGTGAAGGCTGTGTATGGAAGAGTATAAGAAGTCATTATTTAGACAAAGGGGCGCGCCTCCAACAACACCTGACTCCGCAGGAGGTGCTGCCAGTCGGACCAGAAGATCCACTGACTCCCTGGCGGGGCCCCTGAAGAAAGCCGTTCCTGTATATAGCTTTCTGAGTGACTGCTTAGCTCACCAGGCTTAGTGAGTATGATAGATTGTAATTAATTTTAGGTTTTGTATTCAACTAGCATATCTATAGAAAACTTTTGCAGATCAATAAGGTTAATGCGCAATCAGGTGTACCATGTCTCACTGGTATTCACACTGATCACTAAGTGTCCAGTACCAACAGCGATTACAGATGTCGAAAGGCGGGAGTTTTCTCCACTATATAGAATACTCTGTTTGCATTTGTTGACAAAAGCATGAGGCTGGATTTGGTTTCCATTGGGGTGGTTCTTTATTTTAAGGTTACCTATACCACCTTGCCAGGTGATGTAATGCTGGCTTGATTTTCTCTCTTCAAAAAGGTTTTAAGTGACATAGCCACAGCTTTTCAATAAGGGTGTATTTTATTTTTGGAGAGAGACAAACATGTTGTTCTGTACCACGTTGGTCTCAGATTGCAATCCTTTTCTTTCAAGTTTATTTCTTGAATACTCAATTTGACACTTCTTTTTTTGTAGTTGTTGCTGAATGAAGGTCACCCTTTACCATGAGCCAAATCACAGAGAGAATTGTACAGCTCAAGTGCACAGCCTGTATCCTCATGAAAATGCAGAAAAACACTGTGGGGCTCAGCGACAAAATACTCAGCCCCAGTATGCATTAACCAGAATACCTGCACAGATGCAGCCACTATTTAAGGGTAAAGCCCCCCCCAACTACGAAGTGTTTTGTCTCAGAAGGCCTGCAGTGTGCACTAGACACAATCTGGCCCACTTCCATTCCTCCATTCTTGCTCTCCTTTTTAAGCCCATAGCCTTTCAACTAGGCCTGGAGCTACACACAGGTTTGGAAAGCTGATTTGACCCAGTCCTATTAAAATAAATCATGTACAATTTCTAGATGCGAGCTGCTCCTATTTCTTGTGCACAAATCAGCAACATTTTAAAAACAGACAAACTGTGTATGACAGATCTGATAAAGCATGCACATATTTATAAACTTCCCTAAATTGCCCATCTGCAGCAGGAAGATACTTCGGCATAGTTTGAAAAATAAGTTGACTGAAATAATTTCTTAAAATCCGGAGAACACTGAAATATGTCTCTCCTCCTGAACCCTATCAAAATGATAATATTTTTATATGGGATGATTTGTAAATAGGACAACTTCCTACATTGTTAGCGTCTCCTATGATACATCTAAGCAGCACATATCAATAAAGAAATATGCATAAGTACTTTTTTATCTTTGTCTGCACAAAATACAATGTATCTGCATAAACACATACAGATGCCAAAGAAAATAGATGCTGATGGCAACATGACCTTCATTTATGCAACTAAAAGAAATATGGTGGAACTGTCTGTTATTAGCCAGGGAAAAGTCATCAAACACAAATGCTGTTCAATTATCTAGTGCATTGCCTTCTACAGCTCAATGGCAAGATTAAATGAATGCAGATGAATTAGAGCTTTTTTCATACTAAAATATAAAAAAATATTATGGGTTTTTTGTTTGTTTGTTTGGGGTTTTTTTGGACAGGATCAGTACATAACGAAGCCCTAATGGAATCTGAAATTGTCTTCCGAAAGCGAGGTCATTGTAGCTTTTTAAGCTCTTAAAATGTCTCAGATTGTCAGGGTTACCAAATTAATAGGATAGAACAAACCTTTTGTCCCTGTTAAATATAAAATCTTGGAGGCATGCATTTACTACATTCATCACTCCCCCTTCCTCACTGATTTTGCATTAGGTTAGTGATGAAACACTCAAATTTAAGAAACAGCTAGCGAAAGGCTTCAACAATAAATTAAGAGAAAGGCATTTTTCAAAGTTTATGCATGATGCAGAAAATCTGACCTTCTTACATGCACAGGCATTACCAAATGAAGTCAACACGAGCTCTTATTTGAAGACTTACCCAAGTATTCTTATGTTTTGTTTTCTAAAAACTGAACATGCCCAATGTCATATTTTCTAAACCTTTTATCATTTCTTTGTTGCTTTCCTCTGAACTCTCTTCAGTTTGTCTACACCCTTCCTATATATTTTACAAAGGTAGAACAAGGTGCATTCTAAACATCACCATTTGCTTCTTTGCATACTGGTGCTCTCCATTATATCCCTTACTCTCCAGATCTGGAAACCTGTGGTCAGTTCTCTGCTGTGTCGCAGAATTGCTATGTGATCATAGTCTTTCTAAGCCTGAGTATCTTACTTTACAGGAACGTTGTTAGGATAAATACATCACAAATTGTGAGGTGCTCTGATATTACAGTAATAGGAGGTATATGTGAATTTGAGATAGATTGCAATCTCTGTGGAGAAGGAATCTTTTCACCTTTTTGTAAAGTGCCTAGCATGTTGCTGGTGCTAAGTAAATACAAATAAAAATTACTACTATTATTAAACTAATTATAATTACCATTTGTTTATGGATGCTGGTACATCTCAGAACACCATCATAGTATCTGGTATTTGTGGAAATGTCTACCCAGCACCAGAACAGAAGAATTGTCTGTTTAGAAAGAAGGTACATTCACAGATGGGTCTACAAAGTGTATTAAGAACAAATTTTTACCTAAATGATTATTTACCCAAGAAATGTAGTCAGTCACTATGCTTAACTCATTATCCAATTTTTAAAATGTTCATCCATACCATCAGGGAATAGAAACAATACCATGTGGCTTAAGTCAGAGGTATCCTAACTTTTTCTCTGCCTTGGCACACCTTGATACCTTTAATTATTTTGAGGTACACCACTATATAGTTTCCAAATGAACTCATGAATATTCATGAGCCAATTCAGACTTCAAGTACTTTTTTCAAAAAATCCATGGCACACCTGCTCAGGCCTGATGGCACACCACTGGCACACTGGCTGGGAAATGCGGACTTAGGTGACCAATTACACAGCTCAGTCAACAATAAGCAAAAATAGCCGCAATGAACACGTCCAGGTACAGGATGAAAATTGTTCTCACAAACTGCCAAATATTGCAGAAATTGGGATCCATTCATAATGATAAGTCAACAGAAAAAACTGAAAATCAGTTGAATATTTATTCACAGCATATAAACTGTACCAGTTTTAGGAGTGTTGACACCAATTTTTACAGAACTAATTTATCCCAGAAATGCAGAATAATGAATTCTGAGTTAAATAGAGCTATTGTTTGTTCTACTTTAAAAGTTTACTGCGATATTTTTGGGAAGTGGAGTGTTTGTTCTGTCTCTTTTTCAGGACCTGTAACTTAGAGTTGGGGAAGAAGGGGAAGAGAGACTGAGATGCAGACAGAGAGAGAATGATGCTCAGTAACTTCAAACACTGATTAATGAGGCCCAGACCACCATTTTAGTACCCAAGAAAAATCAAATCAGAAAGTTAACCTGAAATGTGCAAGACAGGGAACCCATCTGGAAACTGCCAAAAGCCTGCTACAAGTAAAAATGAACAGATAAGAGTGTTACCCCATATGACCAGAGACAAGTTTCTCATGTATAACATGGCTATTCTGATGATGAATTGAGGCCACATACGGCCCACAGCTTATTGGATTGGTCACTACCCTGCTCACAGCAATTGCAGAAGTTACCAGATTTTGAGTCTCTGATAGCTGCCATTGAGAGCTTCTGTGATTTCCAAGATAAGGTATTTAAAGCTTCAGCTAAAGCTGAATAAAACATCACCTTTTTATTGTATTTTACGGTCTGAAGACTAACAAAAATCCTAAATGAAAATATACAAAAATCTGAAGAGATCTGTTATAAATACCCTATGTTTTCTAGCTTTTGGACTAATTATGTATGATTTATTCATCATTCAACAATGACGACAGCTGAAGAAGGTAACCAAGAGTTAATTGTTCAAGTCCATTTTTGGATTGTTTGATGTTTCAGTGTACTGTCATCATCATTTTCTTTGGAGTGGAAAGCAAACAGCTGACGCTGGAGTAAGAAACTAATGTAAAAATTAATGTTCATCCAGATTTAGCAATTTTCTCTGCTGTTCATGATATCAAAATCTAAACATTTTACATGGAGAAGTGGGGGATAAAATAAGCTTAGCTAAAGAGGAAATTAACTTCATGATACCTATACAAGAGCTGTTCAGATCCATAACTGAATAATTAAAAAAAAAAAGAAGAAGAAAGAAGTAGGGTGGATGTAGTTTACTACAGGAGGAAAAAAGTTAAATATATTCTAACAGTATGTTTAGGGGAGATATTTCAATCACAAATTTGATTTACATTACAAAATGGTCATACAGGCTTTGTTCAGAATCTGCGCTTAAGTCTTTAGCAGATGGCTCGACAGTCAGAAAGACACGATGTGCAACTAATGTGGATGCATTTTTGGAAGTTGACACAAAGAGGCCCCAGTAGGCAGCATGTTGTTAGCACATCTTGATCATGCTTGAGAAAAATGCAGCCTAAAATCACCAGCAGAGGTGTATTCTTCACAAATTTCAGAGAATTGGGCAAACAAGCTAGTCTAGAGACTTACAGATCTAAAAGTCCCTGTCATTTGCAATTTCTTATGCACAGGATTGTGCAAGGAATAAAGATTAGTTTGCATTTTAGTATTGTCTGACTGACTTTTCATAACACAGCTGAGTTGGGCTTGAGATATCTAAATAAAGAGGAGTTTTGCTTTTTCTTCCCCTTTAAAATCCCATCTCCTATACCAGCCACACATACAACCAGTTCAAAGCAGCTGGAGTGTGTGATTTCAATTATTTGAAATTGCTTCCCCCCCCCAACATGACAATATTCTTCTCCTGTAGGGAATAAAATCCATTTTGAGACTGGCTGCAGATGTTTTCAAGCTGACCATCAGTCTAATGAGTGCAACTACTGTCCCCAGGGAAAACTCTCCTCTTCCCCACAGGTACGCTAAGTCATTCTGTCAAGTGGTAATGCCTTGGTAATGAAACTGTTATTGGTGGATTCACTCACTTGCTGAAGGCAAAAGTCTGTAATCTTCATTCCAGGAAAAAAAACCACAACAGAAAACAATAGATGGGCATAATATTGAATAATCAAAAAGGGTGGGAGAGGAAAGAAGAGTAATGGAAAGCTATTTAAATATTTTGTTAACTGGGAATCTTGTAATGGAATAATCAAAAGCATTTTGTTCCTACTGTGGCTTACCTGTCTTTTTCTGAAACACTGTTACACAATACAGCATAAAGCAGAAAGAACCTATTGTATTTAGACTAAAGATGGGCCCGATAGGAAAATTAGATTTGTAATCTAATCCAAATCAGAATTTCCCCAGATTTGGGGGTTTAGCCCAAAATACTGGGGCGATTTGAACCCAATGTTCTGGGTTGGGCAATCAAACCTCTAGGAATTACTTCACAGCATTTCCTGGTATTTTCCTTTTTTATTCCCTTCTCACTGAATTTGTGTCAGGAAGACTGCATCCTTTTGGCTTAAAGGAATGGTATATGACCTTCTTTTAAAGTCAGTCAATATTATCCCTTGAATGGCTCAAGAGGTCTTACCTGCAAAAGTGAAAGCATGTGCTTCCACCTCCGGGACAGTGCGCCTCACTCCTGTAAGGTAGCATTACCTCCCATCTTAATAAGCTAAGGCCCCAAACATGGATCTTCCAAGTAGTAATATGCTATTACTAGATCACTAGGCTAGAGTAAACAGCATGAAGTAGGCCCACCTGCCACTAAGGAGTTCTCATGAAAAGTATTTTTCATCATATTGTACATGGAGCAATATCACATTGTTTCCGATTATATAAAATTGTACTTTAAAATTTTGCAATCCTTTGCAGAAGTGGGGTACGTTGTTATTCAGTGTATATCTGTGTAGTTGTATGCCAAGCATAATGGAGCTCAAATCAGACTAAAGTATCAAGGTGCTTTCCCGTACAAATAAAACAAACACATAACTATAACCTAACAGAAATTTGCATTCAAATACTGTCCTGCACATCATATCCAAATGATTTGGCTCTAGTAGCTGGACTAAATAGCAGAATTGTGTTTATTGAGAGATTTGTCAATTTGATTGGGGAGCAAAGGCTTTAGGACACAGAGCTGCGTGGAGGCTGGCCCTTTCAATCCTACAGATCCTGAGGATCTAAAGTTGGCACTCCCATTATGGTAAGATCTTCCTCTAAGCAGCTTCAGTGGTACCCTCTTTTCCCAAATGGCACGCCTCCTACAGGGAGGCATTTAGCAAGGTCCCCCTATGGCCTATTAGCAATGACAGAGGCGGCACAGAGGGAACTAAAACTGTTCCAAGTTGCATTAACTCCTGTCTGGATTTTTGGACAGAAATACAATAAGCCTGCAGAGAATGGTCCCACTGAACAGCTGGTCTCCTCATCTTTTTCTTACTCCACCCACTGGATACCTGAGAGTTATTTGCTCTCCTTTAGAGAGGTTTCCAGCGGGTTAAGAAACAAAGGCATTACATGCCATAGGCAGTGCTTTCCACTTTCCAAATGAGCATGGTAAGAAACAACACTAGCCTTTAAAAAAAAAAAATAGGTTCAGAGTCATCTTCTGTTGAAATCAATAGGAAATTTCTCTTCCCATTTATTTTATGATCTGGCCCAACATCTGTGTGGGTTGCAAACCATTTTTCCAGTAGACCACTAGGCGCTGATAAGGATTTAATTATAGCGCTCAACATGGCACTGTCTCAGTTTGGCTAGATTAATGGAGAGGAAATAAGTGCCATGTCCAAAAAGGAGTTATTGCTTAAATGTCAGCTCTAGCTAGAGCTCTTTGTATACAGACTGTCCCTCACTAAGAAGGAGAATGCCATTTCAATCATTTCAGAAATTAAATGAAATAAAGGGCCAAAAGATTAAGATCAAGTACTCAATGCCTTTTTTGCCTCTGTCTTCACAGACAAGGACAGCTCCCAGGCTACTGCACTGGGTGGCACAGAAGGGGGAGGAGGTGAACAGGTCAAGGACTATTTAGAAAGATTGGACATACACAAGTCCATGGGGCCAGATGCAATGCACCCGAGGGTGATGAGGGAGTTAGCTAATGTGATTTCAGAGCCATTGGCTATTATCTTTGAAAGCTTGTGGCAACAGGGGGAGGTCCCAGATGACTGGAAAAAGGCAAATCTAGAGCCCATCTTCAAGAAAGGGAAGAAAGATGATCCAGGGAACTATAGGCCAGTCAGTCTCACCTCAATCCCTGGAAAGAAATCATGGAGCGGGTCCTCAAGGAATCCATTTTAAGGCACTTAAAAGAGAGGAAGGTGATCAGGAGCAGTCAACATGGATTCACCAAAGGAAAGTCGTGCCTGACCAACCTGATTGCTTTCTATGAAGAGGTGACTGGTTCTGTGGATGAGGGGAAATTGGTGGACGTGATATACTTTGACTTTAGCAAAGCTTTTGATACGGTCTCCCACAGCATTCTTATCAGGAAGTTAAAAAAGTATGGGTTGGATGAATGGACTACAAAACGGATAGAGAACTGGCAAAGGGCTCAATGAGTAGTGGCTCCATGTCTAGCTGGCAGCCGGTCACAAGTGGAGTGCCCCAGGGGTCGGTCCTGGGGCCGGTTTTGTTCAACATCTGCATTAATGATCTGGAAGAGGGGGTAGATTGCACCCTCAGCAAGTTTGCAGATGACACTAATCTAGGGGGAGTGGTAGATACTCTGGAAGGGAGGGATAGGATACAGAAGGACCTAAACAAATTGGAGGATTGGGCCAAAATAAATCTGATGAGGTTCAACAAGGACAAGTGCAGAGTCCTGCACTTAGGACGGAAGAATCCCATGCACAGCTACAGACTGCGGACCGACAAGCTAGGGAGAAGTTCTGCAGAAAAGGATCTGGGGTTTACAGTGGGTAAGAAGCTGGATATGAGTCAGCAGTGTGCCTTAGTTGCCAAGAAGGCTAATGGCATACGGGGCTGCATTAGTAAGAGTATTGCCAGCAGATCGCGGGAAGTGATTATTCCCCTCTGTTTGGCATTGGTGAGGCCGCATGTGGAGTATTGTGTCCAGTTTTGGGTCCTCCACTACAAAAAAGGATGTGGACAAGTTGGAGAGAGTCCAGCGGAGGGCAACAAAAACGATTGGGGGACTGGAAGACAAGACTTATGAGGAGAGCTGAAAGAATTAGGCCTGTTTAGTCTGCAGAAAAGAAGAATGAGGGGGGATTTGATAGCAGCCTTTAACTACCTGAAAGGGGGTTCCAGGGAGGATGGAGCTAGGCTGTTTTCAGTGGTGGCAGATGACAGAACAAGGAGCAATGGTCTCAAGTTGCAGTGGAGGAGGTCTAGGTTGGACATTAGGAAAAAGTTTTTCACTAGGAGAGTGGGGAAGCATTGGAATGGGTTACCTAGGGAGGTGGTGGCATCTCCATCTTTAGAGGTTTTTAAGCTGAGGCTTGACAAAACCCTCGCTGGGATGATTTAGCTGATAATAGTCCTGCTTTGAGCATGGGGTTGGACTAGATGACCTCCTGAGGTCCCTTCCAACTCTAATATTCTATTATTCTAATTGCCAGATTTTATCCAGGAATTCTTATTAGTACTTCTTTTGCGGTCTTCCCGCTAACACTTGGCTAGGAGTTCATTTGGAGAGAGTTACAAGATGCTGTCAGGATTTCAGCCTCTCTGTTTGGCAAATATACCTTTATCAAAGCACTTACCAAAGAAAGTCCAAAAACAAACCCTCAAATTATGTTTGGGCAAATGAAACAAAGATATAAAAGACATGGGGGGAAAAAGACCATTAGTTGAAGACAGAAGTAGTGAATCTAGGAATCAGAGTGGGACCACCCTGCGATGAGTTTGCTATGTGAAATATGCCTCAGGTATTGCATACATTGCTTAGTTCATCCTTACTTATTCCCTGACCCTTCCAAATACCAGTGAGGTCATTCTGGTCTGTACTAGTGATTCATGTCCTACAAAAGTTTGTAATACAGCCTTAGATGAACTGAACCATTTCAAAATGCACTGGCATTCCCAATGACAACTCATTTTTGCTGGTAAATCTTACAGCAGGAGATAATTAATTGGCTTTGGATGTCTGAAGTGCACATATAATTGTGATAGTTTTCTTAAATTTAACAAAGTTGACAGAATGGCTCAGGATACTCAAGGTGACTGATAACTCATGTTTGGTGCAGAGCATTGGACTTAGCAGGTGAGATCCTTGAATGTATTAGGACAGCACTGTGTTATTCCATAAAGGTTGCACAGAACTACTGTAGTGGTTCCCACAGCATCTGCTCTTCCTGTCACCAGACCAAGCAGAAACATCTGAAGGAAAGGGGTGTCGCTAGGCAGTGTATATGCCCTGGCAGCAGCCTGTGTTAGTAAGAAAGACCTTACAGATGTTTTAAGTAAGATTTTCTGAATACCTGAAAATCCAGTTCAACCTGAAACAAAAATTATTCAAATGTTTCAGTGAAACAAAATTTTTAAATTTCATTTTAGTCAACAAAAGTATTAAGATCAAAACAAAACAAAACATTTCATTTCAATGTTGAAGTTTTAAAAATGTTTTTAATATGTTAATTTTAAAAATAAAAGTGAAGGAATTGCCAAAATAAATTGTTTAGATGTTTCTGATTTTTTTCTTCTGGTCTGAAACTATTTGTAAAAATTGACTCAAATAAATAAATTGTTTTAGTCAACCTGAGCCTGCATTTTTGGTGAGAAAAAAAAAAGGTTTTGTGCAAAAAATTTCACTGGGTTCTTAAGTCTGAACTGCACTGGGGGATTTGATTAGTGCACAACCACCTGGGAACCAGTAAGTGTATAGTTGACAAAGCAAACCACCCCCATCCCCTGAGCTCCACCAAGTGCTCTTCAGTCACACAGCTGCAGGCTCAATAACTTTTGTGCTTTTTGTTCAAAGGTAATGTAAATAAAATAATGAAGTAAGCTGTATCTTAGGCTATGTCTTCACTGACAGCGACAAATTTGCCGCCGGCAGATTGATTTCTCTGGATCGATGGAGTGGTCAGTGAAGACCCGCTCAGTCAATCCAGAAATCAACACATTAAGACCACCTTCTCAAGTGGTGTAGCGCTGCATCAATGGGAACACAGTTCCCATTGACACAGTGCAGTGAAGATGGCGTGCAGAACAGAAACAGAGAAGTTACGCAAGTTTTTTTGCATAGTTTACGTAACTCCTGTTGACTGTTGCCGAATCTTGGAGGTAAGTGTAGACAGGGCCCTAGAAAGTGTCTTCCCCCTGAAGATTCAAGGTGCTTTACCCACTTTAATTAATTTAGCCTCTCGGTATTCCTATGGAGGTAGACAAATATTACCAGACCTAATATACATATGAAAGAATAGACAACATCAAGAAATTTAGCCAAGATCAAAGAGAAACTCAGAAGCAGAGATTGTTTCCTGACTTCCAATCCACTTCCTGACTCACAGGATTTCCTAGTCAAATACACAAGGTTAATAATCTCATACCCTAATGACAAGAAGCACAAAGATATAATTGCTTCACAAAAGAAAACTACCATTCCCAGAATTTGTATGGCAAGGCTGTCATGCCCCATTTTTCCTGAGCTCCCTGAAAACACTTAAAAACACTTAGTAACAATTATTTGAGAGATAAACACCGGTAAAATTATGTGTTTGCTTCTGCAATAAGCTTCACAAGAACCTCATTTTGTCAAGCAGCAGCAACTGCAGAAAGAATGACACATCTATCAGATGAACAAAACTATTAGGACCTGTTTTGGTTTTGTTAAATGCATACACAACTGTGTATAAAAATACACATACAATTAGGTGACTAATTTATACACAGTCATCTTCATTGCTTGTACACACTGGTATAAACAAACACGAACGGTCAGTTAGATTCCATGATATCACAATTTTTTAAGGAAGTTATGTATTTTGACATAGGAGAACAACTAGTGCAAAGAGTGAACATGCACAATATCAGGCAGACAACCTCCTTCTTCTTCAGCTGAGTTTTCCTGTAGAAAGATAGATCATACACCGTAAACTTAATTCAATCACTAAGCATTTTGCCTGCCCAAGCATCTATAAAGTGGTGTCACAAGTGACATCCTACTCAAAGCAGCTGTCTGCAAGTCAAATAAATGGGATTTAATCTGCTGTAAAACAGATTGAACAACTTCTTATTCTTGAGAAAGGCATACAGTTCTGATGCTGAACCACAACTGCTTTTCTTTTCCAACAGGCAGCCCTCACCTTGCCACATCATTATCTGCAAGCTTGAATGAAGCAATAAAGTGTGTGCGCTATTTGGCCAAACTAGCTGCAGCTGGACATTATCTGAGTACTCTTGGTTCTCTACTGACACTGAGGAAGATATGGTCCCTGTTCCAGGAAATTTGGTTTTTTGTTTAGATTCTAACTAAATAAACCAGGCAAGTAACCCTTGCAAAAAGGCATGGAGCTGCTCTCTAGAAATGAATGGTTAAAATGCCAATTGACTTCATTGGGACAGGATCAACCCCACAGCAGGTAACCAGCAGGAATAAAGACCAGACCAGGCTGAACAGACAGTCATAAGAGAGCATGGAAAGAAACAGGGGGTGCAATTGGTGAGCATGTTTCTTGACCCACTACCTCTGAAGTTCCCTTATAAATCTGGATAGGCGAATCTAGCTAGCGCAACCCCACCACTTGATAGCTACAGGTCCCCACACTGAATCTGCAGCAGACACTCCAGAGAAGCCAAAGAGCATCTTGGATTTTGTACACACCCTCATTGACTTGAAGGAAAGAAGCTGAGCCACAAGCCACCACCCAGTCAAATGTGACCGATTTGTATAATTTTTAAAGAAGTGTAATGTTAATTCAGTCCTGTAGGGATTTTAGCAGGACGTTTTTCCTAAATATATTTTTGCTCCTTAGCTGAGTAACATTGTCAGACAAATATCAGACTAAAATAAAAACACTAACATTTCCAGAAAGTTTACACAAAATATTTGACTGTTTCTCTCCACTTCCACTTGCAAGTTGCTTTTCTGTGTTGTTGATATTTGCTGTTTGTGAAGAATTCACACCTGCAAGACAGCAGTTCTAATGTTTCTTCTTCTAAATAACACAATACAATTGTGGGAAACAGGAGGAAAATGGTGACATAGAATTAGCGCTAGAAAAGGACTGAACTGCTTGATAAATGATGTTTTCATGGGTCTTCATGAAAGGGGGACTATAAACTGTTGACAGGTCTGACAATGCGAATGCAGTCATAAAAACGAAAGGACTAAAGAGTAGCTAAATAGATTATTATTAACATAACAGCAAAGACTGCCTTGGTTGGTTACTTATATGGCCCATGTTAGATTAATTCATTTTAAATAAGTGAAAATAAACCCATTGTTCCAGAAGCTCTTTCATACATATATTAGCAATAAATAAAACAAGGCAGATGTATACCAGCAGATCATAGAATCACAGAACTGTAGGGCTGGAAGGAATCTCAAGGGATCATTAAGTCCAGCTCCCTATGCTGAGACAGGACCAAGTAAACGTAGACCATCCCTGAGAGGTGTTTTTCCAACCTTTTCTCCAAAACGTCCAAAGATGGGGATTCCACCACCTCCTTTAGAAGCCTGTTTCAGTGCCAAGCTATTCTTACAGGCAAACAGTTTTTCCTAATATCTAACTAAATCTCTTTTGCTGCAGAGTAAGCCCATTACTTCTTGTCCTGCCTTCAGAGGACATGGAAAATTGAACATAGTCCTCTTTTATCACAGCCCTTAACATACTGGAACACAGCTTACAGGCCCCTGAGGTAGAACAGACTTACAGGTAAAATATTGTGATTATGGATATGAGAAAATTTTTTTCACCAAATAAGTTTCATACACATTTTCTGCAAGGGAAATACTAATGTCAGTTATTTCCATTTCAAAACATCCCTTTGGAAAGATGTTATGAGTCCATAGAACTCAGCAGATTGTCATGATCTAGACTATTTTTAAACTTCCTAGACATATAACTTGAAGAGGCTTGCATGCACTATTTGCAGAAAAGGGCTTTCTTGAATCACATACTGGAATATTCTTCACCCAAAGATGTTTCACATTCCTTAACAAAATTAGAACTAGATCTCTTTTGCATACTTTTTCATATGCAAAATTTAATCCTTTGTCTAGCTTTCTATAGATAGGAACTTTAGATGGCAAAAATACAATAAAACAATTTGGAAGAAAATATGCTATATCACCAAAGCCATCTAAAATGATTTTACAGCTGATAAAGGTCTCCATTAAAAGAAGGCTTTACAGAAAAATGATATATACATTTTAGAAGTATAAATGGTAGAACAATGCATAGAGCCGGAACATAGTTAAACAGAGAAATCAATGCAGTTTTCTAACTGAGAGAACTGACTTCAGCTTATTAGAAGAGAAAGCACATCCCTGCTTCCAGAGATCTGCTGAAATATAGCGCTATTATCCCAAGTCAGTGTCTTTTCAGACAAATAATGTGGTAGAAGTAAACCACTTGTCTCCTGTAGAACTGTTAAATGACAGTATATTTGTTTATGTTTTGGATTTGGATTTTGAATCTCCCTCCCCTCCCCCTGACCACCTTTACTTGTGTTCTTGTAAGCCTCGGGCTCATTTTCCTGTGACCTTGGCAACACACTAGGGTTTGCTTTCTTGTTTTTATGAGCATATCAAGTGAGCATATGGCTCACTTACATTTTCACATTTCTTTTTTACCCCATTGTTGTTAAGACAACCAGAGAAACGAACTATTTTGACTGAACCCATCAATAAGTTTTACTTTTATTTCTTCACAGTCTTTACTTTAGATATGATAGGAAACATATGGGGGAGAAAAAGCAGCTTTTTAAGACACTGTGCCTTCTGAGATATCTACACCGGAATGTGGATTTCTCCTCTGGATTGTGAGAGTTCCTTGGATTCACAGTCAAACACTAAATTTCTTCATAAATAAGTTTTGCATGCCACATTTTATAACATTTATTTAGCTTTTTCTTTCTTGCTTTTTTTAACAAGTTTTTTATTTTGATTTAAAAGGTGTAGTTGCCCTTCCAGTTTTATATCATTTTTCATAATTTATTGCTATGTTATGCATGAACAATCTAAAGATTTTGGTATTGATAACAAAAGCT
This sequence comes from Mesoclemmys tuberculata, assembly GCA_007922155.1. Lineage (NCBI taxonomy): Eukaryota > Metazoa > Chordata > Testudines > Chelidae > Mesoclemmys > Mesoclemmys tuberculata. Next base: position 27,917,789 of record ML675624.1, on the reverse strand, counting down.
TTAGGAATAAATGTGAATAAAATCAAGACATACAAATAACTTTTCATAAATAGTCTAGCTGAAGCTCAATGAGATGTTATAGACAACAAAAACGTTTTAGTGTGTCATCTAACGCTCTTTATATGCACTTCAGTGTTAGCGTTAGGTAAGAATATAAAACAGGAAAATAACTGACATTCCTTCATCTATTTTTACAGTCCTTTCAAGTTGCTAAGTGTTCTCCACCTTTCTAAATAATTGTATTTCCAACTAGTTTCTCTGTCTCTCAATAATCTCTCTTCAATAGTGTTTTGCAGAAGAATTTGATTAATAAAGGGACCTGTGAGGTAATGCTAGACACCTAGCATCAGTTTCAAGATAAACTGGAAGGGGTTTTAAGTACAGTTTAAATGACCCCAGTCCCAACCTTAACCATGTAAACTTTAATGGCAGAGACTACCAATTCACAGTAAAAAAATTCCTTTCCTCACTTTTCAGTTGAATACTATGGCACAAATGTAACATTACTTAAACAATATAATGTAACTGACTCCAGAAAAATAGGAATTAGATTACATCAGGTCCTCACAACATGGCACTTACTGGGAAAAAGTACAATAGCACCAAGAGATACAGATTCATCACCAGCCCATGTGAGAACATCTCCAGTGCAAAGGTGATAGAGGACAACAATTTGCTCTCTCTTTCCCTGGATCTCAATAACAGTTATACACATGTACCCAAGAGAGGAATTAGGGCTAGACTGTTTTATATATGCCTTCTTCCCTTCCCCGCTAATCTTCCAAAGAGTCCCCATACGGGATGAAGGACAGATTTAACTAATTTCAAATAAGGTATTTCATGATTCACTGTGATTGGATCATTCCATGAACTGAAAAGTCAGTAAAAATCTTGCAACAGAAATGCAAGCCAAACTAATCCATCTGTACTACACAAGCCTGGTGGACTACTATGGAGTTAGGGAGCCTCACAGCACTGCAAGTTTCCATAAAACATTTAGGTACCATTGAATCAACATGGAGAAATTTTTTTGCCTAGTTTAATGTCAAGCATTTTTGAGGCAGAAACAGTGATTTGGAGAGTAATGTTTTAAAACTAGTATTTATTTTTCAGTGAGACAGAGGCTTGTTCAGAAGCCTTATCTTTATTCCTATATTATTAACAAAGGACTTGTCTTAGAGATTTAGACTTTCACAAAGCTGCATGCAATTTTGGAAGTATGTGACTCCCATAGAGTCTGGCTAAAACTGTGCACAATGTTTTGAAAATTTACTCCAGAGGTTGAAAAGTAACATTATTTATTCACACAAAACATTTTCAGACTACTAAAGAGAAATCTTATTTAGCAGGCAGAGGGTCTTCACTAGAAACTAATGAAAAGGCTGAGAACTGCTAAAAGAGACACAGGATTCCTTGATTAATTGTAACTGACTCTCTTTTGTAACTGGGAGGTAGATTTAAATCTTTAGATCAACAACACTTATGTAATAAAAGCTAATTCAGCAATAGTCAGTTAAACCTTCATAAACACCAATAATATGCCACCATATTCTGAATGCAATATGGTCACGAGTGCTTATGAGATAACAGGATCTCAGTAACAGTGTTCTCTTGGAACACTTGGAATAAAATTATTCTTTTTAACTTCTAATATGTTTTCAGAAAACCAACAAGACTCCTCCTTTCAGACGCCTCTACAAATTGTTTACTATTGGAAAAATCATTGGCCTGTGGAAAAATTGCAGTATTACCTTATGATTCTTGTACCGGAAAATTCTGGTCATACTATAGAATTTATCAAGCATGGAGCAGCCAGCATTACACTTGCTTACTTCCTGATTGAAGTTAAATTACATTATATGTAAAAGAACAGTTCATCAAAATCCATATTGCAACAGAGATAACAGTGATTAGAAGCCAAGATAGATGCATGTGTCAGCATTGCCCTCTCTTCAAATATTATTGTCAAATAAAAATCTTGCTGAGAAATGCTCTGTCACAGCAATGCTCCACAAACATTTTTCTTAGACACCTAAAGGCGTCCTGCCATAATACCTGAAGGTCAGAAATTTGCTGTGATAAATTCCTTATTGAGACAAAAGCTAATTACCTAAAAAACTAATCACGAATGTAGTTTTCCCATTTACACCGCATATTAATCTGTTTGGAGATGAGTAACAGCTTTGGTGGACCACAGTTCAGAGTAAGGTTCACCTATATCAAGTATCCATTGATAACTCTTAGCAATTAAAACAAAATTCAAAGTTGTTTACAAGAGTTAGGGTCACAAAAATAATGTACATATGAAAAGAACGAATTATTTCATTTTTTGTCAAAACCACAAACTGCCATTGTTGGATTTTATCCAGAAGAGAGGGAATTTCATTACACTGAATTCAAGAACTAATGATGGAGAATGACTAACACTTGCAGCAACTCAGAAGCACAAGACTTCACAAAAAAGTTTACTTAGCTTTACCATATGCAGACTTCTAGAAATTTCAACTGAAATTGTTCTGAAGCAATTTTCCCTTTCCAGTCAAAAGACTAATATATATGAACAAATTATAATATTGTCATTCTTCAGTATGGCTATTTTTTACAGTTAAATGGAGCTGCCTCATGCAATAAAACATAAGCTAAGAAATCTGTCAAGTCACATCCAAAAAGTGAACATTAATAGGTTTTACTGGGGAAAACAAAGCCTAGAGAAAACATCTTTTCAACATTGGTAATTTGCCAGATTCCAGAAAGATATACCAATTCAAACATTTTATCAATGGAAGGACATGAGAGAAATTTTACCGTTTTCTTCCCCTTAATGTAAAATATATTTCAACCTTCATCCACAGTAATACAAAAGCTAACCATTAAAACTTAACTAAAGAAGCAGTGTTAGATACAAGATCAAACTATAACTAAACTGATTTTTTCTGGGTACGACTGGTCAAAGATGTTTTGTTTCTTTACATTTTTCCTCTCCTTTAATTTCTACATAGTCACATGGAGTTGTAGGTTCCAAACCAAACTTAAACTGGTGGATCTTACCTCTGTCACTGAAGTCATCCACAAGAATGATTTCAGCTATAAGGATGTCTGGAGTCCGGTTGATAATGCTGTGTATAGTTCGCAAGAGTGAAGTCCATCCTTCATTATGAAATGGGATAATTATGCTTGTATTTGGCAGCTTTTCCAAGTATACCTTGTGCTTACAACTGAGGAGGAGGGAAAAAAAGGAGGTATATAAGAACACAGAAGAGAAGAATGGACTCAGAATATACAACTCAACTATTTGCCCCATTCAGCCATCACATTTTCTGGAGTGAAATAACTCAGCATATCCAAACAGTGCCTTTAACTCTATAATCAGTCTCATCATTAATTAAATTATGTATTTATTAAATAACATTAAGTACCTACACTGTAACTACCATGAAGCTAATATTCAATAACTACTAGGGCCTTTCTTATTCAAATACTCAATAGCAAGGATTTAACAAATATAATGTAAATTTGAAAAAATGGAGGTACAACAAAGTGCTGCTGTTGTAAACTCAGAACTAGGTTATCTGGCTTCAGTGGAAATTTTGCCTGAGTAACTAGTAGAGAATGTGCATTCTAAATAATATTTTTCTTTAAAAGGACTTATTTACTGAAAATGTTTTTGGGACATCATATGAAAAACAGAATCTGAATGATCCCTTTCTTATCCAAAACAAAGAAGAATTGTAAAATTAGTTCTTTACTCAGAGGCGAAACTAATAGCGTTTCATTGTCTATTTTACTGGATGATATATATTCATTCAAAGACATACAAGTACAATTGCAGCTCCAAATATTCAATACAGCTGGTGCCATTAAGTGAAAACTGTTGCAACAAATGTGCCTCCAGATATCCACACTAATCTTTTGCAGATATTTGGAAGGCAAAGTTGTTCAACAACAACTGCGTTTATACAATGCCATCAAGTAAAAGACGTACTCATAATTTTGCAACAATATCTCAAAGCCCTTAAGTCTGAGGTAAAGTTTCAAACCAAATAATATGTCTGGAATGGATAGCACACTAAATTTATTGGGCTATAGATCCTTTTACCTGGAAGACATTGCTTCATTTCAGCTCAAATCAATAGTGAAAGAAAGACATTACTATCTGATATCTTTTCAATAATTCATGGGGAAGAACTGGTGATCTCAGCCCAACCCCTAATGGATGTTCATATTATAGTTGGAATCACTTATACATTGCAGCAAAGAAGCCAAGATTGAATAAGTATGGTGCCTCATTCATTCTCTTACATAGAACTCTGACGTGAATACCCGCTGGTCCTCATGAATTATTATTGTTTAATTAGTTCCAAAACAGACTCTACTGACACATCAATCTGGGACAGTTCCTCATATTTGTCACCTAAAAAGAATGGTTCAGGTGTAAGAATGTCCTTCACATTCTCTGCAGTGAAGACTGAGGACATGCAGCTGTTTTTGCCTAAAATCCAGATTGAAAATTTCCTAAGGTAGGCAGTAGAAGTGGCTTTGCCTCAGATAACATAAGCCTTGACATGACCTAACTGCCAGCCAGCCAGGGTACAGCAGTGAAAAACACAGTTAGACAGCCCTTCAGGTATTGCTTTAATGAGAGCATTTCTCAGGGAATTAGTGTCAAAGAGACAAAAGTTGAGTAGACTTTCTCAGGCCATTATGTTCGCTCCAAGTAGAAACTCAAAGAGCTTTTAACGCTTGGCATGTTGAGGTGGTGTCCTTGGGATGGGCATGAAAAAAAACATTGAACTCTGTTTTACAAAAGGACCTCAGACAAGACTGATGCACCATCTAATCCATGCAAAAGTTATGTCATCAGCCTGTAATTAGTCAAGTAAATGCCTAAACTTGTAAGAGCTCTTTTAAATTTAGTGTCTCTCTCTCCTGAAATCTGTGCTATATTTTGACCCAAACGAACTTCCTAAGTGTTCCTTTAAATATTATTGGGAATCTCTCTCCCCCATGTTTTTGTATGGCTACCCACCACTACAGTAATAAAGCACCTACCATGTAAAATAGACTGACACTTGTCAACCCCCTAAAGAACTACACACCGTCATTAGCCCTTCCCCCTTTTCTAGTTATGGAAAGATGTACTCAGGATAGTTTTGTTTTGTTTTTACAGGGTTGTGAGTGAGGAGGTGATGCTTGATGTTGTGAATGTAATTGTTTATGATGGAAAAGTTGAGCCACCAATCTTTCTTTTATTTATTTAAATTAAACAACCAAACAGGAGATTGATTGTGATTGTGGAAAAATATTTTATGCTCTACAACTTACTTTAGGACTGTGATGGGTGTTTGTTCTTTCTCAATGAAGATTAAATAATGTGCGGAACACCCATACAGAAGTTTAGGATGATTACATCTGAGTGGTTCTCTTCTTTTCCATTTGTTTTAGTGATCTGAGCAGAAGGGAAAGAACTGCTTTTCTCTATTTCTGGATAGCATCTTCAGCAACTTGGACAAAATATCCCACATTATTGTTTGCTCACCCCAGACTGAAATCCATGAGAGTAAGAAATACATAAAACATAACTGACTACAAGTGACAATTAAAAAAAATATAGTGATAAAAATTAGTTTAGAACTCAGAACTTCTAGCCATGTAAATTTCAAATGAGTGGGGTTTTTTTACATCATTTATTTTCATAAGTGTCAATGATTATTTTAATTGAGAGCATTACTATAAATATCAAATATTGCTTTAGGCTGTAGGATTGATTTACAAACATTTTCAGTTCAGTTTGTGTTTTTCTTTTTAAATCTAGTTCAGTAGAATCCATTTAGAAGTCAATATTTGCTGACTTACCATACACACAGGTGCTATATTTATCTTGTATTTCCAAATAGAGGAGAAACTGTTGCTATTATAACTATTACTATGTGGTAACAGCTTTAACTGGTTACCAATGAATATTTAAGGTTATTCAAATTTTTTAGCAACAAGAAATTGATCTAACTACTTTTTGCTTCCCTCATTTCTCCCTAAGACATGGTAATAAAGCTGCCCATTTAACAGCAATCAATGTGTATTAATGATCCATTAATATTACTTTAATCCTCCAGTAGAAAACTTTTTAACCTAGTTACAAACCTTTTAATAAACACGTTTTATAAAATGAAAAGAGAACGGTTACTAAAGGATTCAAAGGCCTGGAGAAAATATTTCTTATCTCCAGAAAAGAACCCAGATTGTACAGTTTTTTTTAAATGAAAAGAAACTTTTCCAGAATGTAAGCATCAATTAGCCTTTTTTAAAAAAAATAAGGCATTGACATTTACGTAGCACAGCAAGAGGATTAAATGTAAGTGAATTTTCATTGGAACTGCCCATAAAAGCATCTTATAAATTGATTTTCTATTCTAGTAGCAGACAGTATTTCAATTTGCAAACAAAGGAAAGTGAACATGGAGCACTGATTTGACCAGGCTCTGAGTTTTGTTGATTGAGCGCATACAGTTGTATTTCCTAGATAACCATAATTGCATGGCTCTCACTGCATTTCTGAAAGCAAGCTTTTTGTTTAGCAATTATCTAGGAGTATTACAGGTAAAAATTATGGTGTTCTTGACAACTAATCATTTTAAAAAGGAAAGGAGCATGCTCATGAACACAGGGTAACTTTTAAATGGAAGAGAAATAATACTGAACACAGAATAATAATCAGAATAGTAATAGTAATGAGAATGGCCATATGGTGGATTGTTTGCCAGCCACATATATGCCAGCATAGGACTTGATTCAGTTCCCACTAAAATCAATGAAAATACTCCCATTGACTTCAAAGCAGCGCTTAATTTGTGCCAGGGCTGAACCCTGGCACCTTGAGGTTTGGCAGTTCAAAACTTGGCACCTCTGGGCTTGCTGCACCAGTTACAAAAGTAAAAAAATTGCTTGAGCCTCGGCACTTCTTTCATTACAAACTATGCATTGCTTTAAAGGCAGCTGGATCAGGGCTACATATAGGTGGCTTGGATTGCATTGCATGAGGGGCCAGAATACCCAGAGACCATGGCCAACAGAGCCTGTACAGAGGGCTGCATAGTGGTAGCTGCCATTATGCTAGTTTATGGAAATATAATAGCAACATGGAAGGATTAAGTTTACAGTGCCATATTTCTCCCACAGTTTGGGAAGGAAATTCCATTCTGCCACACAACCTTTTCATAGTGTCCTCTATGAAACACTATTGCTTGGAATATGAGGGGAGAATTTCACCCTAAATGTTTCTACTCTCTCTCCCAAACACTCTAGTCTCATGACATTGGGATGTCCCTCCCAATCTTTCCTTTTGATAAGTATTGGCACAGCTCATTAAAATAGCAAAGAGGGCACAGTTGCAAAGTCTTCAGTACTGGCCGTAAAGCCCACCTGGATCCCAGCTATGAATTCACATTTCTACTCTGACTGAAACCCATGCTGTTGCATCTTTACTGGTATTTTCAGTGACCTATCTATCTTAAAGCTAGCACAGGAACATCTAAGTGAGCTGAGAATTACAGCCCTGATTGCAGTATAGATGTAGGCACCTTTTAAATATTTATTTGTCTTCTGAGTTGGGTTGGTCAGATTTCCCCTACTTTCGAAGTTGGGTAAAAGTGCTATGCCTTAACTTTCACACACTTTCATATACATACATCAGATGGACTATGAGCTGTGGCTGAACCTTGCAGTCCTTATTCAGGCAAATGCCAGAGCAGCATATAGGTTATATTGGGGTTGTTGGACTAGAAGAGTAGCCATTGTATCCAGAGGCCTAACTCTCTGGGTAGGCCTAGACCTCTGTAGCAGCTGCTGGTTGACAGAGGATAGAAGAAGGAGAACTTCTTAGAATCTCTGCTTAGAGCCAATTACATAACCTAGACCCTCTTTCTTAAAACTTTTCACTATTGCTACCACTGGTGCAGCTCCACCCATTGTAGCAAATTCCCACTAGCTCAGAAAGGGCACTGCCATTTTGTATCTCTGTGTCCTTGAACCATGCTCAGAACAGAACTGGATGAAACAGTATTAAATATGCTGTCAGCTATCACCATGCCCACTCCAATTACTGCTAGTAGAATGGCACCAGTGGTAGCAAGGGTGGGAAAAGTGTTTTATGAGTCAAGGAGAGGTCATGGGCAATAAACAAAAATTCACAGAAGTCGTGACTTCTTCCTGACTTTTTAAAAATAATTATCTACGAAAAATGGGGCTGGGGGGGGGGATGAGCACAGTGGGGCAGGGTCATCCGTCCTCCTTCGCCACTGCCCTGTGAGGCCCATGGCTCAGAACCTCAGTGGCTGCGCAGCCCCTCCCCACTGGTTGCCTGCGGTGGCAGCTGGGAGCTCCAGGTCTCCTCCTGCCTGCTGTAGCTTGGAATTTCGTGTCTTTCTTTTCCCCTATCCACAGGGGCAGGGAGCACCCAGCCAACTGACAGCTCTTGCCTCTCCTTCCACTGCAGCAGAAAATGTCACAAGTCACAGGACATGGATTCCGTGACTTCTGTGACATAATCTTATCCTTACTCGTGAGACAAGGGATCAGTGAAACCTTAAATAGCAGGGACGGTTCATGGGGAATGAAAGGACGACAGTCTTGAAAACTGATAGGAGAGTTTTTTTTTATTTCAGTGTAATTATAGTTGTGTTGGTCCCAGGACATTAGAGAGACAGGGTAATGTGTGTGATAATGTCTTCTATTGGATGAACTTCTGTTCTTGAAAGACACAAGCTTTCACAGACCTCCTGCTCTTCTTCATGTCTGGGAAAGAGTATTACAGCTAAATACAAGGTGGGTTAGATTAGCATAAATAGTTAACACATATTGTAAGCAACCATTCAAGGTGAAGTAGTCAATTAACACCTTTGCTGTCATAGGACAAAATAGTCTCTGAAATGCAGCCACCAGACAGTGATAATACAAATAGACACAGTTCTCAGACATGACTATGTTAACAAGGCAAATCGACAACTCTCTGACACCACCTACTGAAAGAACTCAAAGATGACCCCACACCACAATTCACTCAGGAATTTAAGGATACCATAAAATCCTTTCCTAAACAAATCCAAGACAAATTCTATAACCTCATCCATCACCCCTCACCTCCCCCCTCTTGGTTTTCTATGTGCTCCTGAAAATTTACAAACAAGGGAATCCGGACAGCCCATCATATCTGGCCATGGCACGCTTACTGAAGGAATATCAGGGCTCAGAAACCACTCTCAAATGCCTCACCACACAAAAAGTCCAACTTATTCCAGAACACAACCAACTTCCTCCAGAAACTCTGAAACATTAACAACCTCCCTCAGAACACTATACCTGCCACCATGGATGTCACCTCCCTCACAATGACAGCATAGCTGTCTGCAACAAGTATCTGCAAGACAATGGACAACACTCCGATATCCACCTCAAATGCATTGCCAAACTTATCCACTTCATCCTCACCCATAACAATTTTATATTCAATAACAAACACTTTGTCTAAACCATGGGAACAGCCATAGCTCCAGAATGGATCCCCAAAATACCAACCTCTTCGTGAGGCACCTTCAGGAAGACTTTCTGGACAAATGTACCACAAACCCAATAATATATCTGGGATATATCAATGATATTTTTATCCTCTGGACCGACTACTTAAACTCTTTCATAGATTTTGACCACAACTTCAACCACCACCACTTATCCATCGAACTCTCTCTGGAACTCTCCTGCACTAACATCAACTTTAGGGACACCATAATCAGCTTCAACAATGGAAGTCTGCAGACAACTATATACAAGAAACCCATGGATCACCACACTTACCTTGACAGATCCTATAACCTTCCAAAACATGCCAGGAAATCTGGTCTACAGCTAGGCAATCAGATACCACTGAATATGCTCCAAGGAGACAGGCTGGAATATATACCTTAACACACAAACCACCTTCACCAAACAAGGACACTCCATCAGAGAAGTAAATTGCTTCATGAATAAGCCATCCAGATACCCTGAGAGAACCTCTTTCAATACAGAAACCTTGCCCTTTCACCCCACAGTGGAACCCATATGGGTTATCATCAAACAATTACAAACCATGCTTGACGGGGACCACATTCTGAAAAAAATCATTCCTAAACCCTCTTGTCTGGCCTTCAAATAACACCCAGTCTAGCCAGGCTCATCAGCAGAAGCAAACTCCACAGATCAGGATACACCAACTCAAAGCAGCACCCGACCCTGCCAGAACAGATGCAAAACCTGCGGACATATCTCCATTGCTACAATGATCAACATCCCCACAACACACCTTTCAAGATTTATGGGATCCGTTCACATGCGTATCACAACATAAGGTGTACATAATCCTGTGCACTAAATGACCCAACAACTATGTTTGTCAGTCACTATATTCTCGAATCAACTCATGCAGAAAAATGATAAAAGATAAAAACACCCTATTGTCCATGGGTGAATACTTTTCACAGAGTGATCGTCCATATCTAATCTCTCAATCCTCATCCTCAAAGTAAACCTACACAACACCACTTTCAAAAGGCAAGCATGGGAACTGAAATTCATAACTTTGCTAGATTTTAAAAATCATTGTCTTAAGAAAGCTCTGGATTTATGGTTTATTACAATAATCTGAAACCTATTTATGTTAAACAAAATGTCCAATGTAGTATTTAGCTGTGTTACTCTGAATACCTTTCCCGCACCTGAAGATCTCTGTATTGCTTGAAAGTTTGTCTCTTTTAAGAGCAGAAATTCATTCAGTAAGAGATATTACCTCACCCACCTTGTCTCTCTAGCTTTGTCTGAATAAGATTTGCAGAGTATGGTCCAAAAGCCGGGAACCACTGAAAAATTTACATGGTAGTAAATCTTACTACTACTCTTTACTTTCTGCATTTTAGAAAAAGATGTCTAATAAAAGATGGGCTGCAAAGACACTGTTCAACAATATTACTTAAAAGCATGAATTTTGGAATATCCAAGTATTATAGATGACAATTTCCTAACTCAAAAAGTGTTGCATCGCACAAGGGTGAATTCTATATTAGACCTCATTTTGACAAATAAAGAGGAACTGGTCACAGAACTAAACATTTATGGTAGCTTAGATGCAAGTAATCATGACTTCATCACATTTTTATTTGCCAATGAAAGAAAGTCTAAATGAATACTACACAAACTTCAGGTTTTAAAAGGGCCAATTTCACAAAACTGAAAACAATTGTGAGACAAATCAGCTGTGAGGAAGAAAATAATCAGAGAACTGTGAATGATGACTGGAAATTGTTCAAGAACATTTTTCACTTGATGCCCCAAAAGACATAATACCACAGTCAAGGAAGAATGCTGTATGGGTTACATACCTGGTGTATAAGGGAAGTGAAAGCAGATAGCTCTATAAAACAAATGGAATAAATGGGAAGTCAATAGTAATGAATATATATCAGAAGCTAGGAATTGAAGAAAATTGAAAAGAAAGGCAGAGAGAGAGACGGAGAAATCTATGGCCAGAAGAGTTAAGGACAATAAAGAGTTTTTAAAGTATATTAGAAACAAAAACAAAAAAAATCTTAAGAATGGTATTGGTCCATTACAAGATGGAAATGGTAGAATTATCAATAATGTAGAAAAGGCAGAAGTTTTCAATTTTGTTTTATATTTTGGAAAACCAGATGATGTCACATGATGACTCTTTCCATTCTATTAGTAACTCAGAGGGATGTTAAGAAGTAGCTATTAAATTTAGACATTTTTAAATTAAAAGGTCCAGATAACTTGCAACCCAGAGTTTTAAAAGAGCTGGCCGCTACTGGACTACTACACAATTGCATCCAGTTCTGACGTCCACAATTCAAGAAGGATATTGATAAAGTTCAAAGAGATAAGAATAATTAATGATTAAAGGATTAGAAAATATGCCACACAGGGTACATCTACACTGCATCCGGGACCCTCCTAGCCCAGACAAACTGGCTCATGTTAGTGGGGCTTGAGCTAGTGCACTGAAAATAGCAGTGTGAATGCTGCGGGTCTGACTGGAGCTCAGGCATCCAACTGTAGGGGCTCATGTGGGCTGCAATGTCCACATTGCTATCTATAGAGCAATAGCTCAAGCCTCACCAGAATGAGTCTGTATACCCAGACTAGAAGGCTCACTCCCCGCTGCAGTGTAGACATATCCATTTTTATGCTGGCAGACCAGATGCCAGCTCATGCCAAGGCTCCAGGCCTCACTGAATATTTATAATTGCATAGCTGAAAACCATTCTTGCTTATCTGTATGTTAGCATTATCAAAATAAATATTAGACGTTAAGTTGATAAAAATGTGTTTAGGATGCTTGTATGATGCTGCATATATACCCCATGTTATACTCTATCAACAAACATTTGCTTTGTATTTACTCCTGTAACTAAATAACCTATTAAACAAGAAACACGACTTACATAACGCTAATGGTCTCTTAAGATGTTAAAACCTGTTCATTAAATGCAAATACGCCATTGTGTGAGATCAAAGACTAAATGTGTTCCTCTCCCCTACTCCTGTCCCCCTCCCCTCGAAATGAAGAAAAGGCCTGTGTGGGAACTGCTGCTATTGGTTTGGTTTCTGCGAAAAGAAGCTATAAATATGGACATAAGGAAAAATTCTTCATCTCTTGACTGTTTGGATTCTAATAGGGGAAAATAACTGAATGAGAAGATGAAAATCCCCAGAGTTACTCTGGGTAGCACTAAAAGAGTATTGGGAAACTGGCAGATTACTACATCTCTACCACCTGTTGAAATTATAGACCGTGACTCACCTGTACATACATTTTTACCTGTTTAACTTCTTAATAACTCATTCCATTTTCTTAGCTAATAAGCCTTTAATTAGTTCCCTATAGAATTGGCTGTCAGCATTGTCTTTGGTGTGAAATCTGATGCAAATCAATCTACATAATGGAATGGTCTCTTGGGACCGGTGTATCCTGAATATTTTGTGATTTTCGGTGTAAGTGACCATTTATTACATGGTCTAGTGTGGATGGTAAAATAGACTGACGTGTCTAAGGGGACTTTCTGGGACTCTGTTATAAGACTATTATAGTATTTTGGGAGCTCACATTTGATACTGGGCTTGGTGAAGTCTAATTATAGAACATACCACCAATTTGGGGTGTCTACCCTGCTTTTGACTGAGGTCTGCTCTGAGGTAGGCATTCATGGTTGTGAATGCCAGACAGACAGTGACACGTGAATGCCAGATATGTGAATGCCAGACAGACAGTGACACACCTATAGTGTGCCAGACAGTGACACACCTATAGTGAATGATTCCAAGATCTCAGTTTATTCAGTTTAACAAAGGGTGACTTGATTACAGTCTATAAGTACCTACATGGAGAACTAATTGTTGACAATGGGCTCTTGAATCTAGCAGAGAAAGGTGTAACATGATCAAATTGCTGAACATTGTAGCTAGACAAATTCAGACTGAAAATAAGGTGTAAATTTTGAAAAGTGAGGGTAATTAACCATTGGTCACTATGAATTCTCCATCTTTGGCAATTTTTAGATTGAGGTTGGATTTTTTAATTATTTTTTTAAAATTATGCTCAAATTTAAAGAGAATTGTTTTGGGGAGGATTTTTTCCCCTGCATTGTACAGGAGGCCTGAGTAGATGATCACAGTGGTACCTTCTAGCTTTGGAATGTATGAAAGTAGTTTGTTGACATTCATTGCTAGTCTTTAAATGTGACTATTCCTTCTCACCAACTGGGACATGAAAAAGTTTCACTAGTCAGAAATAATCCTGTATATAGCATGTCATGAACTTTTATAATATAAATTGTCCATGGTACCTACACATGGAATTAAACTATCCTCAGCTCTAGAACTTAAATATTAGAATAGAAAGATAATAGTTCTAATGATGCAGTCAAAGTGTTGGACTAATTTGTAGGCCTTGTCACTATTTTGTCATTATTCACTGAATAATTTTTTAACATATTCTAACATTTATTCAAAGGAGGAGACAAAAACGTCAGCTCCAGAATTTTCAGAAATTAGTTTTTGACAGTCATTATTGACATTATTTGACAGTCACTCTTATCAGAAAGATAATCGTTCTAATGATGCAATCAAAGTGTTGGACTAATTTGTAGGTCTCGTCACTATTTACTGAATAATTTTTAAACATTCTTACATTTACTCAGAGGAGGAGACAAAATGTCAGTTCCAGTATTTTCAGGAATCAGCTTTAGTACCACAAACTATATTTGGAAATGTACCTATTTTCTCCTCAGCATTAAGCAATCAAAAGATTTTAGAATTAGTAATGTTAGCTATGTCAACATTTATTAAATCATTTTCAAGAGTTTTTGAGTGCTGCTGTACTAAAGCTATTTTGCATTATAGCCTTGAACTAACCTTGCTCTATTGTTGAAATGGAGAGAAAGCTTCAAGTCTGAACTGTTTCTGGCAAGTACTTTATTATATAAATAACTACCTATTTTATTTTTAAGCCCACATGTGGTAATGGTTTTAAATCCAGATGAAATATGCTCTTAAAGACTGTCCTGATCAGATAAATCAAGTAATTAAAATTCTCTAAAGTATTTGTTCATTGAGTAGAAATAGGCCTTGATACACTTGTGCTTAAAATTTTGCTGTATCATATTTAGTTCAGGGGGACTACTCACATCCTTAAAATTAGGCATGTATTTAACTAGCATGCAGAATCACGGCCTAAAAAGGGAGATTTTTGTTGTTCTGAAGGAGCAGGCATATTTCTCTCTAGAATACCTGATATTTACTACAGTGGGTTCAGGAATTGCCCATCAATATCAATCAGAAACTAATAAAATAAAATAAAATAAATCAGGGTTATTTTATGGTAAGATGGGAGAAGAGAATGTTTTTAATAAAATTCCATGTAGCGAGAAAGTGGCATTCTTAACCTTTCAATCCATATAGTGTGCCTCACCAAGCTCTACATATCAATTCCAAGATGCCAAAATAATTGACAGCTCATGTGCTCTATAAAAGTTATTTGAATATTATCACAAAAATGTTCCAATATTATTCTATGATGCACAAAATGTGGGCTTTTTTGAAACCTAGTACCTTCAATACAGGCAACTCTTCCAGATTTTATACTTATTTGGAAAATTATAATGCTCATGTATGTAGGCCTTCAATGTAGAGTGAATGGTAAATGTTCCTCCTTATCACGAACCAACTGCCGTGATTAGAAAATGCACACCTTCAGTGACTAGTGGCATTCATGGAATTGCAAGGTTATTTGTGTACATAAAGGCTAATAGTTGCCAGAGTATTTGAGCAATGGACCATGTTACAGCACAAGTTTCTAAATGTACTTTTTGTAAATGCAGAAAAGATTGCAGCCAGAGGCTATTCTAAATTTTCTACCTCTATACACTGAAAGTGAGAATCAATCTTTCGAAATCTTTGAGAAACAGTGCAGAATGAGGAGCTGGACTCTAGAGCTATCAAAAAGTGTCCCTCACCTCACAAATTTTTTCTTAAGCCAAATGGTACCACTTTTGATCTTTTTATCTTTCATTAGCACATTCACAGTAACAGTAAGATATAATATAAGGTGTACTGTTTTTACACAGCTCAGTTGTATTTTTATATATATTTTACATTTGTTTAATTTAACAAGACAGCCAGTTGAAACTAAGCTGAAGTCAATTGTCAAAGCTTGTATAGTGTTTCGAGCTGCACAACTCAAACTGACTAAAAATGGACTCCAAATTTACTCAAATACACATGGTATCTGTTGCAAGTCTCAGAAACACAGCATAGAATAGTGCTCCTTAACTGTTCTGGTGGTGAATACTTTAAGTGTATACACAAAAATTAAGTGAGAATTAAAATACTATGTTTCAGGTTACATAACCATCATGGATTATATGTAACGTTCTTCAAAGCCAACCTTATTTTAGTGAAATATACTGTATACTGTATACTGTCATTTCAATCAGGAAATTCACAACATTGTCAATATGATACACAATAAGCCACTCTTGTGTTGATGTGAATGAGCTGCCTACATGGTGAAATTCTTGGGAAAATTTCAATCCCTAGTTGCAGCATTGAAAATCTTAATGGAATAACTTCTCTGATGTTAATGGAGTTACTCTGTTTTTACTCCCACTATAATTGGTCCTGATTCATGAAATCAGTTAAGCATGCAATTCAGTCGATCCCTATTCAGGAAGGATAATCACAAGTACATTAAACTTTATGAATGAACATGAGTCCCATTAAAGTTAACAATGTTCCTAAATGTTTCTTCTGAATAGGGATGATTTCCAGAACTAGGGCCATGGAGAGCAGGTATGTTCCCCCCTACAACCCTCTTCATTTATACATATAATAGCTTGGAGGACAAGGGTGATCCAAAGGGTATAGTGTACTTAGATTTTCGGAAAGCCTTTGACAAGGTCCCTCACCAAAGGCCCTTAAGCAAAGTAAGCAGTCATGGGAGAAGAGGGAAGGTCCTCTCCTTGATAAGTAACTGGTTAAAACAAAGGGTAGGAATAAAGGGTCATAATGGAGAGAGGTAAATGGTGGTGTCCCTAAGAGATCTATACTGGGACCAATACTGTTGAACATATTCATAGATGATCTGGAAAAAAGGGTAAATAATGAGGTGGCAAAATCTGCAGATGATACAAAGCTACTCAAGATAGTTAAGTTCAAGCAGATTGCGAAGAGTTACAAAGAGATCTCACAAAACTGAGTGACTGGGCAACAAAATGGCAGATAAAATTTAGTGTTGATAAATGCAAAATAATGCACATTGGAAAACAATCCCAAATATACACATAAAATGATGGGATCTAAATTAGCTGTTACCACTCAAGAAAGATCTTGGAGTCACTGTGGATAGCGCTCTGAAAACATCCACTCAACGTGCAGCGGCAGTCAAAAAAAGTAATAATGTTGGGAATCATTGAAAAAGGGATAGATAATAAAAACAGAAAAAAATCATATTGCCTCTTTATAAACATTTTGAATACTGCCATCAGGCTGTCCCATCTCTAAAAAGATATAACAGAATTGGAAAAGGTACAGAAAAGGGCATTTAAAAGGGCACGAAAAAGCTTCCATTTCAGGAGATAGTAATAAGACTGAATTTTCAGCTTGGAAAAGAAATGACTGGGGGGGGGAGGGGGGCACAATAATAGAGGTCTATAAAATCATGACTGGTGTGATGATTTTGACTGGTTTACTCCTTCTCAGAACACAAACTGGGTGTCACCAAATGAAATTAATAGGCAGCAGGTTTAAAATGAACAAAAGGAAGTATTTCTTCATACAACGCACAGTCAACCTGTAGAACTCCTTGCCAGAGGATGTAGTGAAGTCCAAGCCTATAATGGGGTTCAAAAATAACTAGATAAATTCATGGAGGATAGGTCCATCAATGGCTATTTGCCAGGATAGGCAGGGATTGCTGTTGGCCAGAGGCTGGAAATGGCTGACAGGATGGATTATGCGATGATTACCTGTTCTATTCATTCCCTCTGAAGCATCTTTCATTGGCACTGTCAGAAGACAGGACATTGGGCTAGATAGCCCATTAGACTGACCCAGTATGGCCATTCTCGTGTTCTTATGGAAAGAGTTGCATAATCCTGAATTAAAACCACACTAGCTACAATAATACTAGATTTTAATTTCTGCTAGCAACTGAATATTTGTATAGGAATAAAGAAATTTACAAAGGGGAATTGTAGATGTGTAGTTTTGTTTGTGAAGCACAATACAGATGTAAAATGTAGAGTGGAATGATTTAAATCACAGCAATTAAAATAATTTATTTAACTCATTTTCATGAAGCTTCAGCCTAATTGATAAATTTTAATCTAAAATTGCAACAGAACAAATTTTCCATAAACTACATGTAAGTGCTGATTTCTAAAACATTTCATTACAATGGCACTACTAGTAAAGTATTTTATTTGAATTTTACTAAGCTGAGGTAGGGAAAACACATTGTGTAATTTCACTCATGTGAGTAATCTTATTCACTGCAATATGGCTACATGCGTTCTTAAAATTGTACGCGTTTGAAGTGTTTGCAGGATTAGGGCCTACAAGCTGTATTTTTATTCAAAATGCTTTTCTTAGAACTCTAAAGCACTACACCATCATTTTCACTGCAAAACAAAAATTACTTAGTGTTAATACTAAAATGTTGTCTAGAGTTTCAACACATCAACTAAGTACTAAAATATAAAAACTATTCAAATGCATTAAGTACAGGTATTGTGCTATCATCAATATTAATTTTATTATGTAACGTTTTACAGATAAGTTTAATCCATGATCAAAACTCAAGTCAATTATCACTGGGCGTGCTTACAAGGCTTTCAAAATTAAAACTTGAGATGAAAAACAAACCTTAAGTTCTATCTGATCCTATGTTGTTTCTAATCTGAGTCAACTAGGTCAAGTGAGGAAAATTCTCATTCAACAACGGAAGGAACAGTAGCAATTAACATTTGAGGCACGAACCTTTCAGAATCACCTTGTTTTGTCTCAGAGCATTTACTTGAGCTGTTACATTGCCTAGTATTTCATTGGAAATCACAAACAAGATGCAAACTCACAGCAAAACCAGGGCTACTCACTCAGCTGTTGCAGTGACTCAGCACTCAAGCATGCATCAGCAACCTATCATTGAGCAGATCTTGGATCAGATGATCCCAGGCTAAGGTATCTCCCCATTCCCAGCAGAGTTACAGATCAGTCTGAGCAACAGCGCCAGGAACCATCCTGTTGCACTGCAGTGCACCAGCCTGAGGCCTGTCCTTGCACTAGTCTCATTCCAGTCTTTTCACCGACTCTCTCCAGTTTTGCCTCCACCTCCTGATCCGCACTCCTCCACCACCCTTCTCCCCGTAACTCTCAGACTCCGACTATCTAGTTTTTGACCTTTGGTGCATATCTGGACTCTGGCTTCAATATTGACTTGGCTTGTCTTTCAACTCAGACCACCCAGCTTCAACCTCTGGACTGCACCTGAATTCTGGCTATGATTTTGTTCCTGGTTTGTCTATAGACTGTGATCTCAGTCTCAATCCTGGGCTCTCCCTGGACTTCGCTTCCATGACCATCCTTGGCTCAGACCCAACCCTATGCCTAGCTGTGAGCCACACTCCAATCACTAGGCCAGAAGCGGTGACTGATAGTTTGCTCAGACTCCATTACAATTGAACCCCAGTGCCTTGATGGAGCACCTGGGTGCGGAGGCCCTGGAGGCTGAGTCCATCCTCCAGAATCCAATTAACCATCTGTAGTTGGAGAACACTTCCCAGCAAGCTCAGGTCCAGAGCCCTCCAGAACCCTGGGCATACCACCCATGGCAGCCATCCCAGAGCATGGTCTGGAAAACACCTTGCCAGAATGGTTTGATAGTCCCCGCCACAAATTCCAGCAGTTCATCCACCAGTGCCACTTGGTTTTTCTTGATGTGGCCATCTTTGTACCCAGACAGCCTGACAAAGATGGAGCTTGGTTACCTGTTTACTCTCTGGGGAAGCCAAATGGAACAGGCTTTGGAACCCAATGCAATCCAATCTCTCTCGTTAGTATTAGACGACCTCCAAGTGAGCCTGTACAACTGAGGCGGCCCTACAGCTCCTCACCCAGGGATCATGACCCGTCTGCACATACATAGCCCACTTCCAGCTTCTGGCCATGGTTATGGCCTGGAATGAGGTGGCTCAAGTATAAAATTTTCAAAAGGGATTGAAAAACACCATGAATGATGAGTTGGCCTGGGTCGACTCCTCCATGAAGTTAGTACAATAGATACAGCTCTGTGTTAAAATCAAGAACCAGGTACTCAAGCATTGTCTAGAGAGGAAACAAGTTGCTACCTGTCCCCAGCCTACTGTCAAGGCCCCCCTCATGAACTCTTTGCTTAGTCCTGGGTTCAATTTGACAGCAACAAGAGGCATTTCAGGGCCCAAGAAAAGGAATATTGGCATTGAAGGAGCCTTGGCCTGTATTGTAGAGAAAGTGGCCATTTTGCGTGAGGGTGCCCCACAAGCCCAGATACACTACAAGAAACCACCCTATCCATCCCTGATAGTGGGGTTGCAGCTGAACATGACTCAGACAGCAAGGTCTCTGACCAGATCCACTTTGTTGCCTGCCTGTGCCCCTACACGAACAGGGACACACCAACTACATCTGCAGGTCCTCCTTTGAATCTGGGTTCCTCCTCTACCTAAAGTACGTTGTTTATCACTCACACTAATCGACCCTGGAGCATCCAGCCATTTTATGGACCTGACCTTTGCCTGGGCCAACCAACAACCCATCTGGAAGAAGCCTGTTACAGAGCACATAGGGACTATTGACAGGTGTATGCTGACCTTCAGGCCAGTGGCTTACAAGGTGGCCCCTCTCCAGATCAGGACTGGGGATCATCAAGGAGCTATGAAATATGACCTAATCCCATTGCTGCTCTTTTGGGTCATCTTGAGCCTTCCCTGGCTCTCCCTACACAAACCAAACATTTTATGGATGATATGGCAGGTATACTTTAACTCTGGATTCTGTCAGCTGCAATGCCTCAAATAACCCCACAGAAAGGCTAGGACCCATTCTTGAGAAGGCATCCTCCCTGCTCAGTACTACCTTAGCTCTCAAAGATACTAGTTCACCAATCGCAGCCAAATATGAAGATCACTGCAGATGTGTTTGTTGAGAAAGCTGATACATTGTCCCTATAACTACCCTACAGACATCCACCCAATGGCAAGCATCCCCTTTGGCTGCATTTACCTATTGCTGGACCCAAACTAAAGGCCATATGGGATTACTTGGTCCAGGCCTTCATTCAGTCCTCCAAACCCCCTGTGGACCCTCCCATTTCATTTGTTAGAAAGGATGGGACCATGCACTTCAGTGTTGATTGTGCTCTGAATAGCATTACCATGATAATCAAATATTCTACTCCATTGATCAATGAGCTCCTACAATGGGCTAGTATAGGAAAGGTGTTCACCAAGCTTGACCCAGACAGTGTGTACAACCTGGTCCACACACAAGAGAGCAATGAGTGGAAGATTGCCTTTCACTCCAGGTATGGCCACTGTGAGTCCTTCGGTCTCTCAAATGCCCCAGCCATATTCCAGTACCTCTTGAACAAAATCTTCAAAGATATCCTAGACCAATTTGTGGTGATTTACCTAGAAGATATCTTCATCTTCTCAAAGAAGCAGACCCTGCATGACCAGCATGTCCGACAGGTGTTAGAACACCTCAGGAAGAATGGTTTGTATGTCAAATTGGAAAAATTTGAATTCAACGGCACAACTGTTAACTTTCTGGGCTACTTCATCTCGTCAGACAGGATCAGCCTGGATCCATGGAAAGTTGATGCCATAAATCGACTGGTTCCCACCAATGACCATCCATGACATCCAATGTTTCCTGGGATTCGCAACATTTGACCAAAGATTCATCAAGAAATCCTCCCTGGTAGTGGCCCCAATTACCCAAATCTTCCACAGGAACTCCACCTTCCTCTGGACATCAGAAGCCTAACAGAGATTTGAGTAACTAAAGAAGGCCTTCACCTCCACACTCACATTGAGGCACCTGGATCCATCCAAGCTGTTCATTGTCGAGTCAGATGCCTCCAGTTATGTCCCTGAGTTGGTACTGTCACAAATGAATGGATCACCCAGCATTCTCCATCCATTTTCCTTCTACTCAAAGAAGCTAAGCCCTATGAACAGAACTATGAAATCTACAACACGGAGCTGCTAGCCATAAAGGCTGCCTTCGAGGAGTGGCATCACTACTTGGGAGGGAGCCTGCTTTCCCATCCAAGTATTCACAGACCACAAAAATATAGAGCACTTATGATACACCAAGGTCCTCAACCAGCCCCAGATCTGATGGTCCTGTTCTTTTCTCTCTGAAGTTACACTACAGTAGTGACCTGGAAGCTGGAATAGGAAACCTTATGTGCTTTCCCACAGAGGGGAGTACCTCAGTGACAAAGAAAAACCACCAGAACCTACCATCATGCTGAAACCTCATCATTTTTCCACTGTATTAGTAAACACCGACCTGTTGGCCCTGACTAAGCCCTTACCAAATGACCAATTGGCAACTAAATAGATGTTGCTAAGGGCCAACCTGGGCTTCTTTGTCAAAAACAAGGTACTCCTCCGGTTCCAAGGCCATATTTCTGTCCGAAGACCTGCCCCATCCCGAAATCCTCCGATTATGCCATGACTCACCTTCAGCTAGCCACACTGGATTTTGGAAGACCATGAAATTGATTACACACCACTTCTGGTGATGCCGGTTGCACACCTCCATAAGATCGCACATCGACTCATGCAAAGCATGTTGCTATATGAAGGCTCATACTAAGCCCCTGGATGCTCTGGTCCCCCTACCTACTCCTTTCTGATCTGGGGAATCTATTGTGACATTCCCCTAGTGCAGTCTAGACTGATGAATCGCTGTGTCACCCCACCCACTCACTCTTGGAGTCCATCTTACTCTGCTTTGCTGTGAGAACTCCTACTCCTGCGTGTCCACGTACAGCCTCCAACTCAGTGAGTGAGTGTTTCTAGCCAGCCACTCTTTGACTGGGGTCATTCTGTTGCATAATAACCTAATAACCCCAGTCCCAGATGCAACCCTTTGAACTGCCATCTTACAATGTTCAATGCCACCCACTGAACACTGCAAGTTTATATGTTCATCAATTTATCAAAGAAATTGATATGTACCAGCCTTGCACTTCAAATAGAATCTCTAACACATCTTAAACCAAATGCACCATTTTAGGTGAAATAAACAAATATATTAATGTACAGAAGGATTTTAAGTGATTATAAGTCAGAGGAAAGCAAATCAGGTTTAGTTAAAATAAACAAAAGCCAAACATGTTCTAAAGTAAGCTCAACACTTTCAGCATCCTTACAAACTTAGATGATTCTCAACACAGGCTGCTTGGATTCCCTTCCAGCCAGGCTTTTCCTGTGAGTCGGCAATTCAGTTGCTTGGTGGTGTTTGTAGATGTAGGTGGAAGAGAGAGAGAGAGAATGGGAAAAATGTCTCCTTTTAAAAAATATTCTCTCTCCCCTCTGTGATTTCATACCTCCTTCAGGGTCAAATGACACACAGTGTTGGTGTATGGTGCCCTCCATGTCCTGAGTCAGTGAGGTCCTTTGTTGACGACTAAGCCAGTCCTTTGTTCCTGGAATGCAGAGCTGGGTTTGTTTTATAAAAGTCTTAATGAGGAGCAAACTGCCCCTCTGCTCACTGTGTCTTGCTTAAATATGTTTCAAGCCATAAGACATCTTTGGGGTTATCACATATTGAGGCCTCATAACCACATCACACTGCAACAAACACATTGCTTAACAATAACGTTCAGTACGTTATGAGCATTCCAAAAACATCCAGTTTTCAACCTTTGGTGCATAGCTGGACTCTGGCTTTGGTACCGACTTGGCTTGTCTTTTATCTCTGACCAGCTGACTTTGACCTCTGGCCCGTACCTGAACTCTGGCTATGGTTCTGATCTCGGTTTGTCTAAGAACTCTAATCTCCGTGTCGACCCCAGCCTCTCCCTGAATCTCAATTCCAGGACCACCCTTGGCTCTGGTCCAACCCTAAGCCCAGTTTTGACCCACATGTCAACCAGTACACCTGATTATTGGAGGCACTGCCTGACAGCTTTGAAATAAAAAGAAATGTCACTGTTGATTACATGATAAAATACTATCATAATGCATATGCACAGGGGGACAGAATTAAGGCTTCACAGGCATAGAACCCTAATTCTCATATTTCCTCAGTTTCGTGTACATGACTTTACAACCTTAATTGATAATAGGCTTTTAAATGTAATTTAAATAACTGTACATCTTTTAATGAAATCAATTTTTATTTCTGTTTTACATTCCTATTTATCATGTTTGGGTAACTATAATATTTTGTTACAATATTATCCTATATTACGATTTAGAAGAAACGAATGTTCAATAAATATTTCCATTATGTATTTGGAAAGAAGGTAGATGGTGTTCTCATATTATAGTGAAAATGAAATACTTCATATTCCAGCACTAACTACATGGAACGTTAAAAGCAACCACTACATTTTAAAAACAAATTGTAGACAGTCATGTTGATTTTCAATGAATCTTGAAATATTGGGGACGTTCCAGAAATTGGAAATAAAATGTTATGTGAGTATGTAAGAAGTATAAATGGGATGGAGTCACTGTAGATGGATTGGCCCAAATTTGACACCAGGCAAAATAATAGAACAGATGATATAGGACTAAACCAATAAAGAATCAAAGGATGACAACATAATTTTAATACCAGTCAACCTAGCCTTATGAAATATAGGTCTTGTCAAATGAATTGGGTGTAGTTTTTTGATAAAGTCACAAATGTGATTGACAAAAGTGTTGACATAGCTAAGTATATCTGTAAGGCATTGACTTGGAACCATGTAACATTCTGATTAAGAAAGTTATACAAAAATCATTGTAGCACATAACATATGGATTATGAACAGCCTATATAATAGATCTCAGAAATTTGTTATTGAGGAATCATCATTGAAAAGGGGTGTTTCTAGTATTATCCTACAGGGATTTATTGTTGGACAGATGCTTTCTGTGTCAATAATCCAGAAGAAAATATAAAATAATTGCTTGTCAAGTTTGCAGAGTCACAAATTGGTTTGAGTGGTAAAAAATAACAACAACGAAGACAGGTCAATTACACAGAGCTGAGTAACATGGATCATTTGGTAAGATGGGCAGAACAAAATGTATTTTCATACAGATAAAGGCAAAGTTTAGAGACAAAGAATTTTTACTATACAGAGGACTATATCGCAGAAAGAAATACCTCTGAAAAAGACTTTGGTAAACTTTTCAAAAGTGCCTAAATTACTTCAGAGCCTAAAACTAATTTAAAAAAAAATGACAGGTTCCTAAATCACTTAGGTATTTTTCAAAAGCTTACCCTTCTAGGTCAAAGCAGACCACCAACTGCACGTGTACTTCAGGTGCAATGCTGTGGCTAAGAGGACCCTGAAGATATAAACAAGATAATATTGAGTAGGAGTACAGGTGGTATCTCTAAGGCATTGGGAAGACCATTGTTCTGGTGTCCACACTTTTAAAAGAATGCTGAAGATTTGGAGAGCATTCAGAAAAGGGCCATGTAAAAATTCAGGGTGTGGAAAACCTGCCTTACAGTGAGAGACTGAAGAAGTTCAGTCTATTTAGTTTATTCAAGAGAAGATTAAGATTGACCTGATCATGGTTATAAATGCCTGCCCTGTATGAAGATACGTAACTCTAGGAAGTCCTTTAACCTAGCAGACAAAGGCAGCACAAGTTCCAATGGCTGAAAGATGAAGCTAGACAAATTCAGATTGGAAATAAGCTGCACATTTTAAATATTAATCACTGAAGCAGTTTTCAAAGTGAAATGTTAATTTCTCCATCACTTGCCGTCTTTAAATCAAGATAGGATGTCTTTCTAAAAGATACGTTTTAGCTCAACCATAAGTTAGGTTTAATGCAAGAATTACTGGGCAAAATTCTAAGGCTTTTGTTATGCAGGTCAGACTAGACTATCCTAACAGTCCCATCTGGCCATCAAAGGTATGAGTTAGAATTGCATTAAGGTCCCAATTCTGTCAGTACTGAGTGGAGGACAGTGAGCAGCCCACAACCACAGGCACTAAGGCCCCAATCTCGTGAATTCTACACAGGCAAAATTGTATGCTCGTGGAAGGCCATACTGATTTCAACCAGGGTTCCACAAAGGTGCAGTTAAGTGCTCAAAACAAAACATAAAATAAATCAGGAAATGCCAGAGTTAAGATTCTACTTGCATCTTTTAGTCTGTCCCCTTGTCCATATGCATCTCTATATAATCTTTAATTATAAAATTACATAGTGTTTTCTAACCATCACAATAATATCAGAATGTTTTTTACAACATCGGATACATGTGTACTGTCTTTTCATTTCCCATTCTTTCATGTACAGAAATGGAAATTACCACATCCAACGTGGAACAAAGCTCAGAGTTGAATGTGCTCAAACTAGGGAGAACAGATAATCTCTATTCCAGAACACTGTAAGAAATGGCATATGAAATTGCAATTCTGGTAGCAAGGATTTTTAATAAATGTCTCAAATTGGGGGTGGTACCATATGATCGGAGAACAGTAAATGCAGTATCTATATTTAAGAAGGGGGAAGTGATTGGGGCAACTTCAGACTCATGAGTCTGAACTCAAGCATGCATTTCAGAACAAATTTTGAAGGAAAGAACAATTAAAGGCAGAGATAAATGGAAATTGGGATAAAATGCAACATGGGTTTACCAAAGGTAGATTGTGCCAGATTAATCAATTTTTGATTAAAATAACTGATTTCTTAGACCAGAGAAATATATTAGATCTAATCTATCTGGATTTTAGTAAAGCACTTGACATGGCACCATATGGGAAAACATTAATTAAAATGTAGAAGGTAGGGATTAGTACCGAAAGGTGGGTAAGGAACTGACTAAAGAGGAGATGGCAGCGAGTTACGATGAAAGGAGAATTGCTGGTCTGTGGGGACGTTACTACAGCTAAATACACACACAGCTTACGTTGGTATAAGTTATGGGGTGGTGAATAAGCCGCCCTCATGTGATTTAAGTTACACTGATCTAAGCACTGGTGTGGACAGCGCTGTCAGCGGGAGAGCTTCTTCCGCCAACGTAGCTACCGCAGCCCATGTGGGCTGGAGTGATTAAGTCAAGGGAGAGCTCTCTCCCATTGACTACGAGCATCTGCACCATTGCAGCTGCGCCATTATCAGATCTGCAGTGTAGCCCAAGCCTGGTAGAGTTCCCCAAGGATCAGTCCTTGAGACCAATTTTTTTTAGTGACCTTGGGACAAGTAAGCATGTGCTAATGAAATTTGCTGATGACATGAAATTGCAGTATTATTTAAGACTGGAATATTATACAAGAACTGGATGACCACGAGGACTGGAGTGACAGAAGTAGAATGCAGCTGAATAGTACAAAGTGCAAGGCCATGTACTAAGGCTCTAACAAGAAGAAATTCTGCTATAAACTGGGGGGATAATCTGTTGAAAGTGACAGAGGAGTCAAACCTAAGTGTATTAAATCAGTCACAGGATGAGTATGAACCAATGTAACGTGTCTGTAAAAAAGCAAGTGTGATCCTAGGATGCATCAGACGAGGTATTTTCAGTACAGCTAGGAAGCATTAATGCCTATGTACGAGACAATGGTAAGACCTCATTTGGAATACCATGTACAGCTCAGATCATCCATGTTCAAGAAAGATTAATTCAAATGTGAATTTATATAGAGAATGGCTAATAGGATGATCAAGGGAATGAAGAGCAGTGTGTTCAAGAGCAGAAGAAGGTCTCAAAGGTTCCATCAGACTTGTACAAGAGCAGGATGGCACATCAGACAGCAGTGATGATATCACGACTCTTGAGTCACAGCTTATCAAGGCTTATCAGGCTGTCAGGACAGGAAAACCACAAGGAAAAATAGTGCTGTAAAACCCTGTGCTAGTGTCTATTTCATGTGTTTCGCCTCTCACATACTCCCGTGAATAGGTAAGTCAGAAGGCTCACAGTTCTGGGTGGAGTTCTGGTAGAGAATATATTTAAGCTACGGGTGTAGTCGGAAGGCTCAGCACTGGTTCCAGGGACTGGGCAATTGGCCATGCAGCTGCAACTCTCAGGAGGGAATGATAGATAGAAGATCTTTACCTTCAGAATATGCTCAAATGCCTTAAGATAGGATGGTGCCTGGACTTTGTTCAGGCTCTGGAGGCTTAAAATGCATGCTATCCAGTGGCTGGATCCCCTCAAAGAAGCCAGTGAGTAGCCAAGAGAAGATATGCTATTGTTAACATTTACCTTATCTTGCAATAGTGCAGCTAAATGGGCCCTGAGACGTTGCTTCCAATCCTGGAAATTTTACAATTTGGAGTGCCCTTTAATCAAGGCACAGTCAAATGCTGGAATGTCTTGTGCTTTGAAGGGCAGAGTGTAGGCTTTGCCCTTAACGATTAGGCCCATGGCTTTTGGGGAAATGTAGTTTAGTGACTGGCATCCATTTAGTTGCACTTTATGATTGTCCAGTTAAAACAGTGTGCTTTTATTACAGGAATGTGTGCATTAAAGGAGAGGGATTACATATCTAGTCTTTTTGCACCATGCAAAAGTTAACCAGTGGAAGCAGAGATGCAAGGATTCGTTATCTAATTTAACTGTCAGTTTTTGCAGACTTCATGGTGCAGACTCTT
Source organism: Mesoclemmys tuberculata (assembly GCA_007922155.1). NCBI lineage: Eukaryota > Metazoa > Chordata > Testudines > Chelidae > Mesoclemmys > Mesoclemmys tuberculata. The sequence goes on along the minus strand of ML675624.1, from coordinate 27,889,365 downwards.
CTTTTTCATCTAACATCCTTATTGAATTTTAAAAGATAATACAAATGCGATACCATAAGAGGCATAAAGAAGGATACCTAATATAAAGCATTAATAAAATAAAATCTCAGCTGATGTAAAAAATGGCTGTATTAATAAATCTTACATAATTAAGTCTGTTTAATACTAATTAATTCCAATAGGCAGTTGTATTCCAAATGTTCAGAAATTTCTCCTTGCATTTAAATGCATATCTTTCGTACATATGCATCTAAAATATATGATAAAATCTTTGATCAATTTTGCTGTTGCATTGCCTGCATCTTTACAATGTTGAATAATAGGTTCACTAGCTGAGGTTAACAGAATGTCAATTTCTTAGTATAAATGTTAATACATTCTGTTAAACTTATTGATTAAAATATAATTAAACATAAGATCAAAGCAAATTTTGCCTGTGTTATTTTTATGTAATATAACTGAAATCCAAAAGGCCTTGGTAGAGACATTGAAGCAAGAGATAGGCAAGAACACCAGTTGTAACATACCATGAGAGTCAGGAATTATTAGATAGTAAAAATGTATGTTATATAAATAACTAAGGTATTTAAATAGAAAATGGGACGATATAGAGTACAAGTAACAAGATGCATTCTGCATGTTGTCTGCACGCTTTGCACCAGTTTTCATATAATAGTGAAATATTAGTAGAAATTTCCTTGGTTAAATACAGTCCTATTTATTGACAAAAGAAAATACAGGGCAAGATCTTCAGCTGTCATCAGTGGAACTATGCTGATATGTCAACTGAGGATTTGGCTGATGAACTGATGTAGTTTTCTTGTCTACTCAGAGAAAGAGATACCAAGTCTCCCACAAATCACGTTTTCAAAATTGTCACGACTGAATAATTTTTTCACGCTTCTGTGATAGATGAATTGAGTTCCATACTGTTAATTGGAGGTAGGGGAGGGACGTTAAGATGACACTTTGGAAACAGAAGTCCTGTCTGCTTTTCATGAGCATGAAACTCTTCATAGTAATTTTAACAATAATAAGATTCTTCTCTGGTATCCTTGGTTAAAATTCCCATTTCTATCGTTAGTTTGCAAAGTGTTGTGCACCTATCAGATGTTATCCTGCCATTTCAGATATGGCTGCATTTCATACATACATCACTTAGTTTATCAAGTGTTTTTGGAAACTTTGGCCATATCCAACTGTTTTATGTTGGAGAGGCACATAAAAAGAAGAGAGGATATCAATGAAGTTCTCAAAACATAACTAAGACTACGAAAAGTCCATGAATTTGTTTTCAAGTGGTTTAATCTCTAACAGCCAAAACGTCCTGTTGTACTAATTTAAATGGAATAAAGGGCCCAAAGAGTCAATGATGTTAACCCAGTCAATTCAACACTAAATAGCATTAAACAAGGTTCGGGGTTTGGTATACAGAGACCTGAGCCTGCTTAGTGCCATGGCAAACATCATTAAAATCCCTTCAACCTTTTTATGAAAATCAGAAGAAAAAAAAACCGTAAGGCATTTGGCATGTGAAGTATTAAAAAAGATTTCTATTTTAACATCGCCTGTTCCCTTTCCTTTTAACTGAAGGGAGCTTTTAAGAAGGAAAAACCTCATTGTTTGACAGTCTGTTAGATGGTAACAACTGTCCTTCTGGATAAAAGAGAAGTTAGTTGACATGAGATGGAGTGGTTGCTGTTACTGCACCTTTTAAAGTCTGATCCCATTTCCTAGATGACAAAAAACAATATAAATGCATGCAAAAGGGGAAAGTAAAGAACAGCAAAGATAGAAAGACACACAGCTTCTGTGTCTGGTGTTGATTCTCACTTGTAACCTCCTTGCTGGAGAGAAACAGGCACAGCACACGGTCTTATGATTGATATTGATTTTCAGTTCCACCCTTTTCATGTTTACTAAGCATGATCTTAGCAGTCCTTCACTTATATTCTGTAAGCCTTTTTTGTTTTTACTAATTCAGTCTCTCTCTCTTTTGCAACTTTTCCCATCAACGTTTAATATTTCAGGTATTGTAACACTTTTACTCACTTTACAGTTGATCTTATAATTAAGGTAAATTTGTATGGACTGGTTCCTTTGTCTCTAAGATAGGTGAGAGAGAAACCGCATGCATGCTCGGGGTGTTTCTGAGCCTCACTTTTATAGTCCAGTCATTCTTTGAAATGCATTTTCCTGAGGGCTACCCCTATATAAAGTTCATTCCAGCTGTGACAACAGAGACATGGAGTCTCATGGTGAAAGAGGATCCATGCATGCTAAAAGGCAGGTTGATCTGTTCCTCCCCCTCTTCATTGCCCCCAAATGGCCACTTACCAGGTGACTACCAATCAATTTTGGTGATATCTGGCTAGAGGCATGAGCTTATCCTTTGTCTTTGAGAATCTGGTTTACCCCCTCCCCAGACTTGTCTGGTAAAACACGAAGTCATAATTTCATTTTATGTTCATAACTCTTAATATGCATTTTGTACACACATTACACAAGAAAAGCATGTTATTTGTTTTAAATGATACCTCAAGGCATATTTTGCACAAAGACTGTTACAATATTTTTAGGGTATGAACAGAGGGATGCTTTTGTTCACAGACATCATATGCTTACCTAAACTCACTCAACATTTCATACCATGATCTAACCTTTCATTCCAACAACATATTTCTTCCTATGTTTGAATGAGGATTAAGAATCAAGGAGTTTGTTTATAATCAATTTTTTGGAATCAAATTAGCTGACTAAAAGACAACAGTTGCAGAGACAGGGTGGGATTCTCTTGTGCACCCCCCTGAGAAGGTAAACATTAATTCTAAAAAATTGTGTCTGGTATGTATTTTCAGTATTTACCCACAAAACTTCATAGCAATTTAAATAGAGAAATGTTACCACCTCAGACAGACTTTGAAAGGAGGGAGGAAGGCTCAACTACACAGGAGCCTTCGTCCTGCTCCCCTCCCTGCACGCATATGGAAATCATGCCAAGGTAGCAAGGGTAGGAGGAGATACTTCTGCCATTAGTAGGTATAGAGAGGGGAAAAGGGAGGACTAATGATTTCTTGCAGTCCCCTCCTTGATGTATCTGAAACCCTCAGGGCATCCAACAATCTTCTGTCGTGGTTGATATCCCATTCTCTTGACCTTGTAATGGACATATACTCGGGGACACAGTTCAACGATGCTGCAGGTCTGACTAATTCATAGCTTTGGGAATCAAGAAGGAATTTTTCCCTCAGGGAAAGATTGATGAAAGTGCCTGGTGGGTTCCCCCCCCCACTTTCCTCACAGCATTCTTGAAGCCTGTTTCTAGGTTAATAAGGAGTAAGGACAGGAATTTAGAGACTGTATATGTTTAAGTGGAGTCTGTAATATCAGAATTCACTGTTCTGGTGGCTAGTGTAGGTGAGAGAGTCTCAAAGAGATTGCTGCCAGAGGTATGATGAGACCTGAGAGATAACTATTGGCCCCAACTAACCTAGAGAAAGAAGGGGAATCTTAAGATCTTGGCAGACTGATTTATCTTACATGTGTACTCTCATCTGGTGGGGAGTGAAGAAGACTGGGTTTAAGCTGAAGGGGGCCGATTCTGAATATTAGTTATTTGGCATGGATGATACTTAACACTGTACAAGATCCTAATAAATGTTTGGTATTTGGGGGTAGTGGGGGCAGGAGATAAAGGAGGGAGGATTAATTCCCTCTTCCCTAAGTTGCAAGTTAACTTCTGCATTAAAATTCATTCCTATGTTTGTGTTCCATTGTTCTGCAATTCCTGATTACAGGATCATATTTCATATAAATATCAAATAAAAATAATCATTAATAAAACCTCCATTTGTAAAAATCTTTGAAGATGAGCAGCTTCAAAACTATGAACATTAGCATTCTGAAGAGACCTAATGAAGTTCTGTAAAAAAGTACCGTGAAAGAAAATGAGCTCCTAAAATGAGAAAGGAGGGCAGTGTGAGCACCATTTCAGTCAGATCATAGCAAAAGTCAATTCTTAAAAGCTGCAATTTGTTTGACCCTGTGGTTATAACAATAGCAATATTTTATACACTTTAAGGAAAACCAGTGGCAGTACCTTGGCCAGCTACCAGGTTTTATGCCTTTTAGACTTCTAAAACCACCCTTTCTGATGGATAATAGCACAGGAAAAATTAAATAAGGTGAAGGTTGTCTGCAAAACATTTTAGGAAGTAGTTTGCTACAGCACCTAAGAGATCATAATAGTAGACCATCCCCAATATTCTCTTTTAATTCTCATAAAAGCATTCCAGACTAAGTCAAAGCAAAGAAGAAAAACAGGAGTTTCAATTCTCTTGAGTTTTTAGAAATGCTGCTAAATAGTTTGGTTTCCTTCAGAGTAAATTCCCTCAGAAATCCATGATTCATTGTGATCATCTAGTCTGACTTCCTGTAAGCCACAGGCCATAGAACCCCCCCACCCCAAAGTAATTCCTAAAACATACGTTTTAGAAAAACATACAAACTTGATTTAAAAAATGATCAGTGAGGAAAAATTTACCAAGACCCTTGGTAAGTTGTTCCAGTGGTTAATTATTCTAAATTAAAACATACGCCTGATTCCCAGTATGAATTTGTAAGGCTTTAACTTCCAGTTATTGGCTTGTGTTATCTCTCTCTCTCTGTTAGATTGAAGAGCCAGTTATTAAATGTATGTTCCCCATGTAGGTACTTACAGACTGCAATCAAGTCACCCCTTCACCTTCTCTTTAAGCTAAATAGGGCTGAGCTCCTTGAATCTATCACTTGACTTACTGACAATCTAGGTTTGCAAACCTCACAGCAGATTAGTCGTAAAACTCCAACATACTTAAGAGGAAATAAATTTGCCTAATGTGCATGTGCTAAACTAGCTATATTTAATGAGACTCTTGGATGTAATGAATTCTTAAAGTAGATTATTTTTAACTACATTTTGATATGAAGCTAAAAGCAATTTAAAATTGCAGAAGGATTTATTCAAATTCTTGTTTGTTTTTGGCATCCTGTGTATGTTTGTATGTTTAAATTTTATTAATTGGATAAGAACACTGCGTCTATTTCCCCTTCAAAAAAAAAAAAAAAAAGAAAAAGAAAAATCAATTATAATTTCCATTTTTAGTGGAACAGCTAAAAAGCTGAAAAAAAGATCAATAATAATGGGCCAAACCCAGAGCTCTTCACAGTCCCCACCACCAATTTTTACTCTGTCCTTTCTCAGGCAAAACTCCTATTAGAGTCAATCAGGGAAGTGAAGCCAAGCTTTAAAAATAATTTGTGCAGTGACATTAGGTTCACCAGACACCCCGATATTATTGGGACTGCCCTCATATTAGGGGCTTTGTCTTATAGAGGCAACTATACCCTCCTCCTATTCCCCTCCCACCCCAAAATAAATAAATAAAAGTTCTGATTTTTTGCCCTAAGCTAGCACAGACTGTTTAGGTAGCCTGGGAACTAGAGTCATGAATGGCAACAGGATGTTGTTTGTTTCTAGTTGCTTCAGTAAAGCAATCCCTTTGACATTCACTGTAGCTGAGACCTATTTCTCCTCTACCATGGGGACACTGATATCTGTTGCCATTGGCTTCAATGGGAACAAGCATTATGACCTGAATATTTTAGGTTTCTTTTTTTAAAAGGTGGTACGATAGAAGAAAGCATCTCATCAGAAACCTAGTCATGTTTTTTTAAATTTACCATATCGAATAAAAAATATAATCCGTTAGCTTTCAATAGAGCAGGGATCTCAAACTCAATTGGTATGGCGGGCCACATTTACATTGAGTTGAGTTCAGGGGGGCCACGCGTAACACACACTTCTCTGCTCTACCTTTCATGCTCTACTCTCCGCCGAAAAAATCTCCCCGCAGGGTAAAATTCGGCGGCACAGTAGAAGAGAGAGAGGCTCTCACAGGGACTTGCAGACTCCACTCTCCGCCGTTAAATCTCCCTGTGGGGCCACATTCGGCGGCCATTTCCTTTTTAAGACGG
>ML675624.1:27397771-27883340 GCA_007922155.1 Mesoclemmys tuberculata | reverse complement strand
ATCTCCCTGTGGGGCCACATTCGGCGGCCATTTCCTTTTTAAGACGGTCACAACTTGCCTGAGCTCCGCTCAGAAAATACTGACAGCACAAGCCTGCAGCCGGATTCAGACTGCGGGCCACATAACACAAGCCCGCGGGCCGCAGTTGGCCCGCGGGCCGCGAGTTTGAGACCCCTGCAATAGAGGGTTTGCTTAAGGAGTGAAGCAATATTTTGTAACACCCTCAAAACAACAGGAAACAATATTTCAATATATGAAGTTTGTGTTGTTCATGATGGAGAATGTGAGAGGCTCTGTTTCAGTGAATGAAGCTCTTTATTGAGATATTGGCCATGACGAATGCCTGTAAGATTCCAGATTCACTACACACTTTTGGCAAAATTTGAGCAGTCAGGAAAGGGATTGCTGATTGCACTACAAAATAAAATAAACACTAGGAAGAAGCTCATCATTACTACTTCGCTGAGCCATTGACTGACAAAGCTAATATTGTGACATGCCTCCTGGAAGTTTAGTTTCATGGATGGTATTTCTTGGAATGACAAAATTTGTTAAGGATGTGCATGAGCATCTCTTTCTAGATAAGCAAAGGAGGAGGAGGGGGAGATCAACTAGCCTTCTCCCTTCACATGCAATTCAGTTTGATATGTATCCTGCCAATAATGTCCACAACAGGGTAGAGAATAGGTTGTTTTAGACCACTTTCAGTGGGAGAGTGGGGTGCATGGGTGTGTGTTGCAGAGGATTCTAGATAAGGCCTTGGTTGAACTACTTGCGAATAACTCATCTTACAAACTCTGCCCTTTTTTCTGTTTGCAAATTATTTGCAAATAAGGCTTTTTTCAAAATTTATTATTCTTCAAATAATTAACTATGAGCAAACTTTAGCCTGTGTTCGTTCAAAAACAGGTCACTCTGAATATAGTTGGCATTCCTTATTTATTCTGATTGGTCACAAAGCACCTGGGGTAAAATCGTGGTCCCACTGAAGTCAATGGCAAATTCACATGGTATTGTTTCTACTTTTTGGTTGGATGACCTAATGTTTTATAAGCAGGAGGGGTCTTTTACTGTTTGCAAATTGCCTAATTGTTTCAATCTGCATTCAACTTTCTGCAATGCTTTAGGACAGTGGCACTATAAGTATATTGCATATACAGTAGAACCTCAGAGTTATGAACATAAGAGGTATGAACTAATCATACCACACACCTCATTTGGAACCAGAAGTACACAATTAGGCATCCAAAGAGAAAAAACAAAAGGCAAATACAGTACGGTACTGTGCTAAACATAAATTACTAAAAAAATAAAAGGAAAGCAGCATTTTTTTCTGCAAAGTAGTGCTTCAAAGCTATATTAAGTCAATGTTCAAGTTGTAAACTTTTGAAAGAACAACCATAAGATGTGAATGAAATGACCTTGATGGGAATACTGGCCTCTCTCACTCCAGATCCAATGAGATGTAGGCCTCATCTGGAAAGGGAGGCTTGTTTCCCCTCAGGGTCCATAGGGACCTTGGTATTTGGGAGTTTCACTGGTCAGACGAAGTTCAAGAATGGGCAGAATGCTGAACTCATAATTGATGCCAACTCAAGGTACAGGAGAGATGACAGACAGTGCCAAGTGCAATGAGAATGCTGACTGAATTCAATGAAACAACATGTGTCAATGATGCTGACAACGCTGAAGAGGCTGGATCCAGATGCAGCAATGAAAAGTTCAGTGGCATGAGGCTAAGACGACCCCCCTTGTGAACAGGCAGATTTGCAGAGGAAAGCCCCAAGAAAGCCAGGTGGTCTTCTGATGGTGCAACAGTATCTGAATTGGTGAAGCCGAAGGAGAATCCAAAAAAGAGGAATGCACCAGGCTCAATGGCCACAGAGAAGCTGGTGTCAACAGTGCCACCCCAGATGGACCTGGTAAGTGCCTGTATTTACGCAAAGCCTGACAACACCAGAGGAATTACTAGAAGTCTTCTTGTGAGAAGGCCAGGACTTTGACTGTTTCTGAGTCAGAGAGCTTGGGTCTCTTGGAAGAGCGCATTGCGGATAAGGAAGAGCAACATTTCTCTCTAGATTTATGCTTCAAGGTTGAAGCTGCTAGATGAGCACTCCTGGTAGACTCAGTCTGTCATCTTGTGACCTGGGCCTGGTTCCAAGGAATGATGCATCACCTCCTTCATGAGGTGAAATTTGAGGTGGAAATCCCATTTTTTAGCTCTTTTTGGGAAGGAAGGACAAATAGGGCATTTGTTCCTCACCTGCCCCTCTCCAAGAGGAATTAAGTTGCTTTTTTGCCTACCAGTGACAGGAACAACAGCCCTGCAAGCAGTACACTTCTTAAAGCCTGGAGGTTTTTTCATGACAAACCTAGACTGACTACCTAAAACTATCACTAGATCTACTAATGCTAACTAACTAATCTATGAGAACTACATACACTAAAGATTTATAATTGGTTAACTGAAGCAAAAGTTACAGGGAGCTCCAACTCTTACCCTAGGCAATGAGAAGGAACTGAGAGGGAGGTGGCAGACATGCCTCGTTTTGTGTCCTCAGATCAACACTGAAACCAGGAAGGAGTGGGGCTGCCAAGTGGGAAAGGTGCACATACATTCCACTTCAGTCACTCAAAGGAATACAGATCTTTTTTTTTTTCCTGGGAGAGTTCAGATTTTCAAGCTTTTATAATTTAAATACTCAGCCATTGTGCTTCAAGCATAACTTGATTTTTCTTCAAGAAAAAATACTATTTTTCCAAGTTTGAGCTGAATTGCTTTAGCTTTATCAGAGTTATAGGAGACTAAGGCTTAGGACACACTCACCAGGAAATTCGGCGGCACTCAATGGGAGTTGACTCCTGTCGACTTCCTAACTTCCTTTTTTCCCTAACTTCCCACTGATGCAGCGCTATGCCTTTTGAGGAGTTGGTTTAATTTAATTGACTTCCAGATTGATTGAGCGGGTCTTCACTGCCGCTCAATCAATCCAGATACATCAATCTGACGACAGTGAACTTGCCACCTTCAGTGTGTATATACCTTAAGAGAAAAGAGATACATTTAGAGTGGGAAAACTGGCTATGGTTTTGACATCTTTGCATACCTCACAAATAGTGAAACAATTGATGTTAATTTTTTAAGGCAGGGAAAAATCATCTTTGGACTAGACCATGGATTGCAATGTTCACTACCCATTAATGCAATAATAAAGGATTAATTTAAGTGTATTTTTTGGCGTATCGCTGCCAAAAGCACAAATACACTGACACATATCGACCCCTCCCTCATCACCTGCAAGTACAATGATAATGAGTCTTTTTAGACTAAGGTTAAAACAAAATTGGTTTGGAAATGAAGTTCTGGCTCATGTAGAGAAAAGACGAGCCAGACACTGGAAACAGCGATCTAATGTTTCAGGAATTCAGATGCCTTAACAGTGTGAATATTAAATTATGCAGTATTTTTAATGAATAGTTTCCAGTTGTCAGCTATACTTTGGAGCAGAGAAGCGAGTCCATTGGTCTATTCCCGGTGTGCCTGACAAAATCACTAGAGACTAAATGCCATATTCTAATGAAGTCTTTAGGGATTGCAATAGAACCTTGCTTTTATACCTCAGAAGAGAACCCAGTACCTCCACGCACAAAGTGGGTCACTGGCACAGCAGTCACTCACAAAAAAAGAGTTCTACCTATTGAATCACTACTTACACAGCGTTCGGGCTTGTCTACGAGGCGACCTTTACTAGAATAACCATACTATATAATTATATGTCTATAGTTATAATTTTGCAACCCCCTGTGTGCAGACACTTATTCTGATCTAAGAATACTGCTCTCTGGTTTAGCGTGTCACTTTGAAAGCAATATAAATTAATGCAGAGAAAGGTAGTATACACAGGGAGCTACAGAGTTATAACTATAGAGGTATTATTCTACTATTATAGTTCCCATGTAAACAAGCCTTCCACTGATCTCTTAGCCACCAGCTGACCACATGCAAATCTGTTTAACTTGTGAGATCTGACAAAACAGCCAAGCAAGATATATATTTTAGGATAAATTGCTCTCAAATTGTAGCATGTTATTTATTAATTGGTATAAACACTATGTTTATTTGGAGTTTTAGAGTTTTAGTGTACAAAAATAAATCTATTTGTAAACAAGAATGTTACTTACATTCCTCTCAAATATAACTGGCAACGGGGAGATATATTCTTAAAGATGAAATACAATTTTCAAATTTCTAGAAGTCTGGCTCATTCCATGTTAAAGACTTATTTTAATAATCATGTATTATCATGCATATAGTACTATAAACATACACCATGCTGTACGATATATTGATACCAGTTATCAAGTTCCTGCCCCATTTACCATCTAAAAGCACAAGTGAAGATAATGCATATAGGGCCTGATTCAAGATCCACTGAAGTCAATGAAAGTCTTCCCAAGGACTACAGTGAACTTTGGATCGGGCCTTCAAGGCCTGAATAGTGGCCACTAGAGCTTGTGGGCCTGATTCTGCTACCCCAATTTACATGCACCTTACTGCACAAGCAGTTTCGCTGGAAATCATTTATCTTCTTTAGACTCGCACCTGGTCTACACTGGTGATGGAGGTCGATGTAACGTCGCTTACATTGAACTCCTGAGGCATGCATCTACACTGGCATGTTAGTTTAGTCAACTTAAAGCGTGGTACAAGTTGATCTAATAAAATCACCTCCCCAAAGTGGCGTAGCACATAATTCAAATTTCATGGGTCAAATTTGCATCAATGTAGACAGAGCGTAATGTAATTTGATGTTAATGGCCACTGGGAGATATCCCATAATGCCCCATTGTGACTGCTTTGGACATTCATGTTACGTGGCCACACAAACAGGAAATAGCTCCTCCCCTGAAGCCCCAGGAAAATTTGAATTTTCATTTCCTATATAGCCAGCATGGAGAGAGCTTTGCAGCTGGACTCATCATGGCTACTGCATAGCCTAAACGCGCTCCAGCATTGAGTTCACCATCTCATCGGTCTGTGGGGCGAGGAGTCCGTTATGGCTCAGCTCAGAGCCAATAAGACAAATTTGGACATACATGGGAAGATATCCCAGAGCATGCTGGAGAAGACGCACATCAGGGACGCGCAGCAGTGCTGTGTGAAGATCAAAGAGCTACGGTGGCATATCAGAAACCTAGGGAAGCTAACAGCCATTCTGGCTCCTTGCCCAAAACATGCTGCTTCTATGAGGAGCTGCATACAATTCTCGGTGGCAATCCCAACACAGTGCTACCACGTAGCATTGATACCTCTGCTGGATCCCAGTCCAGGGACAGTGATGAGGACTCTGTGGTCGAGGAGAAAGAGGATGAGGAGAGCAGGGTGCAGGAGAGGCGGGGTGTCCATTCTCCCAGACAGCCAGAACCTATTCCTGACCCCAGAGCAGTCCAGCAATAACGATCGGGATCCCGGGGAAGGCACTTCTGGTGATTTTTTTTTTCTTTCTTCTTAGCAGGTATGTCTTTGATCCAATGTCTAAAATGGCCTTTTTAATCAGGGGAAGGGGATTTCTGGTTGTTAGCAGACTTGACTACAGGGTTACTCCCGGAACAGATTATTTGTGTGGAGAGATATGCTGTGAGAATCATCAGTTGATATCTCCAGGAAACTCTCATGCAGATAATCTGTTACTCTTTGCCCAAGGTTTCTGGGGAGGACAGCCTTGTTTCTTCTGCCATTGTAGGATTCTTTTCCACACCACATTGCAATGAAATGAGCTGGAATTATGGTGGAACACAGCATAGCAGTGTAAGGGCCAGGCCTGTACTCTGCTGCGTGCAGCAAATCTTCCCTTTCCTCCTGTGTTACCCTCAGGAGACTGATATCGCCCAAGGTCACCTAGGGAAGAGGGCACAAGTTTAAAGTACCCAATCTATACAGTCGATACCCTTTAATCCTCTAGTCCCCTTTCTTTGGGCATACTGAGTCAGTTCAATAACTGTCCAAAGGTATCGGATGATCCAGTTAACCGTGGGGTCCTCTGATCAACTCTGCCCACCTCCTCCCAAACTGTTCCTCTGAATATAACCGGGGAGCCCGGTCACCCCTCTCATACATTAATTTTGGACTGTGGTTTTTACCGATAATTAAGCCTCTCTCTAACAGATTAAAGGTCCCTGGCTTACCATCTCTGTAATGGCAGAGCAACCCGACCCTTTTGAGATGTTCAGAATGGAATGTGGGTCTGGCTTAGCCTTGTGCACATGAAGGGGAGTACTTTTTCCATTGTAGCAGTTACTTCAATTCTTTGGGTCTGCTAACATTGGCAACATGGTACATTTGTTGTCTTTCTGTAGACACCTCGACCTTGGGCCCTCTGCCAGAACTGCTGCAAAAAGACTTTCCCAGATCAGAAAAAGGGGAAAAAATCATGGGATGACATGTTTGGTGAGCTCATGAACACCTCTGTGGCCTCAGAAACAGAGGCTTGAGAGTGAAAGATGTCCTTGTCCCAGAAACTGGACATGGAACACAGAAGATCTGCACAGGAGCAGGAGCGCAGTATGCAGCAGGAGACGCTGCGAATAATGCGGGATCAAGCTGACATGCTCAAACATCTTGTGGAGCTACAGAAAGAGTAGTGGCAGGACGGAGTCCTTCTACAACCCCTCCAGAACGTTCCTCCGCCTATCACTTTGCTGACCTCCACCCTCAAGGAGGAGACTGGGCAGGCTGCAGTATGTGGTGCACTCCACCCTGGTGGAGGCAAGCAGAAAGACGTCGTGGCTCCATTGAGAACTGTACTGCAAGCAACCACAGTTGCTTAGTATTACTTTCAACTGTGAATTAACATGGCCCCACCAGACTGTTCATAAATAAAACTTTGTGGTGTTTCAATACACGTGTCTTTATTAATTCATAGCTTGTTTGGGGAAGGATTTGGAGGGTACGGATATCAATGGTAGGGGAGATGGGAAAGAAAGGCACAAAACATACAGAAAAAATTACCATGGGTCATTGCAGAACAGGTTTTTCAATGGTTCCCGAAGGCAAAGTGCTCAGTGGTTGGCTCTGAATGTATTGCTGCCATCTGGCTGCTCAAAATTTGCAGCCAGCCTTTCTGCCTCCACAGGCCCTCCCTGAGGGAACTTTTCCCCCTTCACTTCATACACATTATGAAGAACACAGCGTGCAAAGATAACTGATGGGGTATTTTTTCCCCACTCATGTACAGCCTAGTAAGGAGACATCTCCATCTGGCCTTTAAACACCCAAACGCACATTCCACCCCCATTCTGCAAGTGCTGAGCCTGTTATTAAAATGTTCCTTGTTGCTGTCACGATGTCCGGTGTAGGGCTTCATTAGCCAAGGGAGCAAGGGGTAAACAGGATCTCCAAGGATCACTATTGGCATTTCCACATCCCCAATGTTAATTTTACCATCTGGGAAGAAAGTGTCCACCTGCATGTTCATGAACAGACCCGAGATCCTAAATAAGCACCTTTCCAGCCCACCCCAAACAGATGCCAGTGAAATAACCCCTATGATCCACAAGGGCCTGCAACATCATTGAGAAGTATCCCTTGCGGTATATGTACGTTGTTGCAAGGTGGTCAGACCCTAAGATAGGAATGTGCTTGTCATCAGTAGCACCCCCACAGTTTGGGAACCCCATCATAGCAAACCCATCAAGTATGTCCTGCACATTTCCCAAAGTCACTACCGTTCATAGCAGAAGTCTACTGATGGCCCTGCAAACTTGAATCACAGCAGCTCCAACTGTAGATTTACCAACTCCGAATTGATTCCCAACTGATCAGTAACAGTCAGGGGTTGCCAGCTTCCACAGTGTGATGGCCACTCGCTTCTCTACAGTCAGACCTGGCCTCAAGAGAGTATTCACACATTTCAGGGCCGGGACAGCTTCACACAAAGTTCAAGGAAAGTGGCCTTTCACATACAAAAGTTCTGCAGCCACTGGTCATCAACCCACAACTTCATAATGATGCGATCCCACCAGTTTGTGCTCGTTTCCTGGGACCAGAACCGGTACTCCAATGACTGCAGATGATGCGTAACAGCCTGCAGCAATCGGGAATTGTTCCACTCTAGGGCTTATAGCAGAGCAGCCTCAGTGACATCGCTGTTGTCTGTGCTTCGAGTTCTCTCTTGCCTTTGAAAATAATCCAGGATAAGCAGTGATGTATTTGTGATGCTCAGAATAATAGTGCAGAGTTGAGCAGGCTCCATGTCTCTGCAGCAACGGTGAGTGCACAGCATAAACAAAAATGTCATGAAAACCGGTTTCCTGTTTGTTTCAGGCAAGAAAGGAGGAGGAAGGAGCGTAGCATCATGGGATAATGAAAATCTTCCCAATAGCCTCTGCGGCTAGTTGCACTGTGGGATAGCAACCCACAGTGCACGGCTTTGAATGTCGACTCAAGCATAGTGAGTGTGGACACACGAGCCTGGTGCGAGGAGCATGGTGTGAACATGCTCCTGCGACTTCTAAAAATTGGAGGGTGGAAGTCAATTTAAAGTAAGTTGACGTCACTCTACAGTGTAGGCATTGCCCCAATAGCTTAGGGTGTTTTCCAATGGATTACCCGTGTAATAAGGTACTATGTAACATGAGTATGGCTGGCAAAGTCAAGTCTTGATTGCATTTGCAAATCAATTCACACAGATGTTACCAGCCTAATCAATTGTAAAGGGCTACATTGAACAGTATAATAACCTGTTTGAATCAGAACATGAGAATAATTTGGGTGCCTGAGGATTGTGATTTTCCAAATAAGGCTGTTGAGGTGAAAGGAAAAGAGAAAAAGCAACAGTGTCACTATAGTGCTGACTTGCTCCTAATAAGTCCCTGCTGACAATGTCTTGCTTCTCAGGAGATTCTGCGATGTGTCATGCCCCATGTGACAAGGAGTGGATGAAAAACAAATTACTAGAAGATATACCGGCAAAAATGGGAAATGGACACTAACTTCCTTTTGTCTCTAGTGATTTTCTGCATTGTTTTCATTCACACTCTTCTGAACACAAATACAGAATATTTTAATTTGTTGTGGAGGTGGATGTTCCTTTATAAGCATATTTATCATGCCAACAATGCAGTTTAATATAACTTTGATGCTGTTCAATTATGTATTAAAATTTCATCTTACTGGAAACATTCTTGGCCAGTGGGAATTGCTGTAGATAATTTCAGGCAACCTGGGGATAATTTGGCCAGCCACAGGGCATAGACAAAATATTTAAAACATACAGTTTAGAAAAAAGCCTTAGTTCTTTGCATTAATCCTATGCAAATCAACATTGGGATATGGAAATTAATATACAGTCATAAAAGGACACTGTTTGCTTTTTAAAATAAATACATAAAATATGGCATTTAGACAGAAAACAACTCAATAAAATACATTCTGTTGGGGATTCTTTTGGGTTAATTTCTCCTCCACACATTTTAAACATCTTTACATTTTGACATTTATATAATCTTTGTCTTTGTTTTTGAATTTCAAGGTTGTTGTAAAAAAACAAAACAAAAAAACAGATTCTTGTTTTTCATGATTCCTCCTCAACTTCCACCCCCAGCATTTTCTAGCCAGCTTTATTACTTCCATTCTGTTCGGAGCAAATTTCAAAACCTATTGCGACCTCATATGAATCATACCAGACCTGATGAGTTTATACTTTCAGGACTGATAATTTTCCTTGGGTTGGAAGCATCATGAAGTGGTGAAGTAAGGGCAGAGTCA
Source organism: Mesoclemmys tuberculata (assembly GCA_007922155.1). NCBI lineage: Eukaryota > Metazoa > Chordata > Testudines > Chelidae > Mesoclemmys > Mesoclemmys tuberculata. The sequence goes on along the minus strand of ML675624.1, from coordinate 27,873,574 downwards.
GGACTCCTGGACAGAGCAAGACATGACAAACACCTCTGTCCTGCAGGGAACCCACCTCTTTCCCCTGTCCTGGTTGTAAGAGTTACTGAAGAATAGGGGAAAGAAAAGCAGTAGGTTGAGGTAAAGATTTCCTGGCATGAAAACCAGTAGTGATTTCATGTCGAAGAGGTAGCTGATGGAGAAGCAAAACACAGAGGGGGCGTTTGAGGTTGCTATCAAATGGTAACGAAGGGGAAATTGTTAGCAATTGTGAGGGAAGACTACGGGAAAAAACACCACCCACATTTTAGTTTTTAAATAGGTTTTGTGGTTTGCTCCCACCTTCACAATACTTGTCAATATAATTAGAGCTGGTTGAAAAATGGGAAACATTCCCTTTTTGTCAAAAAATTCAGCATTTGAAAGTTTCTTCTAGGTCTAATTGTTATATATCACCACTGATTTGTTTGATTCTTTCCAATTAAATAAGGTAGGTTCCCTGGCACAAGTTGCTCATGATTCTTCAGACACATGCAAAACCAATCAGACACAAATAATACATTATGTACTTGCAGTTGTCATATAGGAATGGCCAGTTTTAAAGATTGACTTGATTAGAGACAGTTCAGTGTGAAATAGTGTCCTAAAAATGAGTTGTAAGAGGTAAAGAACTCTCTAATGAAAAAAAAAAGTGTTATTTACTCTTTTGATACTTTCTTTCCACCCAGTCAACAAGGGACCAATAACCCCGCCCACTCACCCAAAAAAGGAGTGCAGGCTCCTAGGGATTTGTATTGAGGTGGAGTGGCTTCCCTCCAGACTTGAGAGCAAGGGACCACTACCCTCCCCCGGTTGGGTGAAGCCAAAGCTGACCCGCCTCCTCTCACCAGAAGTACCAGGGTGGTGGGTATAAAGGGAGCGCCTGCAACTAAGTTGCAACTGCTACCAGAGAAGGAGACAGATGACTCTTCTCTGCAGCTGAGCCTTCTGCAGGATCATCCTGTATTAGCTGTAGAGGAGACCAATGTCCTCCTGAGTGAAGAGACAGAGGACTCAGAGGAGTGGCTGAAGCAACTGCTGCCCGACTGCAAGACAGAGCCCCAGCTCACCTGAGCAACGCTGACTACAGTGAGGTAGGAAGTAGCCCAGGGGAACCAAACTGCAGTCAAGTTGTGCTGCCAGGAAACAAGGAAGTGGAATTTTGGTTTCCCTGCCAACCCAGTAGTGGGACAACCCACCACTAATAAGGCTGTGTGCTGGGCCCTGGTGGAGTAGGGTGGGCCCTGGTCTCTCTATCCTCTTTGCTGCTACTCCACAGCTGGGGATTGATAGCATACTGACCCTAGGCCAGAAGGCCGGTACCTTGATTATTGGTTGCCCTAGCCAGGAAGCTGTGAGCTATAGACTGCTTGTTGCTCAGCCCCAACCAGCGAAGCTGAGCCAAACTACTGTTGCCTGATGCAGTGAGGTGGAGTGGCCTCCCCACCATACTTGAGAGTGAGGGACCACTACAGTTTAAAAGTTATTTATCTAGTAATCCATTCTTGCTGTGAACTTTTTGTTCATAGTATCCTAAACTGTTGCTGGTTACATCAACTTTCCTATCACAGTTTATCATTACTTCTGCTGTTGGGAAGGTCAGAAGACCCTATTCAGAGACTATGGTTTTAAAAAATAAAACTGTTCCTAAAAAAAAAAAAAAAATCAGCTGCCAAAATATCATATACCAGAAGCAACATGACTTCAAACTCTCATATAGCAAGGCTCTATGCTACTATGACATTTATCTCTGTCTAACAAAATTCTGCCTGATAACTCATTCTGTAACTAGAACGTTTGCTTCAAATATTTCTTGGAGTATAGATTGTAAACAGTTTGTTGTGAAGAGTCAACATTTAAAATCTGAATGGTCATACTTAATTTTGACTGGTTACATGGGTAATTTTCTGTTCCCTGGCTAGCTGACTTGAACAATTAGAATCAGGTTTCTAGCAAAATTAAATGTGTTTGAATTCAAATTTCACACTCTGAATGTTCTTCATCATTTGCTTAAAAACTAGTCCTATTAAAATCAGGATCCTAGTGAACATAATCAAGTTTAAGAGTTTAAGTTTCTGAATATTCAGAATCATCACTATTCACTTAAAATTTACAGTTTCTGTGGACATTCCTACCATGGAACTCTACCAAAATATTCAAGGAAAAGGAACATGGGCATTTGGGGAGAAAATGGCATAAACAGCAAAAGCTTTTTAAAAGTACAAATTAAGGTTCACTAAAATTTTTTGCAGGATTTACCCAGATCTAGCTTATGGTATTTATTGTGAGATCAAATCATATTCACACAAAACCCCACAAAAAACACAAACCAAAAAACCCTCAACACAAGATTGCCGAACTACTGCCCTGCTCACACATTTAACTCCAGTAAATAGTTATATAGCTACTTTTTGCCAACTTCAACAAAATACCTTAATCATCCAGCACCATAGCTATATAGTCACATTTCCTATTAGGCTGGCAGGTACTTCCCCAGAAAGACACAGCAGGTGAATACACAGAGTGAAGTATTTTATCAAACATAGTTTACATACTTTGGATGTCGAATATCTGGTAGTGATCGTTCCAGGGCTATGTTGTTGCTAACAAGTATGTTAAAGCCATTCTCCCTATAAGCAGTATCATCATGGTCTTCCTCTGTGAGAGGGTACGGCTTTCCATGCTCACCTTTCCCTGTAACAAAATGAAAGAATTACCAGTCTCTATTATTTGACATCACAGAGAAGGTTCAAATTTGGCACAGTAGACAAGGATATAGCAAGGAGGAATGGAACATGAATAATCATAGCAGAAATATTACAGGATAAGGTACTGGAATGCAAAGGAAGAGAGACTGGCTGATGAAAGATGGAATAACAATGAGCAGAGAACAAATATTAATGTTATATGTAGATAAACACCACAGATTGGTTGTGCAATTCAGACTGAGGAATTCCAGATAGTCCTGAACAATTGATAAGTGAAGTACCACAAGCTGACTACTTTATTACGAAGCAGATCTCTTGGACGTGTGGGAAAATACAATAAGGTCTATGACAATTGTCGTGGACCACAAGGCTTTGGAACAAGAAATGAAGCAAGTGAGGATATCTTCAGAATTAGCCAGAGACCGTAGCCTTATTGTTGCCAATATGTAGTTTATATAGAGGGAGGCATGTTTAATTATATAAGAAGTGATAGCAACAAGTTCCAGATTGATTATTTTCTAACAAGAGGAAGAGATTTAAACAAACATGAGAGACTGTAAAGTGATTGCAGGAGAGCAGATTCCAGGAAATCTGGAAGAAGTTAGACAGATTTAAGGATGAGGTCCTAAGAAAGCTGGACAATGACCAAACGAACCACAATGGCACCAACAAAACTTGTGGGTAAATATTTAAACACATTACACAAGCTGCCTGTGGCCAAATGAAAGGAGAGAAATGTAATGACAAGGAGATGAAGTCAGGAGGCAACAACATGCAGGAGACAGTGAAAAGAGGAGGAAAGGTTTAAGGGATGGCAAAAAGTAAGATTGGTGGAAAGTTATGATGAATACAAGCTGGTAAAGAAAACAGCAAAAAGAGCTGCTGTGAAAGCTAAAAGATCAAGCATTTAAAGCCTTATATGCAGGACTACCTTGAAGGAAATAGAGGTTGGGGGAAATACATAGACTAACTCAGACTAGGCACAGAAGCATAGAGGACTTTGGAGCTACAGAGTGTGTCAAAGATGAAAATGGAAGAGCACTGGTGAAAGACAGTGAAACCATTAAGAAGTAGCAGAGGTTTTATGAGAAACAGTTCAACGAAGAAAAAGTGAAGAAACAATGGAGGGAAGTATGTGCAACCAAGAATCTTATGAAATGGGAAAAGCAATGGGATCAGATAGTGTACCATTTGAGGTAGACTGTACAATCCCATTGCCTTTCCCATCTTGTGAGGTCTGTTTCTGATCCCTGGCTTCTGTTCCTACCTCCCACAGATCTGATACTAGTCCTGCCTATCTCTGCTCAGAATCCTGACAGTACTGGAAAAATGCTGGATGCGTGGAGGAAAAAACACATTGGTCCTCATCTTCAAGAGTAAAAATTACAAGAATGGAGTAATTACTGACCAATCAGGCTAATGAATGATTTGGTGAACTGGCTGGAAGGAATTACCAAGGAAAGACTTTGGGTGAAACCGGAGCATCAAAAAAGTGCCAGCCAATTTGATTTTATGTCAGATAGGTCAACAATAGATGCAGTGTCTGCAACCCAAATATTGCTGGAGAAGTACAGAGAGAAACACAACGAATTGCACTTCATGTTGGTGGATTTAGAGAAGGCTAAACAGGATTCCTAGATAATTGTTATTGTAAAGCATGAGGTCATGCAATCTGACAGACACACATGCTCAGATGATCACAGCCATGTACAAAGGTAACAGCAGTCATGAGAAGCAGCTGCAGCTACAGTGAGTCATTCAAAGCAAGTGTAGGTCTACATGAGGGATCAGTATTAAACCCATTTCTGTATGTGACTGTAAATGGACACCTGGACACAGAAGATTAGGAGACAGGCTCCATGAAGCATGCTTTTTGCTGATGACATTGTGCAGGAAGATAAAATACAAACTGAAAAAAATGGCTTATAAATTAGCACCCCTCCCCTCCCCCCCCCAAAAAAAAGGGAATACATGCAATGCTTCACTGGGAGAGACTACGAAAAGCCCTTAAAACTGGATGGTATAAAGATTGTGCAACACTTCAAATAGCTCATTTGACAGATGGCAATTTTGTGGACAAATCTATTGAATTAGTTTAATACCTTTGGGGTCCATTGTATCAAAAATGCACTTTTTTCTGCATTATCGTGAGATAGTAGGTAACTTCTGTTGGAGGAGGGGTTTGCTAATGTACTTCCTCCAGTTATCAGCCCTTTGAAACTTCACCCAGGGGAGGGACTTATTGTCTGGCTCATTACTTATTCATGGTTTCTTCAAAGGTTCAGACTGGATTCTCTAGGGACCAACAGACAAAGAATTTTTGAATACATAGCCTGAATTTAAGATGACTCTGGGCCTTTTTTTGATCAAGGGAATGGATAGGACCCATGGAGAATCTCAATCCTTAGGGAAAACTTGGAACAACTGACTCCAACCAGAGCCTTTATGGAATTAGGGGCGATCTCTAGTAAGCTTATTAGCATGTATACAGGTTTTTATTTATTTTTTTTAATGTTTTGGCTGTAATGCTTTTACGTTAAGAATAAAATATGCTTGCTTAAAAAGAACTGTGTGATAATTTATAACTGAGGCAATTACACTATTTACTGTCTCCGAGGGCAGAAGTGAAGCACGCTGCTAGGAATAACTCAGTGAAATCAAGGAACTGTTTGGCCTGGAAATGCCTGGTCAGGAAGGAGAAAGGTGGAGTCTCCATTCATGAAGGCTAAGTCTAGGGGGCTGGAAGCCTGATAGTGAGTGCCTTAGTGGACCACTAGGGAGAAATAAAGGTGTAGTTGCCCTAAACTTTGACACCTTGATTCAATGTTTAACCAGAACGGGAACATGAATGCGAATGTTAGAAGTGACATGAACAGCGGCTGCTGTAAATAGAGGAAGTTGATGGGAATTCTCTATGACAAGAAGATACCAAGAACCTAAAGCACAAAGTGTATAAGATCATAACCTTAGGCCAGCCAAAGACCTTTGGGTCAGAATGAACCACTACTTCGTATCTTCACACTGCTGAAATGAGAATGCATAGTTAGATGCTGGGTAAGATGAGATCTGGAAGGCTATGCAAAGAAATTGTATGAGCCATGAAATAGGTAGCCTCCATCACAATAAAGCTGAATATTGACTCAGATGGCTGGGTCATAAGAGACAGTGAGATGCAGAATATGTTGGCCAGAGATATTCGTAATCATAAGACTAAGAGACCATGAGGAAGACCTAGGAAAAGGTGGTTTGAGATGCTGAAGGATGATATGAAGAAGGATAGTGTTAGCTTGAAGATGCACTTAACAAGAATGCTTGAAACTGAAGAACAAGAGTCACTGACCCTGATGGATGGAAAAAGGCAAAGACGACAAGGATGACGACAAGGAAATAGTAGATATGGACTCAAATCAGAACCTCACATCTGAACACCCGTAAGGACATTTCTGATCTAGATATGTATGTCAATATAAACAACATGATTCAGGTGTACTTCATATAATGGGTTGAATACCAAATCAGAACTAATCAGAATTTCCCCAAAGCTCTGGGGTAGTTTTGGTTAAGATCCACTTCTGGATCTGAACTGTACAGCTTGGTTCTCTGTCTTGTTTTCAAGTTTATATTTAAAAAAAAAAGACATTTCAAAAGCTTCTCACATTTGTTTCAGTATCTTTATTGCCCTTGCTAACACTTACACTTAAATGAGGTGTTGTTTAGAGTTGGTGGTGCCAGTATTTTTGGCAGAATTTGCCCTTTTATCAAAATAGAAATATTTCATGAAGACTATTTGAGTCCAATGACTTTGCAATACAACCTTGGCTGGTTTCCTGGCAGATCACCTGCCTTGCTCCTTGTCTGGGTGCAAGGCAGGCTGCCAGGGAGCGGAAAGCCTGGAAGCCATGGGAGTCCTGATACCCAAGTTCATGGCTCCTCGACTGCCTGGGCTTCCAGACTCATGGCTCCTCTGCAGTCTGCCAGCCCTGGGAGGAGCTGTGGCTCCAAACTTCCCAGGCTCATGGATCCTCAACAGGCCAGGCTTCCAACGCTTCTCAGGTCTATAGTTCTGGGGCAGCCCACCATGCAGACTATTCCAAAGCCCAGGCTCGATTTTCTTCCACGGATAATTGTGAAATGATTCATTATCATTCTGAAGACAGTGCAATCAAATTTTGAAACATCCTAAATCCTCTGTGAAACTGAATTACCTTTCTCTGCTCAGCTCTAGTGTCGTCTTCTTTAGTTACAAATATCATTACAAATATATAAGGGAAAAGGCAATCATTATGTAATGATAAATACTAGCTAGAGCAGATTTAAACAAGAGGAAAACCTCTCAATGAACCAGCCAATGAAGAAAGAAAGCTGTAAGGAAATGCCACTCCAAGTGGTGGTGGTGGTGGGGGAATTCTCCTTTGCTTTTAATAGAGGGTGGAAAGCTGTAGTCCTCACTCACATCCCCTTAATGTAACCATGAATTATAAAAGGCATAGACAACAATTTGTCAACTTCTCTAATTCGTAATGTGTGCAGGAGTGGGGGAGGGGTGTATGAAAAAAAGAGGCATGATGTAGAATATTTGACTAAATGGCTGTAGATTCCCCATATTCATGTGAACCAACAGCTGGGAAAGAATCATTTCCTACAAGGAATGTTATAATTATCTTGCATTACATTGCATTATTTAGTAATTTAGTTAACATCTGCCCTCTCTTGCACAGCTGTGCAGTACAACTTTGCTTTTTTTTCCTTGTTGCTTTGTCCTTTTCCACATTGTAGAGGAGAATTTCTGGCCATTTTAGGTTTTGGGCTTTCCAGGAGGCAATCTATGCCTTTAAAAGATAGACGATCTAAGGCCTGGTTCACCACCCCTCAACCTTGTGCGTCTGATCCTCCACTATCTTACCTTTTCACCTTCCCTATGCTAGAAAGTGTTGTCTCTGCAGATTACAGTGATAATCAAAAAGCATTATAATTACAACCCTTGTGCCTATCCACACAGCACTTGTTGTTGAAGCGCATCCTCAGTTGGTGCCTAGCATCAACAGTGAGAGCAGCGCACTGTGGGCAGCTATTCCCCTCTGCAACTCCCCACCTTGTGCGCTAGGAGTTGCAGGAAGGCAAAGAGGATTGCAGTTTATCATGGTTCCAGGTTCAACATCCCATAATGCAGTGATTTCCATCCTGTCATTTCATGATTTTCCAACTGCGTTTTGTGGCTTTTTCAATGGCCCCAGTTTCCTGTGTGCCCACCATCTCTATCCGAAAGGATGGATTCTGCACTGCTCTCCACTGTTGATGTCAGTGTTCTGACTATATCGTGCCTGGTCATGCAGTATATATCATGAGGTTCCAATCAAAACAGGAATCTGAGGTGCCTCATCTGCTCTGTGCTATACAAACACTGGATTACTGTTTGCATTCATGGAGCAGGCAAATGGTGCACTTACACTTTTGGGTGCATGAAACAAGAATTGAGTGGTAGGATCACATCATTATGTAGGTTTGGGATGATGAGCAGTGATGGCAGAACTTTCAAATGCACAAAGCCACCTTCCTGGAAGTCCGTGCAGAGCTCAGCCTTGTCCTGTGGTACAAGGACACCAGAATAAGAGCTGCCCACTCTTGGTGGAGAAGCAAGTGGAAATCGCTGTGTGGAAGCTGGCAATTGCAGACTGCTACAGCTCAGTTGTTAATCAGTTTGGAGTTGGGAAGTCCACTGTTGGCACCGTATTATCCCACTGTGTTAATGGCTGTGCAGGGCCATTACTTGAATTCAGCTATGAAGGACTGAGAGTCTTGAAAACGTGTGATAGTGGATGGCTTTGTAGTGATGGGATTCCCTAACTGAAGGGGGGGCTGATAGATGGCACGCATATCCCATTTTTGGCTCTGGACCATCTTGTGAGGGAGTACATCAATAGAGAAGGGTACTTCTCTATGGTACGGCAGGAGCTTGTGGATCTCCATGAGCATTTCACTGACATCAGCGGGTTGGCCAGGGAAAGTGCATGACGCATGGATCTTCAGGAAAAAACTGGCCAGAATAAAAAGCTGCAAGCAGGGACTCTCTTTCCAGTCCAAAAGATTCCAATTGGGGATTTTGAAATGCCTATAGTGATCCTAGGAGACCCAGCCTACCCCTTACTGCCATGGCTCATGAAGCCTTATACAGGTAATCTGGATAGCAGCACGGAGCGCTTCAGTAATAGGTTAAGCAGGTGCCAAATGACTGTTAAATGTGCATTTGGCAGATTAAGAGCTCGCTGGTGATGCCTTTATGGCAGGTTAGATTTAAGTGAGGAAAATATTCCCATGGTTATAACCGCCTGCTGTGTGCTTTATAATATTTGTGAAAGTAAGGGTGAAAAGCTCCCCCCTGCATGGAGCACAGAGGTGGCTCGCCTTTCAGATGACTATGAATAACCAGGTGTCAGAGCTATTAGAAGGATATAATGGAGGGGAGGGGCATTCAAATCAGGCAGCCTTTAGGAGCCATTTTGACAATGAGCACCAATAAGGTGTGTTTGTAAACAGCACTGTGCCATATGACTGCTATCCAGCTTCCAGTGTGTATCAATGTGAGGTGGAACCACTGTATGCAAGAGACAAAGATTGCTTATTCTTCAGAGTAGGTCTTTATTAAATAATTATTCACAACATCCAAAAAGCTGGGCTGGAGGGGAGAAAGCAGTGAGGGGCAGTGTGAGCTATGACAGCTGGACATAAGTCCAGCTATCATTCTGGAAGCTGTCTGTGGGGGTATAGCGAACGGCGTACTGATACGGGCTGGGAATGTGGTAGGAATATATGAGTGGAGTTTGGAGAGGACATAGAAAGCAATTCTGTATTGGCTGCAAGCATTCATGAATTCAGTCTGCACATTATTAGTGACTTAGGTGCTCTGTTTGCTCCTCCATGGTTTTTATCATTTGTTCGTGACCTGCTATCACTCCTCCTTGATTTTCCCTCCTCTTCTGCCTATCAATTTTTTGATTTTCAGACACACTGTGTCTCCATGCTCTCCCCCACCCACCTCACAGGACTGGTAGAGTTCTTAGAACATCTCCTCTTTGCTTCTCTGTGGTCATTTTCCTATGAGCCACAGACGCCTCAAAGGTGTGAATGGATTTCCCTTCAAGGACACATCCATAGAAGCACAAACAATAAATAGAAGCACGAATGTCAGTGCAATAACACTATTGATTCATTACTGTAAAATACACCTCATTGTCCCCTGGCAAGCGCACAGCTCGACGATCAACCAAGGCATGGTGATTTGTGCTTGAGGAAAGAGGTCTCTCATCCTGGGGAAAAGGTTATGGTTATTGTTTGGGAGTATTGATGTGGGTAGATAGGGACAAAATTTCAAATTGTGCCACCATTTTCCATAGGCAGGGGACGTAGAAGCAGATATCTCACTCCTGAGAGTAAACAGAAATGCTAGGGTGCATCTCCCTTCATGTGAGCAGCTTCAAACTGGTCCCTATCCTGCTTGCTTGTGTTCAGCTTGGGTCCCTGCACAAGTGCTTACCATTTGGCTTGGGAAAGTTTCCTACAATGGGGGAAGAAACAAAGCAGCTCTGCCAAGGAATCTCCGGCAAAGGATTGGCGAGTATCTCCAGGAAAGTTACCTAGAGATCTCTCTGGAGGATTCACATGGAATCTGTGTGAATTAACACACTTTTTCAACATCCTGCCTACCTGCACAGGAGAATGGGAAGTTCGTGCAAACACAGCTACTTTTGTGCATTTATATCCCTTCAACCAGCTGTATAATGCTACAAAGCAAAGGACAGCTGTACCTCATGTAACCGAGCAGAATCAGCTCCAAAACAATCCCTTACCCGAGCTCCCCTCTCCTGCATGTCAAAGCTGGAGAGCTGGGAATGGTTTGAAAGCTCCAGAGTCTGGGCTCCCCATGTCAGCAAACGACCCAGTCACCTTTTCCGCATTGTCCTCCAACTCGACCTTTTATCCACAATGTCTTAATCGGGATTGACTCCAGGTTCTGCTGTCTCTGGGCCCACGGAGGCATCCACATGTCTCCTGGTAGTGGAGGTGGGGTTGCCACCAAGGATGGCTTCCAGCTACTTAAAGCAGCAGTGGATCTTTGGCTCTGCACCAGAACAACGTTTTGACTTCCTAGCCTTTTGGTGCCACAGCTCCTTGATTTTTGCATGATACTGAAGCTTGTCCCATTCATAGCCTTTCTCCACCATTAAATGAGAAATTTGACCATACATATGGAAGTTCCTGCAGCTGGAGTGGACCTGTACTGCACAGCCACCGCTGATTATATCCAGAAGCTCCTGGGTGTGCCAAGAAGGAGAGAATTTGATGCATGGAACCATGGTCAGCTGGAAAGAGATGTGAGCTCTCTATGCTGACCAAGCATGAAGTAGAATTTCAAATATTCCCAGAACTTTAAAGGGGGTGGAGTAGATGGCTGCAGGGCAGTTGAGTTCACACTGATGGCCAGAGTGGTTAGGATGGGCATTGTGGGACACTTCCTGGAGACCATTTACCATGACAGAACCAAAATTTACAAGCCTACAAAATTTGATGCAAAACGTTTGGCAAAAAAAGCTCCATTACTCTCATCGAAGTGGCTTAATTTTGTCACAAAATCAGGGGAGTTGGTTTAGTTGGGGGGGAACTGAGAGGAGGGCACTGTAAAGTGTACAACTGTTTTGGGGCAAAAAGCTGACGGTGGGTAAAAAACTGTAGTGTAGATCAGGCCTTTGAGTAGTGTGGCATATCTTATACTTTTTTTTTTTTTTTTTTTAAAAGGGGCAAGGATATTTTGTCTTTGACATTATGAGACGTTCATGAAGTTGCAGGGGAAAACAGTCTTGCAGTATTCTTAAAACCACAGTAAACAATAGTTTATATTCAATTGTTACATTCCTGTTTGGGGCAGTGATTCAACCAAATGGCTGCCCTATGTAACTACTTACACCCTTTTGTGCATGAATGTTAACTATGAAACCCATCTCTGCATCGTATTGAGACAATCCTATCCTCTCTGCTTAAAAGAAATGGTGTAGTTCTCTTGTTCAAAGCTGGTGCAGGATTCAGGGTTAGGAAGGCTTGCAAGGGGTCATGAAGCTCTGCTATACTGAGATCTCTCCCAGCTGATGTGAGGGCAGAATATGAGCAGTACTGCACCTATGTGGATTCTTTTCTCCTCCAGCACATAGGAATAAACTTGGATATTAAATTGAATACTACCAGTTTCTTATATGTCCATCACAGGCCCTTTGATATCCTTAAAGCGTTCTCTCTCTCTCTTTCTCTCTGAGACCCTTCCTCCTCACCAGGTTTTAGAGACTCCATTCCCACCTGTGCAGCAATATCCACACTACTATTTTTAGCTCCAAAGTGTGTGCCCAAGTCAGTTGACCCAGTTCTGAGACACACTGCTGCGGGTGTGGGTTTTTTTTGTTTTTTTGGTGTAGTGCAGACTTGCCCAGAGTTTTTCCATTAACGTTAATGAGCTTATAGGCTTTGAATAAGGCCTAAAGGGTAGGAGAACCCATGCTTTCTGAACCAAATAGCTTTCTCTAAATCTCTCTCTTCTCAGAGTATGTCTACGCTGCTGGTGACTTGGGGATTGAGGCAGCAGCATCGATTGAGCTGATCATGGAGACCGCTCAATGGATTGCAGAAGTGCTTGCTGGTCGACGTGATTAATCCACTTTATGTAGCTTGTGTATCTCCCATTGTGTAGACCAGGCCTTAGTCACTCCTGATACAGGCTGTAATCACTTTTTAGAGGGGAAAATATTGAATCTTTAAGGGAAAATATATTTAGTATGGGGACAAGTTAATACTGGCAAAAAAGTTTGCATTGGTACCAAATACTTAACTTTGCAAGTAAAAATATGAGGTGCCTTAAGTATTTTCATTATTTAATCTGGCTTCATTTGTAATGTTACCTATAAATGATTATTTCACATTTGGAGATCACTGACATTTAATCAGGTATGCATTTTAGGTTCCAAACTTCATTTTTTTTTCCTTGCTTACAAAAACAAAAAGTCCCAATCACAATTACTGATATGTTTTAGGAGGAAAAATGTCAGCTTGAATTACAAAAAATTCTTCACGCACATCGTTTTGTTATTCAGTTAACTTATTTCTATTCAAAAGGAAAATTATCCCTTAAAATGCAAATATCAAACTGCCTAAAGCTAATATGGATGCAGAATTCCTAACATTATGATTCTACGTGAATCTTCATAAAATTAACACTAAATAGCTGAGAGAAGAATAATCATAACAGCTGCTCATTTATTGATTACAGTAACCAGTGTTAATACAAAGCAGTAGTCAAAGTCTAACAGTGGATTTTATTAGATTTGAATAATAAAAAATAGTTATATGCTGTCATATTGCAGTCCAATAAGGCATTGCATAGAGGTCAATGTGTATGTATCTCGGCATATAGCCTAAGTAGACCCCAAGCAGTTTTTATTTGTTTGAAATAATTCAAGATTTGGATAGTAGACATCACTACTGAGGAAATCCCAGAACAGACAGCTTATATAATTGAGCTAAGCTGTTGCTCACATACCTTTTTCATTATGTCATGTCCCTTATTATCCTGCTGTTTGCTCTCTTTCAAGAAGTGGGACTATTTGCTTAGAAGTTTTCCCCTAATCAGATGAAAGACATCAGTCACAATACACTATCTTTCCTGAAAGACCAGTCACAAAGGGTGACAAATCATTCTTCTACCAAAGTGTGAACAACTGTACTTTGAGGGGGAGAGTTCTGCAAGGATAGAAGGGATGGGATCCACCTCTGTCCTTTGCCTCTGTAGCTTTATTCCAGAACATAGTTTAAAACAGCAGCCACATCTGGTCTGTATATCCTATGTGGTGTTTTGGGGGCACTAGAAAAGTAAAGGACATCAGTTTAGCTGGGTATCCTAGTTTGCATAAATCAGCATTGGCAACCCCACATGTTCAAAGTCACGAGTCAAATCTGCAAAAATCGCACTAATTGGCTTGAAAATCATGAGCTCTTTGAAACAAGTTTTGGGTTCTTTTTATTTGTTTTCTAGTTTTTAAGCCTTTGGGGTTCACATTTTCAAGCTTCGCTCTGCCACCATAAGAATCTGCACCTTACTTTTTTAAAGAAACATGAAAGCTAAGATTCTCAGATATTACCAGATTCATGTTAAAATGGCAACACTTGACATAAGAGTATAATATAAGGCAACAGTGGCCCACCATTTGTTCTTCCCCCAATTCCTCTCCAAATATTTGGGAGAACTTTTTAGTAGTTTCGCCCATTGCTAGCACAAAGCTCCCATTATGCAGAAAGCCTATCACATGCCCTTCATTGTAGGGCAGTGGAGGTATGAATTTCATCTTCAGGACCAAAGACATTGGGAAAAAAATACTTCTAAGTTCCATGTCTTTGAAGTACACGAGTCAGGAAAACTGTAAAGAATAATCTTTTGAGGACTTCAGTGACATTGCGTAGTGCATTTACAAATTACAAATTACAAATTTACAAAATAAAAAAATTAGGTTAGAAATTAGATAGTGGAATTCAGATGTGAAGAAGTTATACTACCGTCTTATCTCAATTCTAGATCTGAACTCGAGAGGTGCTATGGGAACAGCATTTTTTTTAAAGGAAAAATAAATCATTAAACATTGATTTGAAATTTGATATTTTTCTTGTGGATTTAAACCTAGAACCCTTTCTCACATAATTTATACCTCTATCACTCTCTTAGGTAGGGTTCAGTTACATTTTCTCTGATAGAAGCCGTGGCAGAGGTTATGTATAGCAGCTTTGAGATGCAACTTTCCCTTTAAATGTGCTGCTACTCTGGTTTCACATATTATTTGGTTTAAGTAAACATACTTCAGTTGAGGGGTTGCTTATGAAATATTTGCCATGACTACAACTTCAAATATTCATTGTTCATAATGTCACATGATGTCATGTGTTATTGGTCACATAAGTCATTGTCAAGTTTCTACTCCCAAACACAACTTTGAAGACATACACATTAACACTTTCAGCGCAACTACATATCCACACAAGTATCTGCCATACTTCCATTTTTTACAAGTTTTCTTGGGGGTGGGGGATCTTGTAGATGTTGATAAAAAAAGTACAAGAGGTTGATACCACAAAGTTTGGATCACCATCTATATCAGTGTCACTTTATCGAAAGGTGAGAGATGTTCAGTTCCAGAACTAAAATTCATAGCCATCTTCACTAATTATTGATTTCTATCATTTTATTTAATAAATTAGTTGTTCACTTGCAGCAAAAATATGGTGGCTACTGATCAAGACTAGTAGGGTGACCAGACAGGAAGGGTAAAAAATTGGGATGGGGGTAGGAGGCAATAGGCACCTATATAAAGAAAAAGCCTTATAAAAGCACCTATATAAAGAGAAAAAATATCGGGACTATCCCTATAAAATTGGGACATCTGGTCAGCCTAAAGACCAGAATTTTACATATACGTTGGGGATGCATCAGTTGGAAACGACGGAGGAGGAGAAGGACCTTGGGGAATTGGTTGATAACAGGATGACTATGAGCCGCCAATGTGATATGGCTGTTAAAAAAGCAAATGCGGTTTTAGGATGCATCAGGCGAGGTATTTCCAGCAAGGAGAAGGAGGTGTTAGTGCCGTTATATACGGCGCTGGTGAGACCCCACCTGGAATATTGTGTGCAGTTCTGGTGTCCCATGTTTAAGAAGGATGAATTCAAACTGGAACAGGTTCAGAGACGGGCTACTAGGATGATCCGAGGAATGGAAAATCTGCCTTATGAAAGGAGACTCAAAGAGCTTGGCTTGTTTAGCCTGGCCAAAAGAAGGCTCCGGGGGGATATGCTTGCTCTATATAAATATATCAGGGGGATTAACGTTAGGGAGGGAGAGTAATTATTTAAGTTTAGTACTATTATAGGCACGAGGACGAATGGGTACAAATTGGATATTAGGAAATTTAGACTAGAAATTAGACGAAGGTTTCTAACCATTAGGGGAGTGAAGTTCTGGAACAGCCTTCCGAGGGAAGTAGTGGGGGCAAATGACTTATCTGGCTTTAAGACTAAGCTTGATAAGTATATGGAGGGGATGTTATGATGGGATAGTTTTATTTGAGCAATTGATTTTGGATTATCGGCAGATAAGTCTGCTCAATGGTCTGTGGGAATGCTGGATGGGATGGGAACTGAGTTACTGCAGAGAAATCTTTTTTGGGTGCTGGCTGGTGAGTCTTGTCCACATGCTCAGGGTTTAGCTGATCGCCATATTTGGGGTCGGGAAGGAATTTTCCTCCGGGGCGGATTGGCAGGGGCCACGGAGGTTTTTCGCCTTCCTCTGCAGCATGGGGCATGGGTCGCTTGCTGGTGGATTCCCTGCAGCTTGAGGTCTTCAAATCTCACTTTTGAGGATTTCAATAACTCAGCCATGGGTTCGGGGTTGTTATAAATGTGTATGGGTAGGGTTTTGTGGCCTGCCTTGTGTGGGAGGTCAGACTAGATGATCATATTGGTCCCTTCTGACCTATGAGTCTATGAGTCTATGAGACTAAAGTCATTATTAAATCCTATCACTGCCTAGAATAGTCTTTTACAGTCTTGATACGTTTCTAGTACGCAGCCCAAATATAAAACTCAAATGTTGTTTAATTATTAGTTTTAGATCCAACTGTTCAATTCACTATTTAAGTCTAAACAACCTGAAAAAATAATTTTCTTATGCCCTATCACACAAGGGATTTTATTTTTCTTAAAATAGTGTAAGATTTTTTTTGGAACATGACAGGTCTATATTAGTTAGCAGACTGCTATTGTAAGAATATAAATGAATATGGAATTTAGAATAATAGACACTTTCTAAAAGCCACCATAATCTTCAGATAAGCGGATTATAAAAAAGGTATGCGGTTAGAGAATTTCTATAGAAGTCACTGCTTTTGTCAGAGTGACAGATATACAATACAGCTTCTTCAATCCCAAAGGAATAATGCTGATGTCTCCTTGGAATGGACATATACTCTAGGGGTTTATGATGCTGGTAGCCAGAAGTGTCTCAACCAAAGCATTTCCTACATATGATGAAGATGTCAAATTCAGCAGAGGGAGGGAAGACATTTTTCTGATAGAACAACAGGGGATTGTGAGAGACAAGAAAAGAAACATTCACTGCAGTAAGTACAAACACACGATGCCATAAATATGATGCTGTATCAGCAAGAATGATTCTGTTGCCAGACATCTAATTATTAAGAGAACAAGGCTAATGTTAACTGAAATACTCAGCTGCAAATCAAACTGTACATGTATTAAAAGGAGCAGTTCTGTGCAACTGTAATGTGCACTGGATAAAACTCCTGTTGATTAAAAAATAGTAATAGGTTCTGTATTTTAAATTTGATGCTATTTATGTTTCCATAGAGAGCAGAAAAACATTGGCTTTGCTATTGAAAATAACCAAGGCTCAGCAACTGCAAACTTGGCATTCTAGCACATGGGCTAGTGGAAGCTAAATTTGATAAGAGATATAATCCATTCAGTCTCCATGGAGACCATATACAAACTCCATTGTTTTCTTATCTTCAGTCCACTCCTACAATATTCACTCACATTGCATAACCAGTCCACTGTGCATCAAACCCAGGTCTATGCGAATATTGTAGCAGTGTTGCTAACACAAAGAGAAGACAATCCAAAGCTAAAGTATACACATCCAAACACAAAGAGAAGACAATCCAAAGCCAAGTATAATTTGGTCAATTACTTACATGCCAATTCATCAAGATCTCTTTCCCAATGGATATATAGCAGTTAACCCTTTTAGCCTACTTTCCCACAAATTAATTAAATCCTGGGGCTAATCTAACACACCCGACTGTCTAACAAACTCCTACATTTATGACATACTGCATAGACTGAGTGCAGGTCAAGAGGCTTGCACATTTGATCTCATTTTATGTCTGTTTACACCTAGACCTTGAAAAGGTGGTATGAAATCCTTAACTAGAAAGACATGCAGTGTTCCATAGTCTCCATTAACAACAGTAAATTGTTCAGTTTCAAGGCCACATTGCAACTACCATGATTGGAACCTGTTACAAAACAAGGACACACTATAACTCTGACATTTTTAAAGCACGTACACAAACATTTATACTTCCTTCCTACTTAGGTACCCAGTTTCAGAAAGAGGTCAACTGACTGATTTGGGTCTTCACACAAGAGAAAGTGTGCGTGTGTGTTACTTTTCAGATCTTTGCTCAGCTCTCACTTTCAACTCAATTAGCAGGAGCTGACATTGCAAAGACAGGTGGAACTAAGGATGGACCACTATAGCCTTTTCCTTGTGAACTAGTGGGCAACCCGAATTGCTGGAAAATAGAAAGAGATAGTTAAAAAGGTGCCTACCAGAGTTGGATACTTGATATTAACAGGATGATTCCCCGGTGGCTGGCCCATTCCGGGAATCTTCTCCATTCCAGGAATCTCTGGTTTTGGGGAACTGATGTGCTGAAGGAGAAAAGTATTTCTGCTGAGTGGTCCAAGGTGGTCCCTCTTCTTGGTCCATACCAGCATCTCCAATCAGATAGTGACCCATATTTCTGCCAAAAATTCAAAGTGTCCAACCAAAATGAGAGTTGTCCTCTCACTAGGTTAAGAAGGCTTCACTTTTGAATTTCAGCAATCTTGGCTGAAATTTTCCAGTCTCTTGGTGCAAAATATATTATACTACCTTGTGCAAGACCAGTTAGGCCATAGCTGTTGGTACAACTATTTTGAGACGTACATTGAACACTGGCTGCTTTGCCATGGGCCCCTTTACAGTGCATCCCTTGGTCAACTTTGCACACCATGCTTCCTTAAGTTGCAGTTTCTCCATTGCCACTTTGCCAGCTGCTGAAATCACCAGTTTAAAGTTCTTATAGTTTATACAATGTTCCTCCATGATTTTTGATTCTCTCTAAACTTGTTTTAACAGTCCATTGTACAACACAGAGTCATTTCAAGAAGAGAAGGTTACTCACCCCATGCAGTGACTGAGGTTCAAGATAGTGTCCTTGGGTGCTCCACTTCAGCTGTTGGTGTGTCCCTGCACCTTTGATCAGAGAATTTCAGCAGCAGTGCTTGTCCGGGTCGTACATGCACTCTCCTTGTCCCCCACCATTATTAGTGCCATGTGACTAGATTCGCGCCCCCCCATTTCTTCTTTACCACCAAGTCCATAGATTGAACTCCGAAGTAGAGGGGAGGCGGGTGGTCAGTGGCGCACCCACCAGGACACCATCTCAAAGAACCTCAGTTACTGCATAGTGTGAGTCCTAGACGAAAAAAAGGTCAGTTCCCTGTGGGTGCTCCACTTCAGGTGACTGTCCGTCCCTTGGTGGACGGAAGGTGCTTCAGAGTTGTGTAGGTAACTGATGACAATACAGTAAGTCCTACTGATGCATCCAATTTTGAGCTGTGGTCAATCGCATGGTGCTTTTAAAACGTGTGTAGATGTGAAGTGGCCGCTTTACACATGCCCATGATTGGTACGTTGTTGAGAAAAGCTACTGAGGTTGATTTTGACCTGGTAGAGTTGGTTCAGATCCCCAGTGGGGATTGTATATCCCTGCTGTTGGGAACAAAGATGAACACATCCAGAAATCCATTTGGACAGTCTGTGCTTGGAAGTGGTGGAAACTTTGGATCATTCAAAAGTCAAAATAATCTGACTTTTTGAAGGTTTTGGTTCTCTTAAGTAAAATGATAGTGCATGTTTGACATCTATTGTGTGTAATACGGAATCCTGTTTGCTCCCATGAGATTTGGGGAAGAATGAAGGAAGATAGATTGGTTAAGTTCAGCTGAAAAGAGGAGGTACTTTGGATAAGAATTTTGCATGAGGTCTTAGGGTGACCTTGTCCATGAAAAAGATGGTAAATGGTGAATGGGCCATGAGGGCCCCTAACTCTCCCACTTGTTGAGCAGACAAAATAGCAACTAAGAATGCCATCTTCATTGACAGATGTGTTAGAAAGCATGTTGCTAAGCATTTGAATGGGGGCTCCAGTAAGACCGCTTAGTACTAAGTTCAAGTCCCAAAGTGGGTATGTATTTTTATTTCAGGGTAGACATTTCTGATACCCCTAAGAAAGTGTTTGGTGATGCAATGGGCAAATATTGATATCCCATCCACCTTGTGGTGAAAGACAGTAATAGTGGTGAGGTATACTCTAAGGAAGTTGATGGCTAGGCTGGAGTCCTTTAGTTCTAGCTTGTATTCTAAAATCATTGGAAAGTGGGCAGTAACAAGCTGAGCTAGTTTGCTTTGGTACCAGATGGCAGATCTCTTCCATTTGTGCAGGAAAGCATGATGTGTGATTGTCCTTCTACTGTTCACTAATAGGTCTTTCACCTGCTCCAAGCAGCCTTTGTCATGCTGCACCCATGCTCTCAGGTAAGCCTCTCCACGTTTGGGTGGTAAATCCATCTGACATCCTGAGATAGGAGATTTGGCAAGAGTGGAAAAGTGCATCGTGCACATACCTCCATCCTCAACAGTATGAGTACCAAGGTTGTCTGGACCATTTGGGGGTTATCAGGATGACTTTGGCTAGCAGTCTTATTTGTGTATTACTCAATAGCAGGGAGATAGGGAAAAATACCTATAGCAGAGGTGCACCGCATTTTAGGAGAAAGACATTGCCCAAGGATCAGAAGCCCAACCCTGCTCTTGAGCAGAATTGCGAGCATTCGTAATTCTGAGATCTCGCAAAGTAGTCTATGGATGAATGTGAGAGAATATTCTCTGCAGGAACATGTTTAGCTCCCACTCATGGTCCTATGTGAATTCTCATATCTCATTCTCAACATATCCACTGTGGTGTTTTCATGTCCTGGGAGATGAGGCTGATAAGTTGACATTGTGTTGGATACACCAGTTCCATAGTTTTATGGCTTTGGTGCGAAAGGGAGTGTGACCTTGCCCATCCCTATTGATGTATATAAAACATGCAGATAACGTTGTTCATCATTACCCATATGGTTTCATTCCTTATCAACAGCAGGAAATGCAAGAATACATGGAAACAGGCAGGAAGTACAGGGAGCGCACAGTTCCAGGAGGTGTGTGTGTGTAACAGTGTCTCGGGGGGGCACCTGTCCTGAATTGAGTAGTGCTGTAGATAGGCTCCCCAGCGTATCAAGGAAACATCAGTTGTGAGAATAACTGAAGATGGAGTTTGTGTAAAAGCGACTCCCATGCACACATTTTTGGGTTGCATCCAGCAGCGTAGTGAGTCCTTGACTTTGATCAGCTTTACAACGTCTGTTTAGCCTGTTTGTGTGGTATGTATACAGTTCTTAGCCAGCCCTGAAGGCAGCGCATGTGAAGACAAGTGTTTTGTACCATGAATGTGGTAGCCTAATAGTTGGAGGCAGGTCAGTGCCAATATCTGTGGATTGTTCAGTGCAGTGAAGATCAGATGAACTACAGTAAGGAAGCTGGTTGGTGGTAATGATGCTTTGTCCTCTAGGCATTGAGATGCCACCCCTTTGAAGTCCAGCTTCTGCACAGGTGTCAATGTTGATTTTTGTATGTTTAGTTGTAATCCCAGCTGTGAGAAGAGGGCAATTGCCTGGTGAGTGCCTTTAGTAGGCAATCATCCAGATAGGGAGAGATGATCATTCCCTGTTTTCAGAGACATGCTTCTGCAACCACAAGAACTTTGGAAAACACACATGGTGCTGTCAAAAGGCCAAATGGATAAGGATTCATCCCCAGAGTAAATTTGAGGAACCTCCTGTGTGTGCAGAATGTATGCTTACATGAAAATAGACATCTTGGAGGTCAAGGGCTGAAAACCAATCCCCTGTTTCAGTGCTGGTATTGTTGCTACTGTGAACATTCTAAACTGTTGGACCCTTATGAATTTGTTGAGTTTTGAGGTCTAGAATAGACCCCCATCCTTTGTTCTTTTTCTGGCTTAAGTATTAGTAAAAACTCTTTCCTCTGTGTTATGATAGTACCAGTTTCACAGCGTCCAGATGCAGGCAACGCTTTACTTCTTGCCATAGAATGCGTTAGTGAGAACGGTCCCTGAAGAGGGACAGAGAGGGAGAGGGCCAGGGGGAAGGAGATGAATGATATATAGCCTGAATGGATTATTTCTAAAATCCATTTGCCCATGGTGATGGATTGCCACAGTGGGTAGAATAGGGTCAACTGGTATCCAAAACAGGGAATAGCTAATGATAGCATCAGCACCGAACAACAAGGGAAGTCCTATCAGGCCCTAGATCAGATCCTCAAAATTGTTGTTTTGCAGAGGGTTGTTGGGATGTCGAAGACTGAGTTAGAGGTTGGTGATGCTTTGGAGGTCTGTCTTTGCCTGTGTGTGTTGTACTGCCTCCGTTGATAGGCATACAGGACAGCCCTTGTATGCTGGGTGCTAGATTATTTACCCTTGGTTTTTTTGTTGATGCAGGTGTGTACTTGTGAACTCTCAAAGGTCCTTTAGGGTGTGAAGGGACTTCATGGCAAAACTGAGAACAGCTTTTGACTATTGAAAGGGAGGTCTTACATGGTGGATTGTACCTCCTTTGGGAAGCTGGACAGGTGGAGCCCCGAAACGCAGCACATAACTATGGTATTGGCCATGGACTGTGCCACTGTATCAGCCGCATCCAAAGACACCTGCACGGCAGTTCTGGCTACCAAAATTATGGACTTGAAGTTGTCTCTTTTGTCCTCTAGTATGTCAATTCTGAAAGTTTGGAATTTGGAAAGAATTGGAAGTTTGGTTGTGTTTTGTCAGAAAGCAGCATAAGTGGCAATCTGGAATTTAAGAATGGCTAATGAATAGGCCTTCCAGTCAAAGAGATCTAACTGTTTACACTCTGTCATATGGGGTGGCATCGAGGATAATGCCGCCTGCATCACTGGTTGACAGCATTGACCACTAAGAAGTTTTGTCTGGGATGAGAGAAAAAGAAGTCCAGTCCCTTCGAAAGGGCATAGTTTTGTGTCTGCTCTCTTGCAGGTGGACAATATTGTGGCTGGGGTCTACCATGTTAGCCAGCTCCATTGATAGGAAGCACAATTTTCGCTGAAGAGGATGTATAGAGGATGTCCAGTAATTTGTGTTGGGACTCAGACCTCTAGAGGAATCTCCAAGGTATCAGTGAATCTTTTTTAAAAAGTTCTTGAAAACGTTTGAAATTGTCTGCCGCTATGGGTGTTAGTGTCATAGCCTGAGTGGAGCGTCTTGGTGCTAAAGTGGAGAACATAGGTTTCTGTATGCCCCTTTACTCTGAGCCTGCACACTTGGGGTCACTGGCTTTCATGGTACCAGAGAATCCAAGTGCCTTGTAAGTACTCAATTGTGGTGCAGTCAGTATAGAGGATGTAGAGTGGGCCGAAAACCACTTCTTTTTTGGCAACTCCTTGAAGGGCGAGTTGTAAGCTCTTTTCCTCTTTACCTTTTTGGAAAAGTGGGCCTTCCACTGTGAGGCAGGTGAAATCATTGGCGATCACAGTCCAGGGGAGGCCTGCAGACCAAAATCAAATATGGGATGTCGAGACTTCTCCATTAATGCAAGTTTGAGATGTAGGTCTGTCTTTTCTGGCACCAGGCTTTAGGTTGGTGCAGTGAAAGCATTTTTGAGAAACACGTGTATCCTGTAGACACTGGACGCAATGAGAACATCCATCTGAGACCAGGATTGACTCTTGGAAGGAAAGGCAGCGCTCGAAGCTCAGAGAACCAGGCATGGCACAAGTTATAGTGTTCACCATTACGGTTGAATCTCACTACCCTAAGGGATAGTCAAACTTGGAGTATAAGGGAAAAAGGTTTTTGTTTATTTTCTTTTAAATAAACCAAAACAAAAATGAACAGGGAGAAAGGGATAAGTAAACCCATCTAGGATACCAAAGACTACACTAAACTATTTTAAACACTAAGTATAGCTATCAGTCTTAACACTGTTGGGAGCTCTGTTTCAGGCTGAGGACTGTTGAAAAGTAACTGACAGGGGTCTGGTCATGTGGCACTAGATGGGCACAGACAACAGTGCGGGACGGGGAGAACGAATATGTGACACAGACAAGCACTGCTGCTGAAATTCTCCAATCAAAGGCGCAGGGATGCACCAACACCCAAAGTGGAGCACCCACAGGAACTCTCCTCAAAGAATTGTAGTTCTTCAGCAGGTCAGAACAGTTGCAGGAGTCTTCCATTTCCTTTTTCCTTGTTTTAACAATGGTGGGTCTTTGTACGTATGCTTGAGCTGTGCCTCTGTCATGTTGAATAAACTGCATTTCTGATTATTGTACTCTGCAATCAAGTCTTTATTGCATACTATTTGTTTCCCGTCCCTTTTAGCTATTGTCTTTCAGCATAGATGAATTTCACTTCTTTGCTAGCATAAACATGCTTGATTCCAAATGTTAGCCTTAGTTCTTCACATTAACATTAAAACTGAAAGAAATTAATATGAACCACTTCTTTCCTTACCAGGATTGTCCAAGGTGAACTCTAGTTAAAGTTTACAATATTTAGCCCAAAGCTGTATCACTTCCCTTTTACACATTTAGTCATAATAGATATTCTGGGTCACTGTTTTTCCTCACTGTTGTATCTGGCACATAATTCATTCATTAACATGGAAGAAAGGGAAGTCTCTTCAGCTGCATCAACAGCACACTGGTGAAAGGCTGCAGAAACTGAGATTTTCCTCAGACTATTTGGAAAGTGAAGAAACCTTGCCGTTAGACTTGTTTTTTTAATTGTTCTTTCAGCCCTATCTTTTCTTAAAAGGCTTGATGTTTGGGCAATTTTTAAATAGTAATTCATCATGATTTTGGGGCCCTTAGTCATTACAGAAAGCAAAAAATCCAGATGTCCAAACAGCCCAATCAAAACCATCCAAGCTAAAATATCACATTCCAGTCCAACCAACCAACCAACCATGTCCAACCCAGCCTGCCTAAACCTAACCAAAAGTCTAGCAAACAGGTGACCCTTATAGCATACATGCATGCACTTTGCAACATGCAAAACTGGAAAGGGGGGAGGGGGAAGAGGACCTTAACTTCAGTGGACCAAAGCAGCAAGAACATTCCAGAGCTGAGAACCTCTCTCAGAGAATGCTCTGCCATTATTCCCTCCCTTTCATAGGTTATGTCTACACTAGAGAGCTTACAGCAATACCACTGTATGAATGCATCTGTGCCACTGTAACATCTCCTGCATAGCTGTTTAAACTGAAGGGAGTGAGCTCTCCTGTCAACAGTTAATCCACCCCAACGAGCATCAGTAGCTATGTTTGTGGGAGCAGCTCTCCCGCCAACATAGCGCTGTTCACACCACTGCTTATGTCAGTGTAACTTACGTCACTCAGAGGAATGGAACATTCACACGCCTGAGCAACGTAAGTTTTGCTGATATAAGTGGGAGTGTGGATATAGCCATAAAGGGATCTTCTAGTGCAAGAACTTAGAAATAGCCAGTGCAGACTGCAGACCATCAAGCAGTGTGCTGTCTACACACACCACCATTTGTAAAGTGGATAGCCACAATCTGACTTCTGAAAGTTCAGCCCCCTACAGTGTTTGTTAGTAATTATGTCTGAAGGAAAAGATTGCCATGTAAAGCTGTAGTGAGTTCCACATTTAAAAGAAAAAAGTCTAATTCTTCTCATCAGGGACAAATGGGAGGATATAAAACGCTGTTGGCCATAAGCTTCTATGTTGGTGCAAATCTCAACTGTCTGGAAAAGAGGTACATAGCAAGAAAAGCAATGAATAGGAGGTCAGAATTTGAATAGGATATTCTTTTCTTTAATTTACACAGCTTCTAGTTCCTTACATGTGAGAACCTTTTACACGGATTCCCACGAGTCAGTGAGTGTACAGGTATAAGTGGGTCTAACGGAGTTGGCGTGCAAGAGTTAAGTTCATATAAGAGAATCTACAGTACCTTCCTCCTCATCTCAGATACTCCCTAGTGAAATTTGGTGGTTTAATCTTTCAAAATAGATTCTGTACACAGAAATAAATCTCAGAGTCAGAATTCTGTTAAAGTAAACACTTCAGTGTCACAGCTGGCCTGAAATCTGCCATCCCGCGCAGTTGAGATGGAGCTTTGCCTATTTCCTTGATTAATAATCTGCAATCTGTTAAACTCTCTCTCACTGTTAGTGTAAAGTGCCACCATATTCTAAGCTTTGGAAATGTAATTTTTTCTGTGAGGACCAACAAACCAAATTCTATTATTTCTTTAATCAGAGGCTTTTCTTTATCATTCATCACTAAAATGGAAGAAAAAAAATGTTTTCTGCTAGGAATGGCCAGTTACCTGTGTAGATGGAGAGATTTTCTAAATACACAGAACAATATTTGGTTTATAAGACATACAAGCTTTACATGTTCAAAGTGTGTTACAATACAAGGAATAAATAATGCAGTGATCAGGTGGGTAAAAAGCTTTTACTAAGTTCAACATTAGCGGAAACAGAGCCTTAGAAAATAACTGTTCTGAACACAATCATTTATAATAACCAGAACTCAAGAATTATCATCTGAACTTTCAAAAGTGGTATGGAATCTTTTTTCTTCATCTTCACAGTCAGATGAGATTTTAGTTTTGCATCCCATGAGTAAAGTACCATGCAAATGTATAATGATACAAATATTTTAAAAATTCATGTTCTTACTGAATAAGGTTAACTGCAATCAATGACATGAGTAAAATCTGTGCGGGGGCATCTGGATTTGGCTAAATAGAAAATAAAATAATTTACATTTCGGACAGCAGAAATAAGGAGATAATTTTGGAAGCCACTATCAAAGTAAAATCTTATCACTGGCTGGCTGGACGTATCATTTTTTCCCCTCCTGATTTAAACTCTGCTGCAAAGACGTTTTGGCACATGTTGCTGCTGCCAGCTGGAGAAAATTAAATATAGATAAGACGTAATGGAGAAGACATCCTAAAAATCTCAAAGGGATAACCCATATTGAGAGATGGCTAGTAAGAATGTGACTTGCTCTCTTTTTAAAAGATGCATTGGCATATTCTGTACAATATCTGTGTAATTTAAAACCTAGTAAGCTTTATGAGTAGTAACCAAGTGAACCATTATCAGACTTGTGTACTGTTTTTCTCCCTGAATTCTTGTGTACTTGGTTCTATGGGTCAGCTTTATTCCTTTCTACTCTATGCAAGGATGTGTTGATCAATAATATACTATGAGAGAATCAGAAATATTTATATATTTAACAAATATAGTCTTATATTTATTGGTTTTCCATTGTAAACAAAATCTTTGATGTACAATTCCAATATTTTGTAACTGTAATTTGTTTTGATTCACAATATATAAAGCAGTTCTTTAACAGAGGGGGTCAAAAACAGCTTGCACACAGAATCTCCTCTTTCAGGAATATCAGCCAAAACACCCGGGTCCAGCTTCTCAGGAGCAACTCAGCCTCAAAAACTCTCTCTATTTAGAGACATGAAGGCAGCAAGTGGACTTCTCTGCTGCTTGCAATTGCTCCCCCCCAAAAAAGACTACATCACACCAGTCATTATTTTATTGACCTCTGTCATATCCTTCCTTAGACATCTCTTTTCCAAGATGAATAGTCCCAATCTTTTAATCTCTCCTCTAATGGAAGTTTTTGTGTACTCCTAATAATTTTTGTTGCCTTTTCTGTACTTTATTTCTAATATATCTTTTTGAGATGGGATGATCAAAACTGCATGCAGAATTCAAAACATTGCATGCCCACATATTTATAGTGACATCTTCGGTTTTATTAATTTTCTCTTTACAAATGGTTCCTAAAATAGTTAACAGTTTAAAAAAAAAATCTGTTTCCCACTGAGTGGGTGTTTCCAGAGAACTACCGAGGATGACTCCAAGATCTGCATCTTGAGTGGTAGTAGCTAATTTAGATCCCATCATTTTGGATGCTTGGTTGGGATTTTCTCCAATGTGCATTACTTTGCACTTAACACTGAATTTCATCTGTCATTTTCTTGACCAGTCACCCAGTCGGGAGATCTCTTTGTAGTCAGTGTTGAACTTAACTGTCCTGAGTAGTTTTGTATCATCTGCAAATTTCGCCACCTCACTGTTTGTCCCTCCCCACTTTCCAGTTCATTTAGAATATCTTGCACAAAAGTGGTCTGAGAACAGATCTTTGGGGGACACCACTATTTACCTCTCTCCATTGTCAATTTATTTCTACCCTATATTTCCTGTCTTTTAACCAGTTAATGATCTGTGAGAAGACCTTCACTCTTATCCCATGACTTCCTACTTTACTTAAGGGCCTTTGGTGTGGGATCTTGTCAAAGGCCTTCCGAAAATCCCAGTACACTGTATCCACTGGATCACCCTTGTCCACATACTTGTTGACCTCCTCAAAAGAATTGCAATAGATTAGTGAGGCATGGTTTCTCTTTATAAAAGCCCTGTTGACTCTTTCCCAACATTTCTTGTTCATCTATGAGTCTAATAAGTCTGTTCTTTACTATAATTTTAACCAGTTGCCTGAAGTTAGGCTTACTGGCCTGTAATTGCCAGGAGCCTTTTTAAAAAACTGGAGTTTCATTAGCTACCCTCCAGTCATCTTGTACAGAGGCTAATTTAAGTGACAGGTTACATACCACAGTTAGTAGTTCTGCAATTTTAGTATGGAGTTCCTTCAGAACTCTTTGGTGAATACCATCTGGTCCCAGTGACTTATTACGGTTTAATTTATCAATTTTGAATGTGCTAAATAAAAACTGTTTGGTCCATTAACTGTTGTCACACAACAATATGAAGTCCTATTGACAGCTAACATTCAGAAAATTTTTTTTTTTTTTTTACTGCTACCTGCATTGTTAGCATTTACAGGAAAAAACTAAAAATACTAAGGAAAGTTATTCAGTCTGAATAAATTTTCATTCAGGAATTTGTGATGGGGTTTTGGTGATTTAAAATGTCTTAAAATTTGCTGAGGGAGAAATTAACTCAGGCTGGGAGAAAGATGGCTGGGGGCTCAGTTAAAGTGAGTTTGTGATCTTTGGTGGAATTAATTATGCAATTTTCATAATAAATTTATATTAACATTTTAAAGTCAGTTGTAACATCAGCTTATGCACACAGATAGCCTATGGAAGCCATTGTTCTTATGACATATACGGTTGTCTTCCTTCCTGCCCTATAACTCTTTGTTACTCTCCCTTGTCTCTTCTCTTAAATTATACTATAAGCTCTTGAGGCGAAGACCATTTCTTCCTAGATGCTTGTACAGTAAGTAGCATCCAGGTCCAATCCTGATTATAACCTTCAGGTTCTACCACAATACAAACAACAGGCTTCATGTTCTTCATATTAAAGTTCTAAGTGAAAGACCACGGATAATTACCTGAAAAGCTAGTATTCAGATACTCTATATAAACACATGGGATGACATTCACCTCTATGTTGCAGGCCTGCGCAACATAGCACTTCTTACGTCCCAAGTAAATTCTTAAAGTACCGATTAAGTGGGACTGAAGGAGTGGCATAGGCTTATGGCTGGTCTGCAACACAGGGGCAAATTTCACTATTTTTAGTGCTCCCTATACCTAGTACTATAAGGAGAACTGAAAATACCGAGATTACGTTATGTTAACTGCAAAGTTTGAGGGTTACCAGTGAATTTCCACCATCTCAGTTTACTGCTTGGAAACTTTTCATATGAACAAACCAACCATCCAAAACCTTTTCCCCTCATGTTATCATTCAAAATGTCTTGATTAGACTCCCCCATCACACCTTCTATTTTTAGCTAAATAGATTGGAGAACTGGGAGGTAGGATGGGAGACTGTTTGCTAGATAATTTCTTCTTTGTAAATCAATACATCTACTGTCTTTCCTGGAATTCTCAAAGGATCCCACTATTTATACAACTTTACAAATGTAATTCTGATCCATCATTTTACATGGCTCTAGCTCCACTGACTTTACCTTGTAAAGTGGGGTTATAATTGGGCCCATTGTTTTGATTTTTTACTATTTTAGTCCAGTAACACATTGGCAGTCTATGCCAATAAGAGATTCAGAATGTTTTCTAAAATAAATTATGTATCTCTGTGAAGGCCTAGGGCAGCAGGTGGCAGAAGTTTCTTTTCTTGGCACTATCTACTACTGGTTGAATTCAAGAGTTGTTTGTATTATTGGAAAGGCACATTGCTCAGGACTTTCTTGACAGAATTTCTATGAGTGTTTCTGTAATAATTATAAAAATGTGTAACAGTATTGCTAAGCCCAAGAAGACGCAGCCCCAAGGGCCTGATCCAGTAAAATATCAGTAGCCTCATGAACTATAAACCCTACAAAGTCACAAATGATGATTCTATATGTAAATGATCTTTGCACATTTGTTCTGCTGTAGATGCCAAAACAACCAGAAATTCATTCTAGTTAACTGGTGGGAAGAGCTCCTGGGGAAATTCATTTCTCTACTGTTTTCTTGCTCCTCAGAAACAAAGTTTTTTCACCAGGGGCCACAATACTTCATGTGTCACTTGGTGCTGATACAGAGTAGCCTCAGGCTCTGCCCTGCAAAAGTTGAGGTAACAAAGTGGGATGAACCTTGATCTTTTCATGACTGCTGCTCTAGGAAAGGAAGTAACATAAAACCCAGTTGCCTCTCTCTCTGGCTTCTCACAAATTGCTGAGCATGTGTGTATCTGGAGATCAATGTTTGGGCTTTGTGACCTATCCTCCTATCTGCCTGGTTCATCTCCAGTACAAAAGTAGTCAGGCAAGAAGAGATAGCAACCCCTTTTAAAGCTCTTGATGAATACATCTCCTTTAATATATGGGGATTTACTTGTTGTCCTATAGGTGTCATTCCACGAGCCTGCTGGTTTAATATGTAGATCATGTAGGCAGTATCACAGATTCTGCCACCCCTGGGAAGTTTGGAGATAGTAATCCCCAGCTGTTACTTGAAGACATGGGAGCAGCCACTCTGGGTGTGCAGTTTCCAGTCTAATTACATTCTGTCAGCAGCCACAGGTGCTCATTTTGGCTGAGTAGGGCCTGTAGCATTAAAACTAAAGAATGAGACCTTCCACAATACCTTTCTTATAAAAAGCATGAAGAGAGAGGCTTCATTGCTTTAAAGTGTATCATGGGACATAGTCTATTTTTCAATATTTTATTTCAGTATGCAAGACACATGTATTACCATAAATGAGTGCTGCATGCTCCTATTTGAAAACGTATGAAAAGCTTTGTAAAAACTCAATTTGGAACAGCTTCTCCAACTAGTGCAATGGAATTAAAAGGAAAAGAAATGTTGACGCTAGTCGCTTACCCACCATCATAAGCCTAAATTCCAAAACAACTGCTATACAGTATGTCTAGTGTATTTGAAATACCATAGTTGTATGATGCACAATAACCAGCAAAACATGCTGTTTTCATATGAGTTGACCTGCTGTCACCATACTGGAGAAGTTATGTCCCCAGCAGCATGCTACAGTCTGAGCTGAAACTAATCACAACTCTATAGCCAGGGGATGCGCAGTACATCTTCTATTTAGTCCAGCTACTTATTACCAAGCGCCACAAGCAGCAGAATGTTTTTTTTCATTTAACATTAGAACAGACTAGCAGTAGACCATTACTCAGAGCCAAACCTTGTGAACAGTGAGTGAATGAGCAAGCACGTGAAAAATACCACTTATCTCAACCATAAAGGCTTTGTAATCTGTTACAATCGCTGGCTGACTGCATGGTTAAAAGGGACCCAGTATGTAACCAGATCATTTGAAGAAATTCAGTCAGTGTGGAAAGGAAAAAGTTTCAGTTTAAACAAATTAATTCACAAAAATTGATTTAGAAGTAACATTCTAATACTCTCTTTAATGCCAATGTTTCTACTATAACTAATGCGTGCTCCAACCTGATCTCTTTGAAGCACTTGAACTAGTCTGTCACCAATAATGTATATAAGTAAACACTAAAAATCCTACCTTAATGCAGTATTACAATTACAAGATGTCAAGAAACGCAAACGTTAGGATTCCTACACTTGAAGTTAATTTAGCCAAGATTACTTTTTTCATTCTTTATTCCTTTTTTTGTTCAATATGTTTAATATATTTCAAATGCATACCACAATATATAACTAGGATATACAGTGGGGCAATGAGGTTGTAGGTTCCTTAACTTTTTGGATATTCTGCCTTTTTTACACTGCCATGAAATCTACAAACCCTAGCCCTTCCCTTGAAAACAACTATTCCTGTAACAACTGTATACCTCTCCCTGGCATGGAGACATGGCTGCTGCCTCAGTTTCCCCTTTTCCAGATGGTGGTACACTGTTACCCAGGGATAAATGATTTGGGGGTTCAGTCCCTCCAAACAAAACCTCTGTCCTTTCCCTTCTGAGGATCAGAGTCCAAATAAAAGACTAATTAAAGGAAAAAATGCAGAAATCTTCTGCCCAGTCTGTACTGGGGAGGAGCAGAATAGGAGGGATACAAGGTTCCACCCCCGCACAGACTGCTCGGCTACATGGATGGCTACATCCTTTCCCATGCATACCAGGAAGCTCAATTGCTCCTGGCACAATTCAGCCCTAATGCGTTTAGTGTCACAAGACTCCTAGTAAAGAATGTATTCCTATTTTACAGATGAGAAAGCCAAGAGGTGGAGGTTAAGTGACTTCCCCAAGGTCATAGAGTAAGTTTGCAGAAGAACCAGGAAAAGAACCTACATATCCTGATTCCCACTCAAGTGTCTTAGTCAAAAGGCCAGCCTTCATCCCACAGTAAAGTCAATGGGAGTATTTATGTGAGAACTACTCAAATGATAGGAATTTGCAGGGGCAGGGCCTTAGCTAATAAATTCTTCTGGGTAGCACATATGTATTTGATTGTCTGTTTAGCACCATGTAAATTTATAGCACAATAAAAATACATTATAGATTCCAAACAAAAATTACATTAATATGGAGTTAAAGTAGAGGGTACCTATAATTACATGGAGAAAAACAGTTCAAGGATATTGTAATTTTGCTCAAAACAAACATGTATCCAGGAAATTCAGAGTTAAGTTTAGACTTGAAAAAATTCTCCATGTGTTAAGGCATGGTGATGCACATTTGTCACTTAAACACTTAATTCAGCACTGTAATGATGTCATGCAATAATCAGACATTTATGATTGGTGTATATGAATGCTTACAGACCCAGATTAACAATTTTTTTTTCTTTTGAGGACACTACTAGATTCCTCCCTCCATCTCCAAGTCCTAACAGTAACACTGAATCACAATGTTCTTTTCTCATAGCTCCTTGTTTTTCGTATTTTCTTCCAAGTCATTTACTTCCCTGGCTAGTAGCATGTACACAGTACTCTTACATCAGTAAATCAGAACTTTCAATAATGTCTCTCATCTTCTCACAAATTTCTACTATTGCAGCAGTCCTCAGGGTTTCCCTAGATCATTTGCTTTTTGTTATTGAAAATAAATTCTTTATCTGAAAAATTTACACTTGAGTTAAGTAAATATGCTCTGTGCACTCACTGTCCATCTGTCTTTAGAAGCCCTGCTCTGGAAACAGCAACATTTATTGATTCAACTACCATGAGCACACTTAACTGCTTAACACTTAACTTCCTATGCTAAACTTTTCTTACATCAATTCAGCCTTTTTTGAATACCTGAAGTCTGACTATTTTCACTTCACCTGAGGCTGCATTTAAATTCGATCTGCTGGTAAAAGAGCATTAAGCAGGAGTGGATCTTGCTGACTCATGAATCACTCCCTCCCACCATATACTGAACAGTTTACGACCTACTTTATAAAATGTACTTTATAATCATGAGCAGATTTCAGCATCTACAGCAAGTGACTAACAGCTTTGAGAAGCCCAGATCTCTGCAGAAACTTAATATGCCAACATGCATGTTGCAACATTTTCAATAAATTGCTGCATTTAACTCTAAGGAGTCTGAATACACCATGTTTCTATACAGATACATGCTGCAATTGCATATCACATGATAAGTCCTTAATAGGACTTCTCTAAAAGAGGAGAGAGACCACGCTGAATCCTTTATATTTGCAGAGAAAAAGGAACTCAGTGAAATGCCAAGCTGATGCGCTTCAGTGACTCAGAGCCACAGGCAAGAGACTCAAGGCAAGATGCAAAGGATTTTCTAATCCATGTCCTACACTTCGAAGAGTTAAATAATTTCAGGAAATGGGTACCACTCCATTTGTGAGGCACTTGGTGTAATGTAAACAGAAAAAGAGAGCCCCCTGCAATTTTGGTAAACATGGATTCTTTTTTACCTTAATTAATCTTTGCATTCCTGAGACACTCCTTTTAGATAAACTGACAGTTTTTTCTGACTTTTTGGGGATATTTTTGTTTTTAAATTAATGTCAGTTAATTATTGTAAAAACAGGGTCACACCTGGGTCATCACCGCAAACTTGATAAAGGAGTTAAGCACTATTAAGGACTGTGTTTTGAGTGGTAGTATAACCTAATATAAGAAGTAGTTTGAAATAGTTCCAAGTAGTCATTTAATATGGTTTCCTATCTACTTTTGAAGGTACTTACGACCTTCCCCTCAAAATTCCCACTATATCTAATTTCACCATCATAAATTAGTCAGAAATAGACTGGTTTCAATGAAAGTTAACTGAGAAAGGATTGATGACCCATTTCAGTGCTCTAGCAGAAATAGTGGATTTAGTCCTTTGAAAAGTGATTCAAGTGTATGTAGAAGAAGTGATATTGGCCCTACTCCACAAACAAAATGAAGTACACAATTGAACTAGTTTCAGAAGGTTTGGGGAAAATAAAGTTGTCAACTTGAACGTCATTGAATCACTGGTGCTACATCATGGAAACGGACAAATTCTTAGATTTCAGGGCCAGGAGGGACCATTGCATTAATCTACTCCAACCTTGTGTATAATAGGAACATGTATAACATGGAACTTCCCCAATTCCTAGAGCAATTTTTCTATAAAGCCATCCAATCTTGATTTATTAATTGCCAGCAATTAAGAATTCACCAGGACCCTTGATAAATTGTTGTAATGTTTAACTAACAATACTTAAAAATTTATGCCTTATGTCCAGTCTGATTTTGTCTAGTTTCAACTTCCAGACATTGGATTGTGTTGTATCTTTGTTTCCTAGATTGAAGAGCCCATTATCAAATATTTGTTCCCCATGTAGATATTTCTAAACTGTGGAGAAGTCACTGCTTAATCTTCTCTTTGTTAAGGCTCAGACTCATCTCCCTGAGTCTACCACTATAAAGGCATATGTTCCTAATCCTTTCATCAGTCTTGTGGCTCTTCTTTGAGTCATCTCCAATTTATCAATGTTGTTGAAACCAAAACCAGACAGTACTCCACAGCAGTTGCACCAGTGACACATACAGAGGTAAAAGTAACCTCTCTACTCCTACTCGAGATTCCCGTTTATGTATATTGAAGGATGACATTACTTCCACTGCAGTGCTGTGACCAATAGGAGCTCATGTTCTGCTAATTATCCACCCCTCCCACCCAAATTTTTCAAAGTCACAGTTTCCCAGGCTAGAGTCCCCCATTTTATAAGTATGGCCTACATTCTTTGTTTCTAGATGTATATATTGACATTTAGCTGAATAAAACCTAAAATAATTTGCTTGAGCCCAATTTACCAGCCAATTCATAGTGATCTGATTTAGTGAGCAGTCCTCTTCATTATTTATCACTCCCCAAGTTGTGTGTCAATTTTACATTTTATCAGTTATGATCTTATGTTCTCCATTAGGTCACTGATACAAACATTAATTAATATAGGGCCAAAAACTGATCCTCCCACGACCCCACTAGAAACATCTGCTTGATGATGATTCCCACTTAAATTACATTTTGATTCCTGTAAGTTAGATAGCTTTTAATCATTTAATATAGACCATGTTAATTTTATATCATTTTAGATTTTAATCAAAATGTCAAGTGGTACCAAGACAAATGCCTTACAGAAGTCTAATTGTATCATACCAAGACTAATACCTTTATCAACCAAACTTGTAACCTCATAGAAAACGTATCAAGTTGGCTTGACAAGACCTATTTTCCATAAACTTATGTTGATTAGCATTAATTACATTACCCTTCTTTAATTCTTCATTAAGTCCTGTAACAGCAGCTCTATTACTCTATCCTATTACTTCATCTAGGATTGACAGGATTCTAATTAACCAGGTCATCCCGTTTTCCCAAAATTCCAAGACTTGTTGAAAAATCAACAGCAACCATCTAATGAGCTTTCAGACAGCTCCTTTAAATTTCTTGGATGCAAGCTACTGGGACATGCTGATTTAATAAGTAACTAACTTTAGTAGCTGTTATTAACCATCCTCCTGAGATATCAGTGAAATGGAGTGATATATGAT
The DNA here is from genome assembly GCA_007922155.1 of Mesoclemmys tuberculata. NCBI lineage: Eukaryota > Metazoa > Chordata > Testudines > Chelidae > Mesoclemmys > Mesoclemmys tuberculata. The sequence goes on along the minus strand of ML675624.1, from coordinate 27,837,368 downwards.
ATGACCACATGACCTTTTTTCCTCCAAACACAGAACAAATATTTATTGAACACTTTTGCTTTTTCTGCATGATTATTGATAATTCATCCATTTCGTCAAGTCATACCATTGTTATGTTCCCCTACCCCCGCAATATACTTTAAAAAGCCTCCTCATTGTCTTAACTTTGCTGGCCCTAGATTTCTCCTTAAGCCCCTTTGCTTCTCTTACCTATTTTCTACCATTCCAAGCCTCTGATTTATATTCATGACTAATTACTTCTCCTTCCTCCCATTTGTTAAAATATTATTTTCTATAGCTACCTTTAGTTCTCTTCTAAGCCAGGTCATTTTTTAAACCAACATGGTATTCTCTCTTGATTGGTAATTCTTTAAAAACACTTTTTAGATCAAAAGGCACAATGATCATTCAGTTTTCTGATTGAATTCTTCCTCTGAGCTGATTTGACTCAGTTGTTTCCAGCTTTGTGAAATTGACCCTTTAAAGCATTATGTATATATATTTTTATCTTGTTTGCACATTATAAATGTGATCAAGTCATGAACACATACTAAAGCTGCCATTCATTTTTAATTTTGCAAATTAGTTCGTATCTCTCAAGGCAAGATTTAATATAGAGTTTTCCAGGCCTGCATGCAGCACTTTTTGAGTTGGGTAACGGTCATCTATTATATTTGGAAATTCCAAGGATGTTTTAGTACAGGCAACATGAGGCTTCCAACATGTATCACTCATATTAAAGTCCCTCATGGTCTCTCAGCTTTTTCCCCTAAACGTTATGGATAGCTGCTTAAGGAGCTGGTCATCAGTTCTCTAGTGTGACCTGGTAGCAGATCACTAATATCCCATTTTGTGCTTTATCTATCTGTTAGCAGTGGTGTACTGAGGGGGTCACTGGGCCAGTCCTTCACGAAGTGCAGGGGAAAAGGGTGCCGGCCTCCCCTGCTGAATGTGATGAAGGTCCACCCCCCCCCTCCAGGTCAGAAGGTGAAGCTGCCCCTATTGAGTCAGTGCTGTGGAGGAAAATTAATATGGAGTCTCTCTGTCTTACTTGGAGGAAAAGATGGATTCTCTTTCCTTACTGACATCTTGTCTGTGAGTATAGCAGTCAAGGTCTAAGATAGAAAGTGCTTTGCTAGCAGATGTTTAGACTTAGAATCTATTGCCATAACAAGACAGTTATGGGAGCTGGGCGCCAGTAGGTTTGGAATGTGAAGGAAGACCTTGTAGTTCAGATAGAGGGGGGTGAAAAGTGCTGGGCTAAATGTTATTAGATAAAAAAGCCCTTTGCCTTTCTTTTCTGTCTTAGCCTTTGCCTTTGTCATGGAAACTGTGATGTAAAAGACCTGTTTGTGTAAGGTTATATAAGCTTTAAGAAATGTATGCAGGAGGTCGCTCCCACCACCGAGCTACCTCCTTGCGCAAGGATAAATAAACTTTGACTTTGCTAACCTTTTGTCTGGCTAATTTGGACCATCCGCTGGGCAACGGACATGTAAGTTAGGACCCCTGAGTTTGGGTTCCTCCACAGTGCCCATCCACTGGCCTCATACCCCCCACCGGTACAGACCCTCCTTTCCCCAGGCAGCAGCACTGAGACCCCTCCTACGCTGTGTATGGGGAGGAGGCACATGGGGTGGGGAGAGGGGGGGGAGGTGCGACAGTGCAGGCTTGGTCCCTGGGCACTAGAGACCGACTGTATGCCACTGTCTGGTAGGAAAGTGATCCCTAATCGTTCAGCTCAAGTTGTCAGTGACGCAGAAAGAGAATGTTGACAGAGTGCCACTCCCTCTCCCCTTTTGCCCACTTGATCCTTCCTAAACGGGTTATAACCATTGATTTCAACATGTAACATTCTAACTCTCCTTGCATACCTCAAAACCTAGTTACAGGGTAATGCTGAGAGTGCATCTACACTAGCAAAATTTGAACCTACAGTTCATCTCAAGGACAGCTCCACCAGTGGCAGCAACTGTGGAAGTTGTAGCATAGACAGGGCTCAACTATTCTTACTACCAGCCAATCCTGCTCAAAATAAAAACTACCAGTATGCATAGATTAAGCACATAAATCTCTGGAGAACTGGCATTGTACATAGGAGGTAGAAATTAGAGATTTACCAGAAGACAAAAATGCTTTTTCAAGGCAATTTTCAAGGTCTCCAAGCAAAACATTTTTAACAATTTAGCGAAGAAGGACATGTGTGTCTACAGCTGGGTGATTGGTGTGGGATGAGGTTCAAGTCCTTGATTAAAAATTATCTCCAATGAAAAGCTTCTTGGAATAAAGCAGATGAGAATCTTTAACTGAAGGTTCAAGATGAGGGTCTCTTACATGTCAAGCCAGTAAGCCTAACCACCAGGCTAGAACATCAGTGAGTTAAACATGATCAAATCATCTCCAGTGGAAATGTTAACAGACAAAATCTAAAGTCTCCATAAAATATTATGATAAAAATAGACTTCATGAAGTGAAAAGAAAGGTCTTTTGAGGATGGTCCATTAGTTTTCAAAATACAATTGAAAGTAATACTAAATCCATTTAGTGCTTTGGCACCATTTCTTAAGCAATTGTGACAGAAATACATCTATACAGAATTGAACAACTGACACTAATTACTAATTAGCATTCAATTGATATCACTTGTTACTATGATGGAACTCCCCCCCTCCCCCCCGGAAAAAAAAAAAAGATGCCCCCTCCCAGCCTGATGCTATGCACTTTTCCCTGTTCCCTACTTTAAAGTATGGGGGGGGAGGGTAGGAAATGACGCCATTTTTGTATGTCAGGTAAAGAAACATTTTTATACTGGACTAAATGTTTGAAAATCAATAAGTTTGGTACCGGACAGAATGAGTGCTCTAGTCCAGTGTTTCTTTACTTCTGGGGTACACAAAGGTCTTCCAGGGGGGTACATTAACTCAGCTATGTATTTGCCTAGTTTTATAATAGGCTACATAAAAAACACTAGTGAAGTCAATACAAACTAAAATTTCATAATCAATTACTTGTTTATTCTTCTCTGTTACAAACCGAAATGTAAGTGCAATATTTATATTCCAATTGATTTATTTCATAATTATATGGTAAAATGAAAAAGCAAGCAATTTTTCAGTAACAGTGTGCTGTGACACTTTTGTATTTTTATGTCTGACTTTGTAAGCAAATAGCTTAAGTGAGATGAAACTTGGGATACACAAGACAAATCAGACTCCTGAAAGGGGTACAATAGTCTGGAAAGGTTGAGAACCACTGCTCTAGTCCAGAATATTTGCAACTCTCAGGGTACATACATCAAAACAATGCCTGCACTGATAGCAGCCTTTAACTATCTGAAAGGGGGGTCCAGGGAGAATGGAGCTAGGTTGTTTTCAATGGTAGCAAAAGACAAGTAAGAGCAATAGCTTCAAGTTGAAGTGGAGAAGGTCTAGGTTGGATATAGGAGAAACCTTTTCATGAGGAGGTGCTGAAGCACTGGAATGGATTACCTAGGGAGATGAGGAAACTTCATCCTTAAAGATTTTTAAGGCGCGGCTGGACAAAGTCATGCCTGGAATGATTTAGTTGGGGTTGGTCCTTCTTTGAGCAGAGGGTTAGACTAGATGACCTCCTGAGGTCCCTTCCTACCCTAATACTTTTTCTGGAAGGTATTTTAAATACATTTTTGCTGACTGCAAAAAACCCTTCTAGTTAAAAAAAAAAAAGTATTAACCCAACTTTCATTTTTGCTAAGAAGCCAAAATAGTGAATATTTTTCATTATGAATCAGTTAATCAATAAATTTAGACTTTTTGTTCATAAAACTATCTTTAACGGACCCTCATTTCCAATTATTTAATTTCAAATGTGTGCCAAATTTTTTAGATGAACATATTTTCACATTACTTATTCATGGGCTATTCATGTACATCAGGGACTATGTTTTAGATATTGATGAATGAAAGTGAACAGTGCTGAGGATGAGGTAAAGGATGACAATTTAAGCACTATGATCTCTGGATGACAGTTTGGGCATGTGCACATCTTGATGGTTCTGCTGGACAGACCTTTTTAGCTTTATTTATATATAAATATTACTAACTCACCTATTATGGGAATCAGAAGGAATAAGTGTTAAGATATCTTCCACTTATAAGGTGAACGTCTCTTTATTGACCAAAACTTGAGAGCATCTATAGTAAGTGCCATAGAAAAAAATATACTGAAACAGTAGTGAGAGAAGCTGATGAACAAGGCCTAGCAACAACTGTGAAACAGAGCAGTGATTGGAGGGGTAGGGAGAGAAACACAACCCATTAGGTCAAGATGGGGTAACGAAGCCTTCAGACAAAACCAAAACCTTTTAACTTGAGGTAGCGAAGACAATGGAGATACTGGAGGGATTCAAAGAAGGGGTGGTGTTGTGGCAACACAAAAGGATAAAAAGCTAAATTTTAAAGCTGCACTTTGAATGGACTGGTTGGGAGTGATGCATAGGTCAACATGGAAGAGTTGAAGTAACAGATGGAAAATGAACAAAACATGGACAACAAGAGGATGACAAATCTGTGGGGTTGTGGAGGAAGAAACTGAAAGACAGAACCTAGTTGAATGGGGGAAGAGAGGAAGGAATCAGACATGATAAAAAATATATACTACCATCGTTCTTAGTCTTTTTTTCTATAAGAGGTTTTTTTGGTGGGATGAGGGAGGTTCAAATGTGAAGATATAAAACAATTTAATGCTCCACCCAGAAAATCCCTCAGCTTTTCTCCTTTGTTGGGGGCCTCCAGGACCACTTCTGCCCATAACTGGGCTGTCAAAGGGGAAAGAGAGGCAGACCCAGAAGAGGTCAACAGGATTAGTAAGGTGAAAGGTATTTTCTCCAAATGGTGGTGTTCTCAGCATGCCTTCCAGTCCTCTGTAGACTGCTGTTGCCCTGGGAGAGTCACCACTAGAAACCAATCTCCACCATTCTGATGTGTAACAGCTGCCTCCTGGTCTCTTTTCACTTCTGGGACAATAGTGTAAAAAATGACAAAGTAGAAATACTTTTATATGCATTCTGCAATTATTTGGTTAAAAGCAGAACAGTAGTATTTGTTCAAAGAGTTAAAATTGTTTTAGTGATTTGATACAATGTTAAACTTTTTTTAAAAAAGCTTTAATTTATTTTGTAAGGGCAAGTTAACCTCATTTAAGTTAATGAAATATATTCAGAATTTATTGATGGCAGACAGTGATATCATTTTCAAAAAATATTTTGGACAATGCCATGCAAGGTAATTATTTTTTTAAAAAGAATTAAAAAATCTGATTGTTGGAGTCTTTATTATATTTCAGCAGTCAACTTGCTGGCGGCCCTTATGATTTGGATGGCAATAGTCCAAAAGGCTTCATATAGGAGTCTGCCCTCACTAGGATACTGAGTCTGACCAGCATTAAGTACCAACCCTTTTCTTTCAGAGTTCGGTAAAGCAGAGCTTCCTAAGAGACGAATGGAAGAAGTTCCAGTCCCGATGAATGTTTTCTATTTTTACCCCATTTCAGTGGTAAAGAGGACAAACTCCCTTACAAGGATACTGCCACATGGCTAGTGTGGGAGTACATTTAATGTTGTGCACATAGGCATTGATGACATGATATCATTTGAGAAGCTAAAGCCTATAAAATAAATTATAGCATAGCAGGACATACTCTACACCCTCACGTGTATGGGTCACATTATACAAGCAGTATCACAGAAAAATTGCTAGGCTAGTAGAACAAAATATTTTTATGCACACTGAGGCCCATAGACCCTATTATGGAGCTCCCCCGTAAGATGCAGCAGTAACAGAGACACAGACTCTTTATCATGTATTACAGGGTGTTACAACCCAAACTTGCTCCCAGAATTGATGGCACCAGTTCGAGTGTGAACCTTCATACTTGCATGCAATTAATCAATATTGTGGCTAGTTAGTGATAATACAATCTAAAATATAGACTAGTAAATTAAGTGTGTGTACTTGGCAGAAATTTGATACAGGAATTTATATCATCCAGGATACAGAATTTATAGTAAGTCTCTAAACCCCCTTGGCCAGAACTCTGCCACTCAGTTACATTGACAAGACAAGAACAACTCCTCTACCCTTCATAAATATGACTGCGCACACACATACAAAAACTTGCGTCAACTGAATGTAATGTCTGCAAAAGAGACAATAGATTTGGTTTATGGTGGTTCCTAATCCTTGATAGGAGCCCAGATATTTTAAAATGATGAATCCAGGTACCATGCATACCCACACAAACTCAGGGTGGCTCTTTGTCCCATTCTGGTACCTAAATCACACACATGAATCTAGCCACTGTCACTAGAATGAGAGAGTCACTCATTTAGTTCAGAGATCACAAGTTCAGTCCCTTCAGACAAGCAGACCAGAGAAATTATATTTTGCTGCAGACAAGTATGGGTATTTCTTGTGAAAGGAATAAAGGGGAAAGTTTTTAAAGCTTTGTAAAGTCTCCTAAGCATGTTCTTCTTGCTCTCCATCTAAAAATGCTCCCATTCTCACTTGTGGAAAGGCAAAACCCTTGACATGTTCAGCTCTTGCTTATTAGAGCAGATGGAAATTTTTCTGCAACATTTTGGGCATTTCCCCTGATTTTCCAACCAACTTAGAGCGGACAATAGTGTTTGGAAATTTAAAATTTTGACCAAATATTTTTGTAGCTCCAGACTGGACAGCATCACAGTCAGCTGACACAGAGGCAGCAGCCAGGCATCTGTTTTTGGAAGACAAGCAGCACTTCCAGCTAAAGGTTGGAAATGGACCTACCTGAGTACAAACTAACCACTGACGACAAACTCTGAGCAGGGTGCAAAGAAAAGGATGGAAGTAGCATTCATCCACTCACTGGTTACACTAGTAATTAAGGAATCTGAGGGAAAGGACTACCGCCCAACAAAATGTGCGTGTGTATATGGATGGGGGGAGAGTAGTGTGCAAACATATTGCTATTTATTATTGTTTGCCCAAATAAGTGCGGTGTCCTTTCTCCCTTTATAACATTTTTTGGACATATACACTGATTCACTGCTTTCAAGAGGGGAAGTATTGCCTGTTAAGGGCATCTAGTCAATGTATTTCATTTTTCCATTTGCTGGGTGGGAGCTCAAGTGAGAGGTGTTAGCAAATTTTTAGAAGAACCCCTAGATGTTTGATTCAGGCCTTTCTGCTGCAGGAGAAAGGATACAGTTGTTTCACAAGTAATATAAATTGCGCCAAATTCACAAAGTATTCATCGCAAATTGTTTGCTCTGCTCTACCATTTCAATTTAAGAGGTTATTCCAAAATAATTGAGAAATATACCCACAGGCTCCTCAGGAGCCTAGCTGAATAAATGCATGCTTAAGTGTTCAGATGAGACAGAGACACACACACCCTGCAAATAAACAGAAGGTGAAAAGGGAAAAAAGCCTACTTATTCATCCTTAAATCATCATCTCCATTCAGATTATCAGTATTGGACTTCCATTCATGCAAATATAGTTCAGGTCTTCCAATAAAACAGACCCTTATCAAATAACTTCTTTATTACAGTACATCATCTCATTGGCCTTTTAGATATAACAGGAAACCTAGAAAATAGTTTAGCATGCTTCCTGATGCTGGCATCAATCAAGTGTTCTTCGAAGTTAATTGTTTAAAACATTCCTCCTGCACCTCAGATAGTAATTAAATATTCTTCTAGCAAGATATTACATGTGACATTGGCAGAAATATTAAAAATGTAGTGCTGAGACAGGTGTCAGTTAATTATTTGGGGCATCTAGTTTTCTGGCTTCTTGAGAATGATGTAGTCACTGATGGTATTTTTCTGGCCACTGAAGTACACAATTAAATGACTGAGTGGCTTGCAGATAGAGTACGGAACTACTGAGATACCACAATAATGGCACTCTGGAATCTGCCATATAGATGACAGAAGAGATGTTTACTCAAATTTGGCAAAGCATTAAAATTGAATCTCTTATGCTAGATCTTTTGAAATATCTCCACATCCTTGAGACAAAGTCTTTAAAGTAAATTGGCAGTGGCTTCTTCTGAGATAAGCTTACTGAAGACACTAGTAGTTAGAGGAAAAACTCCTTTGTAATGGTTCTGAGATGAAAATATTACCTAGATTTACTATAATTAAGTTTTTGTACTAGTCCTTTCCTGATATTTATTCAGGAGGCATTTCCTTTTAAAATTGGACTTCTCATATCAATATGAACAACTGGAAATAATATAGAAGATCATTATCTCTCTTTTTTATGCTGGGCCCAGTCACCATCTGGTCTTTAATGACAAATACTAAAAGAGACAAGTCAATCCAATTTAAATGGTCTATAAAGAGTCGCTTCCTTCCTATACCAAGTTGGGCATTTTATTTTGAAGATCTTTCAAAAATTTGCTTGATGCTTCTATAGGAAAAGTTTGAAATAGAGAAGGAGTGTTCCAGAGGAAGTCCTTTCAGGCAAGAGATTCATTTACTGTCAGAATGCCTTGTACATGCAAAAAACCCCACTAAAAAACTCTGCAATGACTTATTAGTGTATACTTTACATCACATTAGATTTAATTTACTTAGATGATACAGAAATGTTGAAATGGCCTATGCAAAAGCAGCACGAGAGTGGATAATTTTAGCAGTAAAAAGTCGTTCCAGACTGATGCATGGACCCAAGTGCTGGGCAAAATATCAGTGATTTAAAAAAAGAAAGGAAAGCTTTTAAGAGTGAAAAGGTCCTCCTCTGCCTTCATCCCCTCACTCCAATTACCCATACCACAGCACATTCAAATTAAAAAAAAGAAAAAAAACTCAGGCGAAACATTTGGATCCAACTTTGGGCTCCAATTGGCAGGATTCCTTAGAAACTGTTCTAACACTTTAAAGTCCACAGCTCACCCAATAAGTTTTTAGTAGGCTGTTATCATTGTGGCACTAGGCCTTTTAAACTTGGTTAAAAAATTTGAATTTTACTTAGATTGCAAGTGTTTTGTATAAGGCAGCGATTTATTTTTTAGAAGGGGGGAGGGGGAGAGATACAGTACCTAGCTGTATTATTTACATATTACATAGCTCATGTTGCTAGGATTCTATGCTGTGAATCCCATCTGAAATGCAGTTTGTGTTTTTGAAGTTTCACTTTTACTAGTAGTGAAGAACTACAGGAGTAACAAACAGTATACATCTTTTGAATGTAAACAACACTATTCCACTACAAATATTCCCTTTTTATAACCCATTGGGAATTACATTTAACACTGCTATCGCAGTGCTGCAGCATTGTAATACTTCTAGACACATTTTAATTCTAAACTTTGCTTTGGCAAAGTTCCTCCACATTTGTAAACAGCACTGTTCAAAAACAAAAAGGATTAACCAGACTTCTGAGGGAATGCTTCTATTGCTCTGCACTTTGAAACACTCTCCTATGGGAGTGCTGATGAATCCCCTCAGAACAGAAGTATGTTATCTAACAAGTCAAATTCCAGTGCACTCTAGTTTGGTCATACTTGTGCATCAGTGATCCTGGCAACTTTTAATTCAGTAATCTGAACAATGGTAGTGGTGCATTCATGGATTTGATTACAAATCTTGTGATATTCGGGGTTGTTTTGTTTTTGTTGTTTCTAGTTCACCTTCTGGAATCGCATAGTTACATAAAAAACTCTTAGCTTTAATTTGAAAGAAAAGTCCACATGGTTGCAGAGTAAAGCTTGGAAACATGAACCTTCTTTCATGTATTGCACACTGGGTAATAACAGGATTCCATACTTCTAGAACTAAAATGGTGATTTATTAAGAGAACTATTTATAGAGATGCTGCAGCTAAAAATCCAGTTGTGTGAACACTGACTTCCCAGTTACCTCCCTCCTGCAACCTGTGCTGCTCCCTTGAAGTACTATGAAGGTGGCTACAAACCCTAAGAGCTCAAAAACTGGAAGGCAAATAAAAGGAACCCCTAAAAATATTATATTTTTCACTTTTAGGACAATTTCCTGATTCTTTGGGGCCTACCTTGGACAGCACTCAGGAGGAAAATGATACTGCTCCCCATTCTGCGGATTACTTGTTTTGAATTCTGTTTTTTCAGCAATGCCATTTTAAATATTTATAGTCTCCTTCCTAAAGCGTAAAGCCACCATCCAAATGCACTGGTTTCTTGCAAATAATGATCTCTATTTTTACACTTTGTTTCCCAGCAATTCATATAAAAGCCATCCAAAATGGGCAATGACAGAAGAAAATGATGCAGATTGGAATAAGACATACACAAAGTTTTGATCTTTCCTAAATGCCCAGTGTGAATTTTAATGATTAATAATTAATTCATAAGTTTTACCTGAACACTAACCTATTTTTAGAAATCTTGTCCTTAGCATGCAACTAGGCACCTTTAAAAACCCCATTAGGTACCTAACAATATTTGGCAGCTAACTAGTGAATAGCATGTTCTAGAGACTGTAATGAGGCTAAATGCATTGGCCAGATATTTAAAACTAGAGCCCAGAGGTGCTAGAACTAGGGGTGCAGCAGCAGTCCCTGGCTTGGTTTCCATCATATATAGGTTTACAGTTCTATTCAACAGATTTCAGCACCCCCACTATAAAAATTGTTCCAATGCCACTGCTAGAACAGTTGTATTTAAGGGTTAACATGAGATGTAAAGGAGTGTGGGAAGGTACACCTCAATTACACTTGCAATAAACACCTTTCAGTCAGGATTGCTTGTGTACTACTTCAGAATTTTAAGATTAATTCTTTTTACCTCCAGCATTGGACTGAATGCATAGAAGAAGCAGAATTTTAATTCCTCCCCCCCTTCCAATATCTACCTCCCCTTTAAAACATTTGTTGTTGTTGACTTGGCAACTATTCTACCATTCAATGATTCTTTCTCTGAGAGAGCTTTTATGGTGGTTTCTTTTATTTTTTTTTTTTAAATCTCTTTTTACACAAGAGCAAAAGACTCACTGTTCAAACACAAACTCTATCATTGAGAGAGGCATTTTAAAATCACTTCAGTTTTAGCCAACTTCCTTTGAAAGCTAAATCTGTCTTTAAATTATGTTTAATGCTGCAGTACAGATGTTTAGCAGTTAGCATCCTTTCCACAAATTAACCATTTTTCCATTATACTGAATTTTCTATGACCTTCACACAACAGCCATTTAAGCACACAAATGGAGACAGTGAAAAACCCTGTAAAATATGCATCTCCAAAATTATGTGAAGAACAAAGACAGAATATTTAAAGAAAATTGCCTCAAAATATTCATTCAGTAACAATATGATGCACATGAATTTTTAAGACAAAAGACTTCAGTGAAACTTGATGTGAGTTTTCCTAAAGTCACTTCACAACTACCTTCAATGTTAAAGGGACAGCTCTAAATCAGAACAAAAAAAGAACTGGGCACACATTTAAAAGACTGATTTTGGTTTCCATCAGCTCTGCTTGATTGGAAAATTTCGTCAGATTGCCTGTCCCTTAATTCCCCAGTATTTCACAGTGCAGAAAGCTAGCACATTGGCAGTCAGAAATGGCTCTCCCCCATTTGGATCGCTAATTCTGTGGCACAAACGTTCCTTGGAGTCTGTGTGCATTTGCAGAATCCCACTGAGAGCTATAGCCTGTATAGCTTGACTCAAACAGGACTTCACAATACACAGAATATTCTAGCAGCCATCTCTTTAGTTGCTTCTAACCGGCAAACTTTAAGCATCTGGACTGAAATTTTCCATGTCAGGCATCTGCTGGAGGCTATGGTGGGTTTTTTTGTTTTGTTTTTTTAAATTTCAGTCAAAAGAGATTCAGCTATTTCAGAGAACAAAGGTAATGTAAATATGAGAAAGGACTCAACCCTGTATAGGGATATATGATTCAAGGTGAATGCTGTGTCATTCTATGGAGAAGTAGCAGCCTCTCCCTTCAGTGAGAGGGGAAGGGACAGTTAGGAGGAGCTTGAAAGACAGATGGAGAGAAAAAGTCTGAATGAACAGAGGATCCTGGTGGGAGGGCAGGAGGAAGCCAGAGTGATGGAGGGAATCCAGGACTGAGAGAAACAGAGTAAGTGGAGAGGCTGAAGTTGAGCAGGACAGAGATGGGTCTGATCTTATGTGTACCCCCACCTCTAGCAAGCAGCACTGGAGTCAAGTTAATCACTTCAGAAACTCACAAGAGGTGCTTGAGGCCCAAAGACTGACTTGGGCATTGGACAGCCCCCAGTGAGATATTTAGGGAAAGGAAACCCTTTCAAAAAAAAAAGGAAAAAAAAAACCCCACACTATTTAGAGGGTTATATTTACTGAAGCACGCTTAGTAAGTTTAGTGTGTATGTATTCATATTTTTGTGTATGCTTCACATACTTAGTGCTATTGTAGGTAGATAGAATTCACTTTTGTTTGCTCAGGTTTAAATAATTTTTTTTTGGACAATCAGTAGTATTATCTTGTCCACCATTAAATAAGCTTTAATCACGGTAGAACACATCCCCAGCTCTCACCTACAAAGGTACTTATACCACCACTGTGATAGACCATTACTAAACCCTGGTCAGTGGTTTTGGGAGGAGGTGATCCTTGGATTATTTCAAATTATAATACAATACCTCTACAGAGATTGGTTTAAACTAAACTAAGGGAAAATAGATGGTTTTCCCCTGTTAAACATTCTGATGATCTTTTCTTTAAGAAGCTCTAGCATTCCCATACTTGGGGGCAGGAACATGAAATTTAGCAGTAGTATGGCTTTTATCAGGTGTGTACATTTTGCTGTCTTTGTGAAAATGTCTCAAATTTGACCAAGTTATAAGTCTTTGGGGGGAGGAAATTGCAATCTACACACTCTCAGTAGAGACTTACTAGAACTCCCTAGCTTCCTGAAGATCTTGTCAACTCCGAATGTGCATCAGCCTGGGGTTGAGCAGGACTTTGCCACAACTGTAACTTTGGGCTACTGAGAGAGTTAGGTACAGAGGAGGGAACCTGTCTCTTCTGTGCTTTCAATGTCGTCAGTCCTAGGCTCAGGCACTGTGAAGACATGTGAATGCAAAGGGGACAAGGGCTGGACTTTGGGTGCGGGGAGTAGATTTCAACAACCTGTCCCAAAGAAATTTCATCCATGAGAACATACTGCCCTACAGAGCCTGCAATGGAACCCAACTTTGCCAAACCTCATGATTCCTCAGCTGTCAGAGAGTATCTGTGAAGCCCACTGGCAAAGCATCTCATCCCTATCTAGTGCTGATCCACATAGGAATAGTATGTTGTTATCCTCTATCAGTTAATCCATGAGTTCAAGAGGCAGAAGCGTCTACAGTGAATCTAAACGTTCAAACCCTGCTGACTGAAATATGACCAGTAAAACTGTAGTAAGAGGACCTATGTTCCCTGGAAGGGCTGTTCTTAATCCATATCAGGGGAACAAGAAACACCAGGAGTTAGGCTGGAATCAACTAACCCACATGGGCAAGAGCAGTTCACAGGATTTAATGAAGTTCCACTTCTTCATTTTGACCTGCATTCAGCTTCACTCACTGTGAACTGATACTTTGCTATGCCACAGCTCACAGATAGAAGACTTCAGGAAACTAAAGACAATGCTGAAGAAGAATGTCCAAGCAGTCTTCCCAGAGACCCTTCCTATCCCACAAGTGAAGACGGAAGATTCTGGAAGTAAACTACTAGTTAAGTAAGTGGCGGACGGTTTTGATTCTATGGAGAGTGGAGTCTGTAGATTGGATGACCTCCACTTCAGTAGAAGCAGAACCAATATCCTTGGGGACAGGCTGGCTAGAGTAGTCAGGTTGGTTAGATTAACAACAAAAGAGGGAGGATAAAAAGATAGGAATACTTATTTAGCAGCAAATCCAGATGCTGAGAACAAAATTAATTAAGGAACTAAAGGACATGAAGAGAAAAAATTGTGCTATCATTATGGGTAATAAAGAGGAATAGGAATTGCTCATTTATAACAAATTTGATCTCATTGATGAGATGGTTTACACGACTGGAATGTTAAAAATCAACATTATAACCTAATTGAGAGGACAGGCGACACTATGTCAAAGATGGCGTTACCTACAAGTCACTGACAACTCAGGTATTAAAACTCATTTATTTCTATGTATGAATAGCCTAACAAATAAAGCACAACAACGGTATTAACTGGTGTCTGCTACAGACAATCAAATCTCACTAGGGAACAGGTTCACCAACTTGGTATGTATCCACTTACAAGGTGTTTGGAAAAAGCTGAAAGATACCATGGGGGACTTTAATTTGATTGACATGCTAGAGGTCTCATGCTGCCAGTACTATAACGTTCTCCAAATTTGTAAATATTATACATGGCAATTTCCTAACTCAAGAAGTGTTCCATCCAACATGAGGGGAGGCTATATTAAACCTTAGCTTGATAAAGAGGAATTGAACACAGAATTGAAAAATAATGGTAGCCTAGGTGCTAGTGATCATGACTTGATCACATTTTAAGTGCAAAAGGAATAAAGCCCAAAACACCTAGTGTGTATAAAACAGTGCTCAAAAAGGGTCAGTTTAACAGCTGAAAACAATGATGAACCACATCAGCTGGGACAAAGAATTTAAATCAGAAAAATGTAAATAGTAATTGTTTAAGAACCCTAGATGCTCAAAAAAAGCTACAATCCCACAACTGTGGAAGGCAGCCACACTAGTTAAAAAACTGACCTGGTTTAGAGGGGAAGTGAAAGCAGGTATAAAAATTAAAAATATTTAACAAAAAGGAAGAAAAGGAAAGGAATATAAAACTGGACTTGTACAAAACTGATAGGCAAACAAAGAGACAATGGGAAATCTATAGCCAGCAGAGTTAAGAACTGGAATTAAAAAAAAAAAATTAGAAAGTCTTAACTATTGGTCCATTACCACAAAGAAATGGTAGAGTTGTTAATTCAGAAGAGGCAGAAATGTTCAAAAATATTTGTTGTTGTTTTTAATTAAAGATGTCATGTGACAACACTTCCTATTCTGCTGGTATCACAGGAGGATTTTTAAACAGCAGTTACTAAAGTAAGACTTCTTAAAAAGCAGCAGGTCCAGATAGCCAGCTTCTTTAAAATGCTTGGATGCAACTATTTTAAAAAAGCTGGCTAAGGAGCTCAGGTCCTCTAGAAAACAAAAATGTGATCATGAAATTAAATATTTCATAATGCATATGCACAAGGGGGCTGAATTAAGGTTGTACATATCATAACCTCTGATGTTCCATGCATCAACATGGAGTACATTGCCATCAGGAAGGTTCGCACCTTTGGATGCGCCACGAAGACCTGTGCCACTTGAGCTAACAGAGTAACCGATATGTGGATCAGAAACAGAAAGCTATGGAACACTTTGACAGTGGGTTTCAGAAATTATTTGCTGACAGGAATGGTCAGACACAGAAACCGTTGATTCCATTCCAGGCTCTGGAGTGGGCCATGCTCTAGTGTTTACAGATCCTTCTGCCTGTTCCTATCAATCTCTCCCCACCCTTTGCTCCTCATCCAAACTCAGCATGTCTCCTCAACTAGCCAGTCCTCATCTCCACCTATTAGGAGTCTCATCCTTATTCTATTTCCTCCCTCTGGACTCTGTTGCAGATTAAACTTGGATCCTCCCTCCCGAGTCCTCATCCTATCTGTCTCTCTCCAACTTTTGTCCTCCTGTTTCATCCATCCCCTCTGGCACCCAGTCTCCCTCCTTGGGCTCTTTGTCCAATTCCAATGTCTTCCACCTCCCCCTTCTTCATCTCGTGGCCTTTGCCCAGCTGGTCCATCTTCCCTCCCACACACATTCCAGTCTCCTTATCTGAATCCACATCCCCCATGATCCAAATGTCCCCTCTACATTTAAATCAGACAACTGTCTCCTCCATGTTGCCTGGGCTTAAAAAACAAAGCAGCATTAAGAGGGATTTGGTATGGAAAGTTTAAGCACTAACAGTTCAAGTTTGGCAGTATTATAAGCAACTGAAAACAGGGTCTTCTAAAGGGAAGTGTTGAGCAACCTTAGTGTTGAGATACCTGCCCTGGATGTAATACACCCCAAATAATTTCACATCACGGAAATGCAGTGACTCTGCCCTCCGCTAAATACAATAGTAAAATCAATTTTTTTTGGCAAACTCGAAATGGGACTTTAGGTAAGCAAATTTGGTCTAGTCCAGCAAGGTGCTGAACAACTTCCACTGACTGTAATGAGAGTCGAGAATACACAACCCCTTTCAGGAGGCCTGTGCGATCAGCGTAAAAAACACAAGATGAAGTTTGCTAACGGGAGGATTAATCATCCCTACTTAGAGGGGGATATTTCCAGTTTGATTCAGAAGTGAAGATATGGTATTCTGTTTGCTACTCATTGAAACAGAATTATGGCATTGTACATTTTATACCTTTCCCTATTTGCTTTTTTCATGTAAATTAAAGTAGGTTCCTCATCAAGACATGTAATCTATTTCTTATTTTTATTCCCAAAGGAGTTTAAATTAATAGGAACTATTCTTATCTTAATGCTGATTTCTTATCAGAAATAAGTCATGACACCAGCTGCACTAAAATCAGTTTCTTTGATTAACCTTTTTAGCAATTGTAATCTTTTGACTGCTTTGCTGAACTGCTTAGCAAAAAGGCAACAAAATTAGGCAAGAAAAATTAGAAACTGTTAAAGTGTCCATCAAAGCTATTTATGTTTTGTTAGGTTTATCAGAAGAACTGACTTGTCTCTAAGCATGTATCCTTCTATACCCTTCACTAGTATTTCAACTATAGGTGTTAAAGTGCAAAAACACAAAGCCAGGCCTTTCTCTGACTAGCACGTGGCATGACTAGATAAAACAATACTGGTTTCACTGATAACCACTATGTTTTATTTAAAAAAATTTTACACATTGCTTTCACGCTCAGTACAGCCCAGGGCTTGGATCGCTGGCAGTAATTGGCTACTTGGCAATTCGCTTTGGGGCAAAGCAGCATATTATCCTGACTTGCTCCTCTTACTACGTGAGTCAAGAACTAAAATTATGAGACGATTGGACAGATTTCCATTTGAAAAGAGATTGAAAAGATTAGGATAATTTTGTTAGATGAGATAAATGCGACATGAAGAAATGTTCTAGAAAAAACTAGTTAAGCTGTTCCTATTTATCCTCATAATATAACAAAGGTGAAACTAGAGGGGAAAAATACACATGCGAACCACAATTCACCTGTAGCCTCATTCAACAGGAGATCACTGAAGACAAGACAGATTTTATTCTAGGTCAAAGAAGGGATACAAGTTCTCATACTTCATGGCAGCTGTTTACCACTAAGGTTCTAAATGAGGACAGTTAGAAAATTATCCCTCCTATAAGCATAACAAGCACAGCCTTCCTCTTCAGTAAGAGACAAGAGGCTCTGGTTAATTTACTTTAAAAGTACATGGAGGTGTGCTGTTCTTTTAGTTCGGCTCTTGCAGCACAAAAAGCAAAAAAGACATACAACCCAGCACAGAAATCTGTCTTGTGCCCGAAGGCCATTGTTTCTTTTACACAGTCTTCAGCAGCAATAAGTTGTTAGGAAGACTGTTCCCCCCCTCCCCCAAGCACGGCAAACTCCTTCCTCTCGGTTATCTGGACCAATATCCTTACTGTGTATGGCTTGGATCGTCTATGAGCTACTAGGATTCCACGCAGGGACCAGCCGCCAGTTATGTTGTTTTGTACCTGCCACACAAACCTAGTTATTTACTCCAATTATCTGAGAACCACTTACAGCAGAAGCAGGGTCTCTTTCCAGGGGCAAAGTATCGATAGCCAACAACGGTTCTTTCCTTGAATTCCAGAGGGCTAGCACAAATGCAGTGTGATGGGCAACACTGAACACAAGTCTGATCTGCCAATACCTATTTTCACATGCTCCACTCCTACTTTCTGATCACCACCGATGAATTAGAGCACAATTTTTGGCAAGTAGTGTTGCACCCTTTCAGAGGAATGAGGAAGGATGGGTGTCCATGTGACATCTGCCTCATCACTCAAATACACCCATTCCATAGTCAAGGGGGTAGCAGTGAGTGATGAAGCAAGATGCTGGAGAGAACCACACTGCTGGAGGCTTGGGAAACAAAAGGGAGTTCCATGCCCCTGCTTTTTGCAGAGGAGTAAGTTGTCCTCAGGATGGTTTCAGCCAATAATTAATTGTATACTTTCTGCACTAATTGAATTACACAGATTTACAGGAATATATTTAAAAATAAGAGGCCGTCCAAAAAAAATAAATAAAGGCATATTCAAAGATCTTGGAGAAGAAAACATCTCCTAGTACTGTTTCACAACGCCACCGCTTCAATACTGTTTTCAATAAATTAGACTTGCCAGGAAATATCCAAGCAGACTAGGTGAGTTACCTTGTGGCCACCAAATACAGGTTCTGACAGATCAGGAAAGAAAACCAGGTCCAAACTCTTGTGGAGAATGCCCTGCCACCAGTCCACCTCATTTGTGCAGGAAATGCTTTCAGTTTAAGTGCTTTGCATGACCTCAAATACCACAATTATTGCACTGCCAGAAAAAGGTAGCCTCTGAAACAGATGGGACCCAAACCATTCGAAGGTTGCAGTCAAAACCTTAAACAGCAACAGGAAGCTCATTGATAGTTTGTTTATAACACTAATCAGATCGGCAACATACTCTGCAAAAAAGTCCACGTAATAGGCAAGACATCACATTCTGCTTCCAACTTCCAAATGGTTTGACGACAGCCTAATATAGAATGCACTCTAGTAATCTAGCCTCAAAATTGACAAAAAAGTCACAGGTAATTACGGTAAGCTGTCTCTGGCAACCTCCTTTCCAGATGCCCAAGACAGATATCAATGAAGCATCAGAGATTGTGTGAAAAGGATAGAAAAAAAAAATGCTTTTTAAAAACGTCATGAATATCCACACCTGAGAAGTGATATGGAAAAACAAACATTTCACATACCATTTAATAACTGCTGCTACCTGGAAAGCTAGAACTAATTAGAGATTCAAGACGACCATAAGGTAAATCACCTTTACTTTTATTTATATTTAAATATAATGTGCCAGATGGAAATTTCAGTCACTGTGAAGAGAATGGTGGACCACAAATATGCCACATACCATATTCTTACAGAATTACATTTTTCCTCTCTTATGTAAATAAGATACTTATGTGGACTAACTTTACAAGTGCCCTGGGTTAACCAGCAGTTATTCCATTCCACTGCAGGGGGGAAGCAGCATTCAAACAAATTTTAGCACTGGGCCTAAAAAAAAACAAAAACAAAAGTCAGTTCACCATATGACGCTGCCATCAGCACAGCCAGGCATCAGACAAGTTATTCAGCTATTCTGGCACTGTCTGAACTCTGGCAGCTGATGAAATCTCATTTAGTTCAGGCCAAGGCAGCCCAGACATTTGCTTATGCAGAGAAACATCACCCAAGCCCTGGCAGTGTTGAACTCTGTTTTCTGCACTGACTGAAATATGTTAAATCTTCCACTGTGAAAGCCACAAAAAATACAGCAAGAAATGAGCAATATATATGATTCAAAGAAAAAGCCTGCCCAAAGTCAGGGTGGCTTGATCTCTCTCAACACCAAGGCCCATACTTCCAGGAGAGAAGTTTCTCCAATTACATTGGTACTCAAACCAAATACATGTAGTCACCTGAAACAAAAAAATAAATTCCTTGTTCTCTCAAAAGAGCCATATCCTGCTAGTGGCAGAACCCGACTTTAGAACATTTGTAAAGCAGCAGTTCTATTTAAAATTTAAAGTTTTATTTAATGTTGGTGCTGTGTTACACACTGTACACCATACACACCCTTATGGTGTGATTGTGTATTATTCATGTTCACCCTTACACTGCAACTGTGTATTGTTTAACACAAAAGTATGTCATGTAAGGCGTTTCTAGAATGCTCATGACATGCTGAACATTATTGTGAAATTGCAAGGAGCATACTATCCTATGTGTGGTTATGAAGCTCTGCTATGTAATATTCCCAAATGTGCATCTCACATGGCTTGAATATATCCAGGCAAACACAAAGCAGAGTGAGTTCACACCTTGCTGAGGCATGCATACAGGAACTATGGACTAGTCTGAGCATCTGATAATGGGATAATTATCGACTCAGGATATGGAGGAAAACCATGCATGGATGCTTTTGTTACCTGACCCTGAAGGGGCAGAGGTGAAGCCCCAAAGGCGAGCTCAGGAACATGTTAAAGGTGGAGACATTTTGGACTCTCGAGCTCTCTCTTGCAATCCATCTACAAGACAACATCAAGACTGCCCACGGAGAGAGCCTGATTGGAGGTTGACCAACCAGCCTGTGGTGAGAATTATCTAACTTCAGGAAGCTACTAAAAGTAGTAAGCTTAGTTTAGAATGTGATTTGCTTTTATTTCTTTCTGATCAAATCTGATTTATATTCCTATGGCTTAAAATTAATTAAAATCTTTCTGTACTCAATAAACTTGTTTGTTTTATCTAAAGCATTGCCTGTGGTTTGAGAGCATGTAGAGGCTTCATTTAGAGTGACAGGGCTAGTACATATCAATTTCTTTGATAAATTGAGTAACGAATGATTTTGCAGAGTCCAGTGGGCAGCACTGAACTCTGTAGGATGGCAGTTCCTAGGGTTGCATCTGGGACTGAGGATGCTGGTTGGGGGTGGAAGGTCCACACCATTGCATAATCCCTAGTGGCTGGCCAGAAGTACTCATTCACTAAGTCAGAGTTCCGTTGGCTTGCAGGTGGCTGTGCATTAGCTGACCCAGGAATAGGGGTTTGCACAGCAGGGCAAGTGTGAGATGGGCCTCAGGAGTGGGGGGAATGGGGTGACAGCAGTATGCCAGTCCAGATTGCTGAGGGGATCAGCACATGCTGTAAATGAGTTTTAGTAGAAAGAAGATCAAAAAAGTGTTGTGACTCAACTTGTAAGTTGATCACAGATGGAGACTCAGAAAAAGGTGAAATTTCCTTTTTAAAAAGAATTACGGATTGCCTAACGTCCAGTACAGGACAACGTTTTGGGGCAAGAATAGCATTATTTTGTTTGGCACAGAACTTCCACTAGCAAAATCAAGGGACATTTTCATGTTTCACAGGAATATGTTTGTCTTAAGTTATTAAATGATCATGTTGAATACATGTTTAAATAGTGAAGAACAAAGAGCTGTGACTTAATTATTGTTTACATAATGTCTTTCATGCCAAAGATTCTCAAAACATTTTTACAAAGCTATGGCTTTGAGTCTGCAAGGAAAAGCACTTGGTGGTCCCAAAGCCTAAGCTGAGCCCTCACTGGGGTTCTTATGACCCTTGGATGAATAAGCCTGAGAAAAAGCAAGTCTGATGACCCTTCTGCTTCTTGTCAAGTCCAAGGGATGGTGTCCTGCACCAGGGCTCATCCTCGCAGTTGGAGTGGGGAGCTTCTGAAAGAAGAGAGGATGGAAAGAGGAAGCAGCAGCAGAAGAGAAAGCAAAAGCTCTGTGCTGGCTGCTGCCCGCCCTGGACTCAGCATCTCTGGCTCCAACCTGGGAAGCTGCACCGCCACTCAAGTATTTGCTACTGGGGGTGGGGCGGGTAGCAAATAAAACTATTAGGCCCTGGACACTAGAGATCCACCGTATGCCACTGGAGTAAGCCAACACTGTCGGGGATTCACGTCTGTTGCCATAAGCACTAAGGAGGAACTGGGGAATGGCTGGGCCTGCTTTGTCCTTTCAGGTAGAGGGGATACGAGGGGCCCTAGAATACAGACCCAGCCCCAGTGGACACTGCTGGCCAAAAGAATCCAATCTCGTGCTGCACATGGATCACACAAGTGCAGCGTGTGATCTGTGTAGATAATCATTCAAAGGAGGAATGTTATTTTCTGAGGGGGCTCAGTCTCTGCAGGAGTCCTTGACTAAACGTCTGACTCCGCTACATTTTGAAACCTGTGGCAGCAATTCTCAAAACCCGGGTTTCAAGACCAGGGTGCATGCTGTGTCACTAAAAACATGCTCTGAAACCCATATTCCTATGTAGGCTTCACAGGCCAACCTCCAGCCCAGTCTGCAATGATTATACTTCAGCTTTTAGTGCTGGAGTGCAAGCTCGAGTCTGTCGATCTGGCTCAGACTCACTGCCGTGGATTTTAAAATGCAGTGCAGACATATCCCAGCATTCGTTTAAGTGCTCTGCCAAAATAAGACCTCAGCACATCAGAGCCTGTCTTTCCTTCCTCCCACTCAGAACCATCCCTTACCTGCACTCTTTTTGGATATTATCCCCTGCTTACAGATGTGGCCTTATAATAGTGTTGCGAGACCTTGAAACTGAGCACAGCATAAACGGACCCCTGGCAGCTCACAGAGGCCCCACTTATTTAAGCAGGGCAGTCCTGTTAAGGAAACGTGAGCCAAATTCAGAAATCATAGGCTGGCCAAAGCATTTGTTTTTAAAAATTTATACGAATGACACCTGAAAGATCGGCTAGACTATTTTATATAAATTGATATACATCTGTCATCTCACAAATGCCTCCTCTATTTTACCCCAAGTTGTCCCAGTTTTTTCTCTGGGTAGAGGACCACAAGTGCATAATCACAGACACACTGGTTTGTTTTGGTGAAGCTAGAGAAGAGTCAAAAGTTTGGTTTTTATAACAAAACTAGTATAAATAACCTTAATTATGCAGACTAGCATCTCTCCATAATTAGATATATGAAATTAATGGCCCGAGTACCTTGAAAACTAGGGGCTTTGCAGATAAACAGCTATGCTGAATTAAAAAAACAAAAAAACACGACTTCATCCGTTCATATTTTTCAATGTAGTGAGCAGTGACTGACATTTCTGAAATCTCATGAGAAGTCTTTTCATTGCTGCTATTTTCATGTCTTCAGATTGGAAGGATTATTCCTTGGATAATTTTAACCAGAAGCTGATTTCAGATAAATTTGTTCTGGTAGTAGGAAGAAAAAAGAAATAAATACAGTATGTCCCAACAGAGTGCATTCAGAGTCTCTTGCACTCCAACTTTTCACCTGCTTTATTATATTGTGACTGTCAAAGGAAAGATTTCATTAAAAGTTAATTTTAATCTAATGAATAATAATGAACACCGCTGCTTAGACAGTGCCTGCCAAAGTTGACTGTCTAACGAATCTTACAATGATTGCTACTGCAAGGAAGCTAAAACCATAAACATCAATATATTTTAATTAATTATTATTGACAATAAGAAAAGATATTAGAATTTTATTTAACTGCTACTGACTTTTTCCTAGAGTTAAGTATGAGAATTGGGATGACAGCTCTTGGGTAGCACTGTTACATTAGAGACTGTAATGTCTCATTTGACATTATTCTACAGACAATTAGGATTATTAGTATTCATGAAGTGCCACAGTTGTGCATGGTTCTTTACAGACAGAATACTATCAATTCCCATCCAAGGAATTAGTTCTAACTAACCATAATATACTAAGGATCAGTGATATGCTACCAAAATATCAAGTGGTTTACTCAAAAACTTTCCACCTCAGTTAGCAAACATATACAAAATTCCTTGAGCAAGACAAACCCACAAAATAAATATACTTCAGTTTCACAGGGTTTTTTTTTTGCACTTCCCTTTGAAACATCTGGTATTCTGTCACTGACAGTTTGAATACTCAAGAAGAATCAACACTTGTCCAACTTAAAGAAAATAAGGAACTGAGGTACCAACAACTTCACACGCTCCACTCCTATTCCCTTAAGACATACATGGTGAAATTATAGGAAAAGTTTTGAGAAGTGGCATTGCACTTCATCAAAAAGTCTGTGGGATTATAAAATTAAACATGTTTAAATGTTTTACTGGATCACAGTGAGTGCTCGGAACCTTGCAAGATCAAACAGTTACTGAGTCTAACAACATTGTCAATTACAGTAAGCTGTAACAGTACTTCTTGGGATGTGAACCTTCTAACAACTTGATTCAGACAACAAAACTCATGTCACAGAGGTCAAACTGCCACAACATACAGACTTTCGAGCACTGTATAGATAGGAGTAGGATTGGACTCTTGAGCCTCACCTTTTGACAAGGTATCTTGATTTTAAATAAGTTTAGTGTCAGTTCCACATGACAGTCTTATAAGCAAACTAGGGAAATGTTATCTAGATGAAGTTACTGTAAGGTGGATGCACCATTAGTTGACAGACCATGCTCAGAGTAGTTATCGATTGTTCACTTCAAACTTGGAGGGTGTATCTAATAGGGATCCACAGAGGTCAGTCCTGGGTCTGGTACTATTAAATATTTTCAGTGACGACTTGATTAAGCATTTTACCCAAATTTCAAAATTGCAGATGGCACCAAACCGGGAAAAGTTGCAAGCACTTTGCAGGACAGGATTAGAATTCAAAACCTTGACAAACTGGAGAATGTGTCTGTAACCAACAAGATGAAATTCAATAAAAACAAGTGCAAAGTACTACACTTAGGAAGGAAAATAAAAATCAAATGCACAACTACAATATGGGGAATAACTGGCTAGGAGATACTACTACTGATTACAGAGACCACAAATTGAATACGAGTCACCAATGTGATGCAGTTCCAATAAATGATAATATTCTGTGTGTATTAACAAGACATAGGAGGTAATTATTCCATTCTACTTGACACTGGTGAGGCCTCAGCTGGAGTAATGTGTCCAATTCTGGGTGCCACGCTTTAGGAAAGATGTGAACAAATTGGAGATTGTCCAGAGGAAAGCAACAAAAATGATCCAAAACCTGACCTAGGAGAAAAGGTTAAGAAACTGGACATGTCTAGTCTTGAGAAAAGATGACTGAGCTAAGACTTGATAATAGCTTTCTAGTATGTTAAGAACTGTTATAAAGAGAATAGTGATCAACCATATTCCATGTCCACTGAAGGTAGCACAAACAGTTTCAGTTTAAGCCCATTACAAGGGAGATTTTAGATATTAGGACAAAACTTTCTAATTATAAAGGTAGTTAAGCTCTGAAACAGGCCTCCAAGGGAGGTTGTGGAATCCATCAATGGAGGTTTTTAAGAACAGGTTGGACCTGTATGAGATGGTCTAGGTTTACTTGGTCCTGCCCTATCACAGAGAACTGGACTTAAGTTCAATATCCTGTTCAGTCTTGCATTTCCATGATTCTATTACTCCTTTTAAATTTAATATTTCATGCAGGATTGTTATAAATTACATTAACAGAAAGTGGCTAATCTATGCACATTCCTGTGGATGAGTGGGAGGAACACTTCAGAGAGCAACACTGACATTTTCCCCCCCATGTGTGTCATAAAGAGAGTTAGATGTCTATTAGATGTCTTCATGATCTGAAGGCCAGTGTAAATGAGACTAAGACCAAGAGTAGGGTCAGTGGTACTAACATATTAGTCTTAGAACTTATTTAGATTCTTTTGAGACCAACAGAACCTTGGGGTTCTTGATACTGAGTGAAAACTGAGCTCACCTTCCAACAATAATGATTTTGGAATAGTTCAAGTAAGGCATATTAACCATCTTTGGGGAGAGTCATGGCTTCTTGTCTATTTACAACATAAAATGTTGTTTCAAAAAACAGAATAGAATATAAAATTATTTAGCATAGTAAAGATGCCACTACCATACAAGGACTAGTGAACTTTTTTCTTCTCACCCAACTATTCTGCCAATCAATATGTTATTTCTGCTCAGTCTGACATCTCAGCTTGAAATCTCATGATTTCAGTACCCAATGAGGTACTGCAGTAAGATGTGGGCAAGCATTCAAAAGCTTGCATCATCAAATACTCTGACTAACAGAAGAATGCCTCACCGGAAAGGAACAAGTGAAAGATTTACATTTCCCCTCAGCACCATACCTGTACGCATTGCATCTTTCTGAATGCTTCCATAATTATGCCAGTCTTTTCTTTTCAAGCCATCTGACCAGGTATAGAGCTGTCCATCTCCGAGGCCCAGTGACAACGTCTATAGAAAAGGAGAATGATTTATATTAGAGTATAGAGGCATTTATGATACATTACTAGAGTTGAGCATCCTTTTAACCGAACGTTGATATAAATTAGTTTCTAAGAAGTTCAGGTTTAGTTCCAGATATTGTACAACAATACAACTGAAAAGGAGATTAAGTATTTTATAACTGATTTTGAGTCTGCCATTGTCTGCAAGATATTTAGCTAACGCAGGGCACAACTCTACATACAGTAAATCAAGTCTAGCTGGACCTGAAAAGTCCGCAAGAAATGACACTATTTGTTTCTTGATTAAATGACTGAGCCATACAAAAGAAAAACAGCACAACTGCTTCTGCTTTGTACTTCTCACTCCCCGTTACAATATTTCTCTTGTTATGACAAAATCTGTGGAAAGAAGATGATTAATTGAAAGTGAGCAGTTGACCACCCCCTCTCCAAAAAAACAAAAAAAAAAACCACTAACACAGAACACCCACCGAAACTCAAGAGCTATCCAACAATTTTTGCTCAATGGGAGATGTATGTGCTTAGCTCCTCTCAGTCAGGTTCTTAAACTCAAACTATTGGTACACAAAAAGGACCACATTCTTGCTCCACTGATGCAAAAGGCCTATAAAGCCAGAAGATCTGGCCCTGATATAGTGGAAACAAATGGAGGGGAGAGATATACTGCGAGCATACTGGCCTTACATCTTCCAACCCCATTTGTTGGGGAAGGATATTTATTCTCTGGCTATTCTCAGCTGTCAGGCCAGTTCCTTGAGACTATAGGAAGCTAGATATATTATAAAAAGTTAGAACAATTTGTAAGTAGTTATGAGTTAAGTCATCAGACGACAAATTGTGCCATTGGTTACAGATATGAGATTCCTGTGAGTCACACACAAAGGGCAGTTTGTCTCAGAACGTACACTGGAGTAGCAGAACACTTCCACTGAATTCTAATCACATGCACAACAAAACTTTGATTCCCTTTTCAGTTTCTAATATTCCACCCACCCAGTAAAACATTGTTTGCTTTAAATAGTCAGAGGGCAACATAAGAAAGACCCCAATATGTAACATGTACACTGACAGAAAATACTTCCAACAATCTTCAGAAAAAGATGTGAGTCCTTCCACCAGGCTTGACTTGTAGCAGACATACCTAGAGACAGGTCTGATCTGGACTAGATAGATGATGATCGCCAATTTCCAAGATGACTATATGAAAATCTAGGCAAACATCTATGGTCCTGCATTTTACCCAGTGGACCATACTGCCATGTCCACTATGCTGTCTCCTACCCACTGAACCAGAAAAGCCAAGTTTCCACAGAAACTTCCATGTGGTTGATCTTTACAAAAACAAGATGAGCCATTTATACCACTCACTGTTTCTCTACAGAGGAAAAAGGACTCTAAATACCTAAACTCCTACATGCCACAAGAGACCACAACTGTGATACCCTTGACTCATCCAATAATATCATAAATCTATCCAGTGTGGTATAGCAAGGACAGAGGGCACTGGGAAAGTTCTAGAACGGCGCTACATAAGTGATAGAATGATCCAGGCTTTATTTCCTGTAGACTAGCCAAAGGGTAATTAAGGGCAGCTGACACCAATTAAGGCCCCACCAGGTGCCTGATAAAAACCCTCTACTTCTGAGAGGCAGGGTGGGAGTTGGAGGAGTAGGTGTGTGGTGAGCAGAGGAGTGTGTGGAGTCGTGGAGAAGAACAGAATGGAGTACAGCGGTGTGCGGGAGAGAAGTGGAGTCCTGAGGAAGGTACTGGGCTCAAGAAGCCAGAAAGACCGGGGGGGGGGGGTTAGACCATGGGAAAAGCCTGCAGCTGCAAGTAAAGTGCCAGCAGCACATAGCTGCTACTCAGAGGGCCCCTGGACTGGGACCCAGAGGAGCAGGCGGGCCCGGATCCCTACCCCTCCTCCCTGGGAAGGCAGGGTAACTGGCGGCACCGTGGCCCACTGAGAGAGACAAGAGTGAGAGACCCACTATGGAGAAGCCGGCCGTTTGCCACACCAGCTACAAACTTAAACCAGCAGAAGAATCCGTCTTATCTCAGGGACTCACCTTCTGCCCCACCATCCCCACACGATACAATTCTGCGGTGACTTGGAATCCTACTTTTGCCATCTCCGACTCAAGGAACATTTCCACCATTGACCACCACACTAACCCACAGATACCTTCCTACCAACACTACAAGAAGAAGAATTCTGCATGGACTTCTCCTGATGGTCGAAACAGCAGACTAGAGTTTTACATAAAGTGTTTCCACTGACGGGCACAAGCTGAGATTGTAGACAAGCAACATTGCTTGTCCCATAACTTCAGCCATGCAGAATGCAACCATCCATAGCCTCAATAATGACTGACATTATAATCAAAGAGGCAGACTAAGGAGGTGCCGTAGTCATCATGAATAGTTTGGACTACAAACAGGAGGCTACCAGACAACTCTCCAACACCACATTCTACAAGTCACTACCATCTGACCCCATTGAGGAATACCAAAAGAAACTACAACATTTACTTAGGAAACTCCCTAAAGAAACATAAGAACAAAATCTACACGGACACACCCGCTCAGCCCTGACCAGGGTTATTCTGCTACCCAAGATCCACAAACCTGGGAATCCTGGACGCCCCATCATCTCAGGCATTGGCATGCTCACAGCAGGACTGTCAGGCTATGTGGACTCTCTCCTCAGACCCTATCCCACCAGCACTCCTAGCTATCTTCATGATACCACTGACTTCTTGAGAAAAACTACAATCTCTCAGAAAACACCATTCTAGCCACAATGGATGTAGAAGCGCTCTACCCCAACATTCCACACAAAGATGGGCTACAAACCATCAGGAACATTTTCCCTGATGATGATATGGCACACCTGATAGCTCAACTTTGTCCTGACCCACAACTACTTCAGATTTGGAGACAACATATACCTTTTGAGTCAGTGGCACAGCTATGGGCACCCGCATGGCCCCAAAATATGCCAACATTTTTATGGCCGACCTATAACACTGCTTCCTCACAACTCATCCCCAAGCACCTCTCCTTTACCTATGCTACATTGATGACATTTTCATCATGGACCCACAGGAAAGAGTCCCTCGAAGAATTCCACCAGGATTTCAATTTTCACCCCACCATTAACCTCAGCCTGAACGAGTCCACACAAGAAATCCACTTCCTGGACACTACAATACAAATAAAGGATGGTCACATTAATGCCACCCTATACCGAAAACCAGCTGGCTGCAATACATCTCTTTATGCCTCCAGGTTCCACCCTGGACACATTAGATGATCCATTCTCTACAGCCAAGCTCTAAGGGATTGGCGCAAATCCAGTTGTATCTTAGACAGATATGAACACTTACAGGATCTCCATAATACATTCCTAAGATTACAATACCCACCTGGAAAGATGAGGAAACAAATCAACAGAGCCAGATGAGTACCCAGAAGTCACCAACTACAGGACAGACCTGACAAAGAAAACAGAACACCACTGGCCATCACCTACAGCCCCCAGCTAAAGTCTCTCCAACGCATCATTAAGTATCTACAACCAATTCTAGCAGATGATCCCTCACCTCACTAAAGCCGTGGGAGGCAGACCTATCCTTGCTTACAGACAGCCCCCCCAACCTGAAGCAGATACTCATCAGCAACCATACACCAAACAAGAACAACCACCCAGGAACCTCTCTCTGCAACAAACCCCATTGCCAACTCCGCCCACACATCGACTCTAGTGACACCATCACAGGTCTGTGAAGCTGGGATCAGATAATGGCGTCTGCAGCACCACATACAGACCCCCATGCACGATAAGGAAGTGGCCTGGGGAGGGTTGACTCAGCAACATGAACTACACATATGTCGCCTTATAAGGGAATGGCATAGTTTTAAGCCATATCCTATAAGGATACGACAAGGGTGATGTAAGGCACCGGTGCATGGTCAGCAAGTGCATGGCAATGTGTAGGCCTCTGGTTGGCCAGAAGCCAAGGGTAACCTTAAAAGGCTATGCAGCAAATGCTAGCCAATGGTCACCAAGATATAGCAAACTGTAGCATGTGGAAAAACTATAAAACCAAGCTGCCAAGTAGCAGTAGCCAGAGAGGAAAAGGAATTGCCTAATACCCAGAGTCTCGAGCGTGTTAGATTCAGTGGGCTGACACATCCTTACTAGCCTGCTTCGCAACGGCCTGATCACCCGAAGCAACTCTCCCCCGTCTGCAGAATCTAAGCAAGCGGTCGTTTAAGTTTGGCCAAGATGATTTGTTATTACCTAAGCTTAGTGAGTATGAATTAACTGTTTATTGTTGTCTGTCTTGTAAACCTTCTAGAGGAACTCCATAACTGGGCACCCTAGTGTCACAAAAGTGACAGCCGTGCGTTGATCCCTTGAGATCATTAATACAAAAGTCTTGGGTGGCGCATTTTGTCCTTCGTGCACGGAGTTCCTCCTCCTTTACTATCAGATGTTAAAAATAAAGAATTTATTAAGAGAAATAAAGCCTCACTGTTGTCTCTTTGACCCCTCCGTATTGTATAATTAGAACCTTATTCGGTACCTATTGGTTCCATCTCAACAATGTCCTAACCACATCAGCCACACCATAAGGAGCTCATTCACCTGCACATGTAATGGAAAATGCACCATCATGTGCCAGCAATGCCCCTCTGCCATATACATTGGCCAAACCAGACTGTCATTACACAAAAGAATAAATGGACACAAATCAGACAAAAAAATGGGAACACCCATAAACCAGCTGGAGAGCACTTCAATCTCCCAGGACACTCTGTACTTGACTTAAGTTGTCATACTGCTACAAAAAAGCTTCAAAAACAGACTTCAGTGAGAAACTGTAGAGCTAGAACTCATATGCAAATGTGGCAATCAGACTGGATCTGAATAGGGACTTGGAATGGATCTCATTACAAGTAGTAATTGTCACTGTTCACACATTCTCACCTTCTAATCAAGGGTTGTGAATAGGCTACTCTAACTGAATGGATTTTGCTAACACCTACCCTCCCAATTGTTGCTGTTCCTTACTCTTGGGTGTGCGCGCACGCATGATTTCTATTCATTGCATCTTACGAAATGGGTCATAGCCCACAAAAGCTTATGCCTTCAGAAATAAAATTTGTTCGTCTTTAAAGTGCTACAGGACTCGTTTTTATTCCCCAACCTCTCTTCCTTGGACAATGGCGCAGCAATTTCTAGATTATCCTTTCCCCTCCCAGTCAGAAGCCAAGTTTCCACCTTGGCCCACTCAGACTACTGGGGTATTTAGGCTCAGCTGTACCCCCCCTGCCCGACAGAATGGATAACAGTTTTCAGGCTTCTGGTGTTGTATGCCTGAACACAGTCAGAGAGAAATCAGCACACTTCCTCAGTAGACCAAATGATGGGGAAAGTAGCCGGAGCAATGCTCTCATGCCAGTTGGTCAAGGCTTTCTTGAAGTAATGTGTGGAAGCAGTACTGGTAAATGGTGCCAACATATGCTAGTCAATTTTGAGCCCTGCTTCCACTGTATATTTCACCTGACTCCAAGAGTAAAAGACTTGGTTGCCCATGATTTCTTTTTTGGACTGAACAGACACAGAACTCGGTCCTCTTCTATTAATGATGTAGACCCAGTGATCCTGGTAGTCCCAAAATCAGTGATCTTAATGATTTCGCAGTATGAAGACTAAAGTACACTCAGCTTCTTATTACATGTTACAGGAGGTGGACGAAAAAAATAGGACAGCAGCATGCATTAGCTCAGTGATATTGGATTACTTGGTTTTTATGCCAAACATGCATAAACATTCAGATTTAGGTCTATCAGTCATGTTCATTTTCCTTGACTGTTTGACACACTCTTTTCTGATAGGAAATTAATAGTCAACAAATTCAGAGAGCATCAAATATCGTGAAATATCACAGTAGTTTCAACTGTCCCAAGAGTAGCTATTAATAGATTGAAAACAGAGTTGAAGAGGGAAAGGAAGTTCTTTACCAAAGAAGTGATGCAATGCTTTACCCGCATTTCTACCTTTGATTTTAAATTCTAACATGACCTAATGTATGTCATTGCTTTTCTGACCTCAGTAATGCAGACTGGATTGCATTTCCAGGGATAGGTTTATAAGTTACTTGCCCTTAATGTAAGAATTAAGCAATCATTCCATTATCTTTTAATAAAAATGAGCATTCTTAGAAATTACAGAGCTAAATGTAGCATTTAAATTGTTAGCAAAAACAAAAACTCAAATAGTTCATTTAGAATCCATAACTTCCACATGTGCTCTCCATTCTAAAGGAGAATTGTGAAATTCATTGCAGATCTCTTCATAGCAGCCCTTTCCTCCTTCACATAAGATTTGCATTGCAGCTGAGTTTTGGAGACTGCCAGAAACAATTTGATGGAGAGGAGGTTTGCTTACTTCAGTATTTGCACCAAAATCGATCCTAGTAAGAGACTGTTTCTACATGTTAATGTAATACAGCTAAAACTAGTTCTAGTACTGAGACAACTATTGAACAAGATTTCCTAATAAACTCTCTTCTGTAGGTGAAAATGTTCCTACTCAAGAACTGAACTCAAAGACATGCATAATAATAATAATAATTACATGAGTAATTTAGTTTACAGACCACGAGCTATAAGTTGAACTAAGTCTGAGTTGAACTAAGAATAAAAATAAAACAAAAAACAGACACACACACCACAGCATCTAAGTTGTATATGTTACCTAACAGAATTAAGTACAAATCTGACTGTGGAGTCTACTACGTGACCATACCTTCCTGTGATACGCTACACCTGGAACCATTCTTACTCATCCAATACAATTTAAATCATAATGTGGTGTGTTCTTGAGAGAGCATTGAACATTGCAGCCTACAGCTAGTTTTGCTGGGGTCTCCAACTTGCTTTCAGACATACTCTTGTTAATTTGTATTTGCTTTACTTGCTAGCATTTACAATTCTAATGTACTATGGATCCTTCTTGCAATCATGCCTTAGTTTAATAGATATATTCACTGAAATTCATCTGGCAAATATAAATCCAAACCCAGCTCATTAATCCATTACATGAGTAAATATGGTAGTCTAGTTTATATCCATCTGAAGTCCTGTTCCGGATTTTTGATAGGGCTACTTAACCTTTCAAAAATACGTAACAGGCAAGAGAAACAAAGAACACATATATACATAGTTGATGCTGCCAAAAGAATAATTGGAATCTGTGTTTTGATCCCCAACCTCCCTTTTATCAAGTTAAATACAGTTGGGGGGATACCATGGTGATTTTTCAGACTTTATTTTACATGTCTTCATTCATTCTAAAAGAGAATGAAATACAGTGACCTTGCAAGTAATTCCCAAACAGTTACATTCAGACAGCATCATTTCTCTAATGAGACCTGTTAGGGGACTGAACATAAGTGGCCCTCAGAGGGATGAGATTTAATTAAATTTGCGCGTGCGTGCTCACACACATGCGCTCGTGCACACACTCAAGTTTTGCTGATGAGTATGAAGCAAGATTTTTGCAATTTTGTATATTTCAGAGCCAAATTCTGTGGGGGAAAAAGTGAAGAAATTTTGCAGTATGGCAGATTCTGTGGCTTTGAAAACTTGAGCTGAAGGACTAGACATCTCCAAGATTTCCCGTCAGCAGCTGTTGTTTCTATATTGTCTAACAAGGTTTTTAAAACTATTTGAAAATATGGTTTCCCGGATGTGGCTTTTAAGAGGATAGTTAAAATCATATTCCAGTACTTGTGTTTAAAACAGCTGAAAATTCACTTTTATCGTCATCTCCAGAAAGTATTCTAAAGAGGTCAATACGGCTCCACAAGAAGCTATTTAATGATCTTAAAAAAAAAATTAAAAAACTGAATCATACAAAAAATAGAAACATGGACAATTTGCTAAGGGTAAGTGAGACAAATGGCAATTTCCTGAAATATTCTTGTAAAACCTTAATAAATTAAGTATCCTTGAAAGCCATTGTATTAAATACAAAGGTTATCTATTACTGTGGGCCTGGATGGTCAAAAGAACTGTATTGAAGAACGTGGCAGACAAGAAGAGTCCTTCAGGACAACAACTGAAATATTTCCTGGGTAATATTTAGGGAGAGGTGAAGGCAAATTTCACATCCCTAGCTATGCTAAAAACCTAACCTTTGGAAGCTACAGCCTGTGGAGTGGGCCTTTGTCTGCTGATCATATGATGCAGGAAGCCAAGATTAAAGGTGCAAGCTGTATAAATGACAAACTGTACTATTCATGATTGTTCTAGTTCTGAGTTAAGGCTATTAGGAACTTGTAACTACTGAAAAACCTGTTATTTGAAAGAATGTCTCCCACCAGAGCCTCCACTGGAGGTTGTAGGGTAGGGGATGATCTCTGATAGCTTATAGCATGCGTGTAGGTTCTTTTATTGTTTTTAATGTTTTCTCTTTAATGCTTTCAATTTAAGAATAAACATGCTGTCTTAGAAAGAGCTTTGTGGTAATTTGTAACTGATAATTACAGATGTTCAGAGCCTTCAAAAAGAAAGCAAAGCAAAGCAAAGCAGACACTGGCCTATCTAGGTAGTCTGGCTTGCTGGGGATATCATAGGACAGGATGGAAAAAGACACTGGGCTCTGCCCAAGAACGGTGAAGGCTGAAGAATTGGGAGCTTCAAGTGGGTACTCTCAAGCGATCACAGAGGAGGAACACAGGTGCACTTGCCCTTTATTGTGATATGAATACAAAGGAATAGCACTAACATGCAGGGACAAAATCAGAAAGGCTAAGGCACAAGATGAGTTACACCTAGCATGGAACATATAAGGCAATAAGTAAAGGTTCTATAAAAATGAGTAAGAGAAAGACAAAGGAAATGGAGATCCCCTACTTTGTGGGGAAAGAGAGCAAACAAATGACATCAAGGAGGCAAAGGTGTTTAGAACCTATTTTGCTTCAGTGGTCATTAAAAAGGTAAATTGTGACCAGACATTTAAACACAATTAATGTTAACAAGAAGGAAGGAACATGAGCCAAAACAGGGAAGGAACAGGTTACAGAATATTTAGCTCAGTTGGATGTATTCAAGCCTGATGAAGTTCACCCAAAGGTACTTAAAGAACTAGCTGAAGTCATCTCAGAACTATTAATTATATTTGAGAATTAATGGAGGACAAGAGGTCCAGCGAGACTGGAGAAGGGGAAAACATAGGACTGGTATCTAAAAAGAGGAATGTAGAGAACTCAGGGAATTATATATCAGCCAGTCCAACTTCAATATCTGCAATGATACTGGAACAAGTCATTAAGCACTTGATTTGAAAACATCTAGGAGGATAAGAGGGATAAACAGCCAACATGGATTTGTCAAGAACAAGTCACAGCAAACCAACCAAATTTCCTCCTTTGACAAGATTACTGGCCTAGTGGTTAGATAGAGCACTGTATATATGATAACTTGATTTTAGTAAGGCAGTCCCACATGATATTCTCAAACAAGTTAGAGAAATGTGGTCTAGCTGAAATTATAAGGGAGATGAACAACTGGTTGAATGTTAACTACTCCGAGGATAGCCTATGGTTCACTGTCAAATGGGGAGGATGTACTTAGTGGGGTGCTATAGGGTCAGTTCTGGGTCTGGTATGAATCAACACTTTCACTAATGATAAATAACGAAGCAGAGAGCACGCTTATACAATTTTAAAATGACACTATGGTGGGACAAGTTGCAGGCACTTTGGAGGACAGGGTTAGAATTCAAAACAACTGATGAACTGGGGAGTTTCCCTGAAAAATCACAAAATGAAATTCAGCAGTCACCTGCAAAGCATTTCACTCAGGGGGAAAACCAACCAGCCACCAAACAAATGCACAGCTACAAACTGAGGAGTAACTGGCTGGTGGTACTACTGGTGAACAGGGTCTGGGCCTTAGAGTGGATCATCAATTGAATATTAGCCTACACCGTGATGCAGTTACAGAAAAGGGTGTATTAACAGAAGCACTTTAAATAAAACACAGGAAGTTAGCATCCTGATCAATCAGTGTTGTTGAGGCCCCAACTAGAATACAGAGCCTTTTGGGGCTCAATGCTTTAAGAAAGTGAACAAACTCATGAGAATCCAGAACAGAACAAAAATGATGAAAGGCTTAGAAAACCTGATCTGCGAGGAAAGGTTAAAAGTGAGTTTGTTTAGCGTTCAGAAAAGACAACGGAGGAGGGATCAAGTAACACTCTCCAAATATTTTAAAAACTGTTAGTGATCCAGCGTTCTCCATGTCCATCTAAGGCAGGGACCGTAGTAATGGGCTTAATCTGCAGCAAGGGAAATTTACAATGGTTAGTTATTAGAAAAAAAAAAAAACTACCTACAATGTTAGTTAAATTGTGGAATAAGCTTCTAAGAGAGGCTGTGGAAGCTGTCAGAGATTTTTAACAACAGGTTGGACAAACATTTGTCAAGGATGGTCTAGGTAACCTGTCCCAGCCTCAGCACAGTTGGCTAGACTAGAAGACCTCTCTAAGGCCCTTTCCAGCCATATATTTCTATACTTACATACTTGCTTATTCCAGACTGCAATGCGTGGAAAGATTTATCATTTCTAAAGCACTTAAAAAACCCATGAAAGAGATTCCAAAAAGAGCAGCAGCCTCCCCTTTTCTCGATTCCATCTATTCACCATTTCCTTCTGCCTCTGTAGATGATGGTAGGGCCTGATTGACTCAAATATGATATTGTGTGATGCTGATGTCAGTTCTGGCTTTATACTGTACCTATATCATCTTTCTTAGTGTTATAGCTCAGTTTCAGAAGCTGTTTCTGTTTGGCAACAGTTGCTGGCTTTCTCCTTGCTTCTTACCATCCAACTCCCTTCTTCTATAGGGCATGTTAATTAACGCATACAGAGCTCCCAATATTCCCACACAACCAAAACCAAAACACACCACTGATTTCCCCTGTAATGTGCTTGTTTTGTAGCTATAATATTGGGGGTGGGAAACATAAAAATGGATAAGGTTCACAAAGTTAATTCCCCCACCCATTATGGGAATAGTCAAATATTTAAGGTTTGTTCTTTATTTTTAAATTTACAAGAAAAATCAGATTTTCCCCACAGCTCTATTGAAGATCTTCTCACATAACCAGCTAACTATTCAGGATTGCTTAACCTGAACCAGGATTTAGGTAGATCCCATGCAACAAATGTGGAATAAGGCGTGTTCCTCAGTCTGTAAACAGAGCATTCAGTTATAATTGGAAGTGGATTTTCTGCTCCATCTGTGAGCATTAAGCTCTCCAACATGGCAGAGAGCTGGCAGAATGGCTCCACATCCCTCTCCCCCCACAATAGGAGACACAAGTATGTGCCTGTGGAGGAAATGGCACAATGCTGGGAATTGGGCTGTGGCTATTCTCAGCTGCCCAAAGTTCCTACGAGACCACTGCAGTCCAAGTAAGGCCACTCTACCACATTTTGAGGACTGGGTAGGCCCCAAAATGGCTTAAAGTCATTAGCCCTTCCCCATTCCTTTGAGAAGATAAATAGATTAAGAGATTTATGAAAACATACACATGCCAATGAAGGAAAGAGGAATTGCCCACCACTAATGCTATATTACAGGCAGTTCTAAAGAAGATCAGTCAGATTTCAAAAGTTAAGGCTATATGCTTTGCCAGTCTTATTTCTTGCTCTGTGCCTTTCAACTAGGCCTTTTCAGATGCCAAAAATGCATTAAACATAGACTATTAGAGTTGGAAGGGACCTCAGGAGGTCATCTAGTCCAATCCCCTGCTCAAAGCAGGGCTATCCTCAGCTAAATCCCGGCGAGAGTTTTGTCAAGCCTCAGCTTAAAAACCTCTACAGATGGAGATGCCACCACCTCCCTAGGTAACCCATTCCAATGCTTCACCACTCTCCTAGTGAAAAACTTTTTCCTAATGTCCAACCTAGACCTCCCCCACTGCAACTTGAGACCATTGCTCCTTGTTCTGTCATCTGCCACCACCGAAAACAGCCTAACCCCCTTTCAGGTAGTTAAAGGCTGCTATCAAATCCCCCCTCATTCTTCTCTTCTGCAGACTAAACAGGCCTAGTTCTTTCAGCCTCTCCTCATAAGTCTTGTCTTCCAGTCCCCCAATCATTTTTGTTGCCCTCCGCTGAACTCTCTCCAACTTGTCCACATCTTTTTTGTAGCGGGAGGCCCAAAACTGGACACAATACTCCAAATGTGGCTTCACCAATGCCAAACAGAGGGGAATAATCACTTCCTGCGATCTGCTGGCAATGTTCTTACTAATGCAGCCCAATATGCCATTAGCCTTCTTGGCAACCAGGGCACACTGCTGACTCATATCCAGCTTCTTATCCACTGTAAGCCCCAGGTCCTTTTCTGCAGAACTGCTGCCTAGCTTGTCAGTCCCCAGTCTGTAGCTGTGCATGGGATTCTTCCGTCCTAAGTGCAGGACACTGCACTTGTCCTTGTTGAACCTCATCAGATTTCTTTTGGCCCAATCCTCCAATTTGTTTAGGTCCTTCTGTATCCTATCCCTCCCTCCCAGAGTATCTACCACTCCCCCTAGCTTAGTGTCATCTGCAAACTTGCTGAGGGTGCAATCTACCCCCTCTTCCAGATCACTAATGAAGATGTTGAACAAATCCAGCCCCAGGACCAGTTTCTGTAGCACCTTATTTTGAACATGGCAGTGCAAGGAACCTGCCCAGAAGTAGCACAGGAACCAGTACACAGAAATCCTTACTACTGTACCCTGATTTTGAATTACTGCTGAAGATTAAAAAAAACATGTCAACCATAAGCCCATGGCTAAACTGGCATAAAGGAAAGTCAGTGTGACAAAGCACTAAGGAAGAAACATGGAAAGTGGGTACAAACTTAATTTTAACCATTGATCAGTTCAAAGCCTAGACTAAAAGTGATCAGATCCCACATACCTCATGCATCAAAGTCCTATTAAAAACAACTTAATCAAGCAAGAGTCTTTAGAATAGTACAAGTCTCCTTTTTCAGTTTTACAAGTTTTTTCAGAGAAAAATTAATACACCCTACCTTTCTACAGACAGGAATATTAGCTTAATTCAAGAGTTGGAAAGATCACATTATAACCTGAACCCACTTGTAGGGGAAGCTACTATTCCAGTGGAAACATCTACTTCAGCTGACTAGACAACTTCCAAGTATCTAGATGATCGTCACTGTAAAAAATTAAGTACAACAGTAAACAAATATACTGTTTACTCCTCCAAAGTCAGCTTCCTGGAAGCAAGAAAATGACTCTCCCCATTCCTACTCTGTCTCATCAAATGTGATACTATTCCTATTAACAAAATCTAGTCACTTTTCTTTAGATCTTTGAAAGTCCTTCAGCAAGCTGAACAGTCCCAAAAGTAGCCTCAATGGAACTGAAGAAGCTAATTGTAAGTAATATCTGATAAATGTACACACAAGTTGGTCTTTAAAAAGCAAATACAACTCAATCTCAAATTAAAATCTCTTCTCTGATGAATTGGGGATCTCTGTCTGAACTACTTATAAATTATGGCTGATGTTGTGAAGTTTTATTATGAAGTTACTGTATTTCTGAATGCCTCTCAAATATGAAGTCCACCCTAGCTGGTATTGACTATCACACATCCTCCTAGAATATATACAGCAGTGCAGTGCTTAGAACTCAGTGAGCCTATTCAGATACAAACGTGGGAACAATGGTAAGCTTGGGGGTAGAAAGGGGAAGAGAGAGGAAAGGGGAACAAACAGTTTTTAAGCTTCCCCCATTATGGGTGGTGAAAGGTAGGAGCAGTGGAAAAATCACCCAAAGACAGAACAAAGGAAGGAGGGAAGGGTGTTACGTAAAGTAAAGAGCCACTCAGGAAAAGGAGGCACAGAAAGGACGTAAGTGTCAGACTGGGCAAGGGCAAGGAAGCAAACTGATCTAGAGGGAAGGTGGCTCCATGTTGTATCCCTCAAGCAATGCATTGAAGCAGAAGGATTTTGGACATAGTACTCTGACCTCAGTCCAAAGAATGCTCTGGAATGATGAGGAAACTGAGTGGCATTGTGTATAATGTTTATTGATTTGGATGCTTTGTATCATTGATGAGAGCGCAAATGTATTAGACTCTGAACAAAGAATTAAGTGCTTCATAACTACAGCATGCCTCTGGAGAGGCAAACTGTAACCCAGAAGCTTCAC
This sequence comes from Mesoclemmys tuberculata, assembly GCA_007922155.1. Lineage (NCBI taxonomy): Eukaryota > Metazoa > Chordata > Testudines > Chelidae > Mesoclemmys > Mesoclemmys tuberculata. The sequence continues at coordinate 27,797,054 of ML675624.1, read as the reverse complement.
AGCTTTGGGTGGAGTTCTGGGAGAGGATGTGCTGAAGTGTCGGATTGTATGAAGAGTTGGCCCTGTGCCCAGCGGGGCTAGGCCAGCGACTCCCAACCCCTGGCCCGCAGTGTTTTTTCAGAGTGCCTACGGCTCCCCTCCCCCTGGCTGGAGAAGAGTGCTGCTGCTTAAGTACCCAGGCAGAGCACAGGGCTAGTGCAGGCTTCTTGCTGCAGCCAAGGAGATGGGAGATCAGTACTTCCCTCCCCTGGCTCCAGAAAGAGCAAAGTGCTCTGCCTGGGTCCCTGGCTGGAGCCATAGGGAGGGCAGCACTAGGCGAGGCAACTGGATAAGAGGTTCCAGCTCTCAGACAGGAGTATCAGACCTAGTCCACACTAGCAATACTGCAGTATATCTGTGTCTCTCAGGAGAATGAAAAATTCACACCCCAAGAGACGTAGCTATACCAATTTAGTCCCCAGTATAGACAGCATTAGGTCCATGGAAGAATTCTTCTGTCAGCCTAGCTATCACCTCTCAGGGAAGTTGAATACTTACACCCATGGGAGAATCCCTCCCAGCAGCATACATAGTATCTACACTGAAGTGCTGCAGCTGTGCTACTGTAGCGTTAAGTGTAACCATACCCTTAAACTGCAGGTCTGTATTCCCATTGTATAGGGACCCTGAGATTGGGGCTGTGGCTGACTCCTTTCAGGCTGTAAAGAGTATCACATATGTAGGGTGATCAACTTTCTAATTTTTGAAAGCTGGACCCAGAGTGCCCAAACTCACCCCACTCTGCCTTTTTCCTCTAGGTCCCACATCTTGCTCCTCCCTTCCATCACATGCTGTTCTCTCCATCTTCCTCCTCCTGCCAGCTGGGCAGGGCAGGGGAGCCATGTTTCAGGGGCAAGGCTGGAGGGTGACTGGGACATGGCAGGAAAACTACTGGTACCTCTCTCCGCTGGAGCCATCCCTGAGTGCTCATCCAGCTGCAGTTACTTCTCTTCCCTCCCTCCACAGGTGGAGGCCAGTTACTGTCAAGTCCTCTTTCCTATAGAAAACTAGACACCTAGCAACCCTACACATAGGGGAACCATAGGCTTGGTTGGCAGTTTGGTGGCTGTCTGAAAAGGAGCAGTCAACCAGATCTGTGGCACAAAGATCAAGGTTTTTTTTGTTTGGTTGGTTTTAAATGGATGCCTAATGTTAAGCGAAGTCCATACTTAGACACCTAAGTAAATGGCCTGATTTTCAAAACTGCTGAGCATCCAGCCCCCCCCCCCCAAAGTCAGCCTATATTGGGAGGCAGACATAGAAAGGGGAAAAAAGGGCTGTTCACATTGAGATATTGGACTTTTAGTTCTCACCTGAATGGTTTAAGGGTCCTCTTCTGTCATCTTAAATAGATAGTTGACTCCCCAAAGGTAGAAAAATCATGTGCAACTGAATTCCTCTAATGTGCAAGTCAATTAAAGTTTTCTGCATATTCTGAAATGTGTACACAGCAATCTTGTATGCTGGTGTTCTTGTTTTGTAAATTAATGTGTTATCCTGCTAGCTCCCCTGGATATTAATGAGCCTGAGTATTAGCTTGGGAATTAATGATATAAGACTTGTTTTGTTTTAGCCTGTCTGTAGGGAAATTTAGGAGCCATGAGTACTAGCAAATCAGTATTTAGGCCCTGATTCGGTACATACGAATATATCTGCATAGACCTATTAACTTCAGTGTGACTACTAATATGCTTAGAGATTAACGTGCATAATCCTTTGCAGGATTAGTGCTATTGGTTATTCTTATATTTTTTGGACAAACTTTTGAAAAAAGTGTACCTAAAGTTAAGCTGCTATTGTAATAAGTGTAACAATCTCTATGCTCGTGAATCTGGTTTTTAGCTGGTTGCCAAATGGGAACGCACATAATTTTTTAGGGGCATGTTGAACATACACAAATGAAAGTTTCGTGTGATCCTTCCCTCCTATCCCCAGATTTCTAGGGATGCCTCTGCCGGGGAACATCCAGCAGTGTGGCTCCCCCCAGCAGTGGCACTGTCCATGTTCTTGTAGCCTGGAGAGAGAGGAAGCAGTAGGGCCACTGGCTGCCAGCTGAGCTCCTCCTCCCTTCATTCATACAGCTGCTGCTTCTCCTTCCCTGCTGCTGGAATCCAATGCTGCTGCCTGCTTTGCAGACCATCCACGGAAGTGAGTCAGGGGATGGACGCAGATGTAACGTGTAGGACTCCAGCAGCAGAGAAAGAGAGGTTGGAGCTGCCTTGCTGCTTCCTCCCTCCCTCCCCCGGGACGCAGAGATTGAAGAGGCCGTGCGCCTGCTTGTTGCCCCTTGTGCACAGCCCTGCTGTCAGAGATTCCAGAATATTTTATACTCCAGCTGGTTTTTTTACACCTAGTTGGTATCTGTAAGATGCATCTTTTTAAGTGATTTGGTTTAGGAGAAATTGTCAACATACAGCAGCATTACACAGTGTCTGCCTCACCATTTGATTTTGATATTAAACCTCAAACCCTATGGGATGCCAGCCTGATAAAATTACTACATGGATTCAGAAGATCCATCTCCTCTAGAGAAGATTTAATATCTGGTTCAATTAGAGACTATGATAAGCCAAGAAAAAAGGAATGTGATTAAGAATCTGTGAGTGAATCTTTTGGATGGCTGTCACTGGCAAAGAAGCCATATTTCGTTTCTCTGAGGAATCTAAGTGCTGAAATTTAGGAAACAAGTGCATTCACTGAGTAACTCATTTTTAGTTTTGTTCTATGGAGGTACACAATTAGAAGGGACTTAGCCTAAAGCAGATGATATGAAAATACAAATTCCTAAAAAAAAAAAGTCCTCTCAAACTTTCAGGCTTCATTTGAATTGCTCATTTAAAGGCTATTTTACTGAGCAATTACCAATGCAAATAGAGATACTGCCATAAGCAGGAAGTAAAATTCAATGTAGAAGCATAAAAAAAAAAGTTAAGTGACTGTTCAGCCTGAAAATAAATTTACTTTAAATATGCTTGTGTCACTTCACTGTTTAACATGAACATCTTAATGATCATGGATGAGAAACTGATATCACGTATGTTATAGGATATGGGACACTAGTCAGTACAGCGTTAATATAGGATAGATTTCCCCAAAACAACCTGCAAGAGCAATGACACAGATACAGTTAAAATAACCAGATGAAGATCTGATTACACCTGTCACACACAATTACTTTATATAAACATGATCAAAGAATATTGCATTTAAACTCTGCACCCAGTCAATAAATCTTACAATAGTTTTCTTTCTAGGAATCATACCTTGATGAAAGCCTTAAATTGGTTCTAGAATCCCCTAATCTTGTTTATCTATCTACTACCACTCTTCACTGCTACCTCTCATTGAGAGATTCATAGCTCCATTTCCTTCTTCAAGATTTCCTTCTGATTATAAGAGTTATAATAGTCTAACCAGAAATGAGATTTATATGACCAACAGCAGCAACTACAAAATAAGAGCTTAAATTTCAGATTTTTACAATTACCTGTTCATAAACAATTCACAGAATAAAAAACCCTCCTCAAAACTGGAGTATTCCGCAAGAAGAAAGAGAACACCAATTCATTAAGTGACTTATTCGCTTGCTCTAAGGCATGTGCAATAGCTCTTATTCATATTTCATCCAAAGACCAAGTTAAAAACAGTTGAAAAAACCAACTCGCACAATTCAATTAATTGAAATTTCTGTACAGCTGCAGTGTTGGAACCAAACCGTTGGCTCTGCATATAAGACCCTAGCTTTGTTTCCCATTCAAATCCAAAATTTTAAGTGGTCTATTTTCCTTTTTTAGTGCAGATATGGCAGCAATCTTATGAGGACTGATATTCTTGTAACAGTCCCAGTACAGTGAAACTATCACAGAAACCATTAGTTTCATAAAACTCCACAGATCAGGATGGGGAAGTGCTCTCAACATCAAATTATCTTTCTGCCTATTGAGGCTAAATTCTCACACAAGACTGTCAAATTAAACGTCAGCACTATCACATGTAATTTTGAAATCTAGCCCCAAACCCATCCGTCTCCAATCCTTATCTAGCTCCACATACAAACTCTATCTGTTATGACAAAAACAACTTGCCAATAGTGGGCACTAAAGTATGATTATGTACAGGACAGGTATTGTACTTTCTGAAAGTAGTTGATGAGAAAATAGCATTTGTGGAAAAAGACGAAGCCTAACTGGCGTGCTCTTGCTCTCTTCCTGTTTGAGCACTGAATACTGTCTGTTAGACTTATCCCTACTTAAGCGTCTTTCAGTTTAGGCTGATGAATGGAACCAAAAAGTTATATCTGAAATTCCCAGCTAACTGAGAGGTCCATCTCTTGTCTTAGGAACTATAAAGTACTAGACCAGAAAGAGCATAACAGCTATTTGTTAGGTAACGGACACTTGACACATACATAGATTCAGTAATCTGGATCCACACATTTGCTATCTAGGCCATTACTGGATTATTTAAAGTTATACTCACCAGTCCCTTTTTTTAAAATGTCAAATAATTGGCATACAGAGTGATTCTTGTGAGTGGCCAGTTGCCTTCTGTCTAGGATGGTATTTATTTGGGGACTACACGCACCTCTGTATGCACTGCTAGTCAGCAAGCAATGGCAAGTATTACTCAACTCAATGCTAATTTGAGCATACATACAGCATATAGAGGTTACATAATTTTCTAGAGGACATATAGTTGTGGCAGAGAGGCAAAAACGAAGATCTTTAATTCCCTTTCTGGGAAGCATAAGACTGTCCTTACCTAAGGATATCAGGACTATGGTCCGACCTCATTAGACATTCATATAGTACCTATCCACATTAAAACAACATTGAACAGAGGGCTTGTCTGCAAGCAAATATTGTTCCTTTAAATTTAGATACAGTGCCTTATTAGCTTTAATACATATTGAGGGCACTCAGCTACAAGCAGAAGTTGCTTAGAACCTTGTGAGATCAGGCTCATAACTGCCATCTCTTAACAGTAGGCAGCAGCATGGGAATGGATCTTTGGAACCTTATAAGAGAAAAGTCATCCAGAAAATAAAAATAAGGCTAAATGGCATCAGTCTTCTTCAAACACACATGATGTTGTAAAAAGAAACAAATGAAAGGTTGCCAGAACACACGCATTTGCCTATTTGTAGCCAGTTCTTTTAATATCAGATTTCTTCACAGATCCCAGATTTTTTGTACCATTATTCTACAATTTAGAGTTTGCTGTTTATTGCATGGACATTGACATTAGTAGAAATAGTCAGTCCAGCACAAAGGGAAGCATTTGATTTGATGTCTGAAAATGATTTAAATTTTGCAAGTACAAATCAATGACTTAGTTTCAGATATTACTACAATGTCATATCACCAAATCCGATTTAAAAAAAAAAAAAACCACACACACGCCCCATCCAGGAAATGCCAAGCTACAGGTCATTTCATTACCCATGCAGTTTTCTACAGCCATTACAGTCGCACTGTTTTGAAGTCAAATTAGAAAAGCAAAAGTTAAGGTTCCAGCAGCAATGTTAACTCATCCGTGCTGTGTTTTTCATAGTATGGATTTTATTATGAACTGTAATATAGTAACCTACACAATTAACAAGGAAAAACATAGGAATTGAAAATGTCACATGTGAAAAAATAGTCGAGTTAAGGTTAACTTTTGCATATTCTGATTTATGGGGATATGGAAAGAATTACCTCAGGAACTGTTTTGTAACCTTAATGATAATGTTTACTTCCAAACAACTTACTTCCATATCAATACTATTGACAATGTTGGAAGAAGGCATACAGTTAAGGACTACTTTCAGTATATTGAATTGACACGTTAGAATGCATCATTGACATTTTTCTAACAAATTAACTAAAGTTTATCTGAACGTTTTCAAACAAATCTCTCTTTTCCTTAAACCACCTCTTTAGTAAGCTTCAACCATACATCTTTGTTCTCTAATGCCCTCATTTCAGGATACTTTGTCTTAAGTGTTCTGAAATTATTGGCAATTTTCTTGAACAGTAGAATTTTTAGGTATTTTATAATCACATGACCAATTTAACCAAATATCAGAGCTCAGTCTTATCCAAAAATGAAACATTGGGTCAGCACAGTTTCCAGAGACTAAATTTTTGGTGCACGCTGGAAAGCTGATAAAAAATATTTTTCTTTTTGGACTGAATAATATGGTTTTGATGAAACCAAAAATGTTGAAATGTACTGATTTTGACAAATGCGTCATCAGGAAGATTTCTCAGGCCCAAATTCAATATGAAGTTCATGGTTGCAGATGAACTTCTATTCTCTTGTAACTCAAATATGGCTTTGATGTAACACAGGAAACTCTGCAGACCATTCCCCCATCCTTCCAAAACCAGCTTCATACACTGACAACACTTACTTTGATTGAAAAACTATCAGGAAAAATCCATGAAGCTATATACCAACAACATCTTTTTCAGGCAACAGCCAATATTCAAAATTTCTATGAGCAGAGAGGACGCTTACAGATGGATTTGTCCCATTCCCTACTGCTGCTAGTTGGAGGGATAAGGGAGGAAAAAGGGCATCTCAACCTTACCCAAAAGCAAGCCTACACACCATATAAGGTCAAACTCACTACTTACCTGGGATTTTAACTCAAAACCCTTAACCTTCAGTTTAGAATTTTTCCTCAAACCAGACTGCTACTAGGTTCCTTCTAGTACCTTCTCTCTCCTCTTATCCCTACATTTTTCTGAACAGTAGAGGATTTAACAAACCACACCTGCTGCAATGTGTCAGCTGAATCTACTCAGTAGCTTCAGGAGTAACGCAACTCCTCTAAACAGGATCGATTAGCAGAGGAGCCCCACCTGTGTTAGATCCTGCTACCCTCTCTGAAGCACACGGAATCAGCTCTTCCTAATTGTGCTACTAGTTACCAAGCAGTCACAATTTATCACTGAGTTGGTTGTCCTTATGTTAGTTTTTAATGGGGGGGAGGGAATGAAAGATTATATCATCCTTTTATGATTAGAAGAGGTAAGGGGACAAACTCTTCTATGACACAGAACTACAGGAATGAAGGAAATCAGTTATTCCAGTACCAGTTAATAGTCTTGGTGCCCATCATAAGTGAAGGAGATGGAACTGGCAGCTAGATTCCTGCCATCCCCACCCCAAAGTGACTTATGTGGATAAGGAAAAAAACCCCAAAACGAACCCAAAAACAAGAAAATCACATCTCAGATAAAAATCAGCCCAACTAACCAGTTTGAGTCCAGTCCTCTCTCATACAATAATAATTCTGCTGCCTTCACTTGCTCCCCAACTGCTGAAACTGAGCAAGTAGCTACCCCCTTCCACTCTTCTCCTTCTATCTAAAGAAGAGCCAGCAACTGCAGCTCTAGCTCCCCCTCTCCTGCTCATCTGGTCAGAGTCCCTTTCCCCTTCCCACGTACAGCATGCTAACTGCCTCCTTGAAGTCACAAGCCACCCAAGTGCCTCATTCCCTCTGCCTCTGTCTCCCCCACAAAACTTTGGCCCTGGTGGTGCTTCTACACAGAAGCTTCACTTGCACTCATGCTCTGGACATACTCTAATTCTCTCCAGCCCTGAGTACTGAAAGAGCAGCCTGAGGACATGCCCTGTTTTAGCACTGTTCAGCGAGGACGAAAACATAGCACCTTCCTCCTCAGAGTATGGTGCGCTGCACTGAAGGATCTACACCACCAACACTCCTAACCTGCAAGAGAAAGGACTTCTTTTTTTAAGTTAGCGGGCACCCTGGAAATAGGAGGTGAACAATTCAGGTCCCTACTCAGTTTTTACTCAAGCAGATTCCCATTAACTTTAAAATCTGGCCCAAGGAAAGTAGTATTAGGTTGAGATAGAGAATAAAAGTAAAGTCATTTATTTCCTAAAATTGTCTTTTTTTTAAACCTTCACTCCACAGATTATCTACTCTGCAGTTATAACAATACTGCATTCATTGACTCTCATTGAAAGTGCTTTATAAAAACCCATTTTTTAGCTTGTATATGCCTATGAGAGAAGCATTATCTCCATTTTACAATTAAAAATGGAGGGACAGAAAGAATTAGTGAAGTACAACGTCCTTCTCCATTTTAAATTTTCAAAGGGAATATTAGCACTTGCAATCGCTGTGCATATTCAGTATATTATGCAGATTACAGATGAATTTTAAAAACGTCAATTTCCAATTGACACAGCAAATGAATGTTTCAGTAATCTGTGAATTAAAGCTCCATAAAGTTTATTTGCATATTAGACTAATTTATCATGTCACTCTTTAGAGGAGCCCCAATAATATTCATTGTCATGATAGACTAACAGATTCTTTCATACATGTACTGTCTTTTGAGTCCATTATGCATGGATTAAGAGCCCTCGGCATGCACTGACATTCTGAGTAGTACTGTCTATTTGGTTAGGATGCTATATAGTTATTGCATAAAGGAATTTGTGAACCTTTTGGTTACTCCCACTTGCAGGGCTTCATGAGTACGGCCAATTGCATCAAGAAACATGCTGAGCTTTGGTACCCTTCAATGCATGTTGAAAACATCCTCCACATACTTCTGGCAATGTTCTATAGTCCCTTTGAAATTGCAACAAGATCTGTTATCTTCTCAATGGTAAAACATTTGTGTGTGCGCGCGCGCTTGCACTTACACACAAGCACGCACGTACACACAAAAAGTGGGAAAGCGGGCACATGGAGGCAGGCTGAATGAAAGTTGGTTCCTGTGGTCTCTGATCGCTGAATATGGGCTGACTAGGGCAGCCAGCAGTATTTAGAGCCAGAAAGGGGGTGCTGATGAGTAGAGTGAAGCTATACCAGGGCTCCTCCATGTGCACCTACTCCCATTCATAGTGGTAGCTAGAGGGAGCACACACTGTAGGTCTAAAAATTATATCAAAAGGTATAATCTTATCTGACTACATCACAATCTTTAATACAGTCATATTCACAACAGCTCTGGAAGTAAGTACTTCACTATGATCCCCAAGGCAAGTGCCTCCCTCCCAGCCTTTAAACGTATGTGTAGCACCCTTCACATGGGACTAGAGAGCAAGTGCTCATCTAGCAGCAGTTGCTTTTGTCCTGCATAGCTGGACCCACCCCTGTCATGGGGGGAAGGGAGCAGCAGCCAAGCCAAACCAGAATGGCACTGAGACCTTGTGCCAAGTTGCAATGCCTGGAGTGGTGAGCTGGTCTAATCCCTCGGGACAGGAGGTGCTGCTGCCCAGTGAGTGCTCTCCAGTCCACCACCAATGACCCATTGCCCCCCAGGCGAAAAACCCAGCTTCATCACTGATCTGTCTTTCAAAACCTGAATAGAGATCTATTCTTACAAATTAAAAGAGTAAGAAATTAAATGCACCACTACATTTAAATAAAACTTATGATTGTGTAAAACCCAGATGAGCTAGAAAACACATCATTAGGCTTTTTACATTGTCTCATGCCATCGTGCGTGCCTTTTCTTGGACTTGAGGATACTTATAGGCACAACAGCATGAGCTAAAGGGAAGTCTACAAAGTGAATCCTCTAGCTTTGGAAAATTTAGGCTCAAACCTCTAATGTTATTTTAATATTTCATGATGTTGTTAATAGCTACTTCATTCAGTAATTATTTTTAAAGCAGAAAATGTGAGGAGGGTTAAAGGGGAATTCAGTGGAATTATTGCTATTGCGTTTATTGGCTAAAAGCGCCATTTCTCACAGTAGCTTTGCTTTACATATCAACATTTATTTCCCCTCCACACCTTTCAGCATACAAATAATTCTCTATTGAGATTCTTGACGAACATTATCAAATGTGTTTATTAAAGTCTCAGTGATTCTTGTACATGTGCGTGAGTAATGTATTGCTTACGTGATGGGTGATGACTGAATATTCATTTCTTTGCCATGCTGTGTTGCTTAACAAATTTTAAATGGCAGTTTTATATAAACAGCTTTTCACTTCTCTCTTAAAGAGTTCTCAACATCAACAGTATAGGACAAACAAATAACACTATCACGTTTCCAAGAACAAGCTTTATACTGACTGGACTTCCACAGTTCACATCACTGATTTCCAGTACTATTTAAACAGAGTATGGTAACTACTTGAATTATCTTTATGGTGCTTTCTTAATCACATTTTTTAAAATGTACAATTTATTTTACAAAGAATAGCAAGTGATTAATGTATTCAACTTTCATATCCCATATATAGGCATGAAAATTCAAATCTAGGTTGCAGTATGATTTATGACTCATGCACAGTAAAACAATTTGGCTGCATTAGCATGCTATGGATTTTGAAAATCTGGCCACTTATTTAGGTGTCTAAATAAGAAATAAGGCTTAAAAACAAGTGTCTAATCCTGGCAGCATCAAGGAAGTAAGATGGAGATAAGGAAGAAGGAGCCTGGGATTTGGGAGACCAGAGTTCAATTCAATGTTCTACAACAGACTACCCATGTGTCTTTAGGCACACAATCTCTGTGCCTCAATTCTGCATCCATAAAAATGGACATAAGCGTACTTCACAGGATGTTATGAGGATAAATATACAACAGATTTGAGACACTCAGAGATGGTAGTAATTAGGGCCATATAAATAGTTTACACACAGGAAAGCATCACACAGAAAACAAAACAAAAGGAGGAAAACTAAAGAAGAGTCAAGATTTCTTTCAGCACACCAAACAAGTTTCTTCTCAAACCTGTAGCTGAAATCAGGCATCTCTGCCCTGTTGACAGAATTTGGAGCAAGAATTCAAACTAATCATATTGGATGTTTTTATTTAAAGCCCCAGTTTCTGGAGTCGGGTGATTGCATGAGAATCTCAGTTTCTTTTTGAAAGTAATTTAATATTCATGATTATGGAGAAAAGTTTGAGAATATAACTCTAAATGTTTGGAAAACTAGGCAAATAAACAACCCCAAAAGTATTAATTTAAAATATTTTAAAGCCAATTTCATTAATATATGGACCCAACTTAAGTTCTGACCACCTGGAGTTGGCAATGATACAAGAAGAAAGGACTTACAATGTAAGATAAATCACTATGCCATAACCATTTAAAATGATGACGATGAAGCTATAGCAAGAACAAGTGTTAGGTTTGTGGAGGTCCAATAGGCACCTCACAATTTGGGAGGCACTCTGCATGGACACTGACAAAAGTTTTGTAAGCTACATTTCACCATAGTCTATAAAAAAAGACAAGTCAGATTTGACCATGTATTTTAAAGTAATTTGCAAGTATGGCTATCATACATATTTTTCAAATAAAAATGAAAGCAATGTTACATAAATAAATATCCTGTCACAACAGAGGCCTGTTTCCTTAATAAACAATAAATGCTGTAAATTAAATGTGTCCCTCAATGGGTATACGTGAGCCCACAGTAAATTAGCTTTTACATTTTCAAATTTCTACAGTGAAAGATCAATAGATAATTTAAAAAAAAAGGCTTTTATCAGTTTTAAGATCAAATCTGTATAAATTCTGCCACATTATCAAGTTGTCTATGAGCCATGGTATCCCTGTTCCATTTCAAGGTTTTTAAAAAATACTCAGGCACAGTAAGAACCGGGCAGTTTAAAAGTATACTTTGGACTGTTTCATTGATTTGTGCTAGAACACAACAGAACTACATATTTCATGGATGTGAATTCACATCATGTTAAAGTTGCTTTCTGCAATGCAAAAACAGAAGCTTTAAAAGAATAACCAGGATTTACAACAAAAGGAAAGATATTTTAATGCTATGCCAGTGGCATACCAAGGGCAGACGGGGGCGGGTGGGCAGGGGGGCTGAGAAGCAGGCGGGGGGGTGCCGAGCTGGCCTCCCTGGGGGGGGGAGGGGAGGAGAGGCTGCTTCCACTCCTGCTCCTGTGCCCCCCCCAATTTATCATGAAGGGCCGGCCCAGCGACCCCACCCCCAGGCCAGGGGTGAGGCTGTCCCATTTGAGTCGCTGCCAGGCTGGAGCAACGGGTAAGTGCAAGGTGCTGAGCTGGCCCTAAACGATGGGCAGAGAGTGCGAGAGGCTGAAGGGCAACTGCTCCTGCTCCAAGCCCCCCGCACGTCATAAGGCCGCCCCCACCCGAGCAGGCACTGCGCTGGAGCAGAAGAGGCGGGTGCTGCGTGGCGGGTAAGTGAGTGAGTGTCTGTGGCACAGCCAAGCCTGCATTTGCAACCCCTCCCCGCCCCACCACTACAGACACGCCCCATCCCCAAGGCAGCTGGGGGGCAGTGCTGGGACCCCTCCTGCCCTCCAAGGGCATGAGGCAGGGGGGTGCCACTGTAGGCTTGGCCCTGGACACTGGAGACCCATGGTACACCACAGTGCCATGCTGAGCATGAGTGTTGATTTGGGTATTAACCCTTCAAATTATCCATTCCACAAAGTCATCTTTTACACTGGAGAAAAGTGAACAGTGCTGTTCTCATCAGGTGTCTCTTCCTGCAACATCAGCTAGGCATAGGAATCCATTAAACGACCACAAAATTATAAGGTTGGGGAACTAAATTTTGGGGCCTGTGGCAATCATATGGCTTACGTTATATTGGGATAAAAGTGAAAAAAAATTTAAACAAGAATCTCATCTTTGAACAGCTAATATTAAAATAGTTCTTACGACAAACTCATCTCTTGCTAAACTACAATAGCTGACTGCTCAGCAGGCTACCAAGGTTCCAATTTGTGTGTCATTACTAGATCTGTCAAAGTATTCGGTTCCTGCCTTTGCATCAAACAGCAGTTTCCATTCAATAAAGACTCAAGACACCTGAGGGTATGAGAAAAGAAAAGAAATTAAAATGAATAGGGAGGTTTAAATTCTAATTCAGTCTTGTTAAAGCCTCAGATAGAAAGTGGCTTGATAAAGAGACCTCTTCTAAATTAATTGGCAAATGTTAGCATACGTACTGTTGTGTTTTGCATAGGCATTTTTGAGACATTTCTGCAAGTGAGAGGTGACTAGTTTGATCCTGGACCACTGAAACCAATGGTAGTTTTGCCATTGATGTCAGCATGATCAGGGTTGGACCCAGAAAAGTTTTAAATGTGTGTACATGTTGTGCAATTAAGGCCTTTTGTGGGGCGGGAGGGAGAAATGTGCTCTGCCTAATGCCAGGGGTACCTGCTAAGGGATCGTGGGATCTGTTGGGTGACTTCTCCACTTCCACCATGACCAGAAACACTAGGCTTATTGGGGAGAACTTTAGAAGTCCCCAGCTTTCCTAGAAGCTGGACACATCGCCAGCAGCAACTGCCAGGGAGAGAAGCATCACAAATACTGATGTCAAAGTATTTGATACCATTCAAGTATTAAATAAGGATATCGATGTAATAGGCACCACAGAAACTTAGTGGAATGAGGATAATCAATAGGACACAGTAATACCAGGGTATTACACCAGGCAAAATATATCAGAAGGACGGAATAAGTCGGATTAGTGGGGGTGTGGCACTGTTTGTGAAAGAAAGCATAGAGTAAAATGAAATAAAAACCTTAAATGAACCAAATTGTGCCGTAGAATCTCTATGGATAGCTACTCCATGCTTGAATAACAAAAATATAGCGGTTGGGATATACTACTGACCACCTGACCAGGATGGTGACAGTGACTGAAATACTCAGGGAGATCAGAGAGGCTTAAAATTGAAGATGGGGATTAATATGAGTATCAAAATGTGGGTAAAGAACTGGTTAAAAGGGAAACAACAATGGGTGATACTGAAACTGGCAATCTGCATGGAGGCCACTAGCGGAAATCCTGAAGGATTGGTGTTGGGCCAATCATATTTAACATTTTCATTAATTACCTCAGCACAAACTGGGTGTGCACTAATAAAATTTGCAGATGACAGAAAGTTGGAGGTATTGCCAGTACAGAGGAGGATAGAAATACTATACAAGATTTTGATGACCCTGAAAACTGGAGTAATAGAAATGGGATGAAATTTAATAGTGCAAAAAAGTTTTACCAGCTGGAAGCAACAGAGCAGGAGAAGAAAGACCTGAATGTATTGGTCAATAACAGGAAGATTTTGAGCTGACAATGTGATGCTAATTGTGAGAAAATGCTAATTCAATCCTAGGATGCATTAGGAAAGGATTTCCTGTAGAACAGTGGATTTCAATCTTTTTTCATTTGTGGACCCCCTAAAAAAATTCAGATGCGATTCAGACCCCTTTGGAAATCTTGGACAATCTGCAGACCCCTAAGGGTTCGAGGAACATAGGTTTAAAACCACTGCTGTGGCGATAACACTTCCTTATCTTTGGACAAGGCCCTGGTGAGACCTCACCTGGTAGCTCTGGTCTCCCATGTTTAAGAAGATGAATTCAAAGTTGGACAGGTGCAGAGAAGGCCTATGGAGATGATCAGAGGAATGGGGAACCCGCCTTATAAGAGGAGATTTAAGAAGGTTGGCTTGTTTATCTTAACAAAATGAAGGCTGAGGAGAGATAGGATTGCTGTCTATAAATAGATCAGAAGGATAAACATCAGGGAGGGAAAGGAGTTACCTAAGTTAAGGCTAATGCTGGCACAGGAACAAATGGATATCCAGTGGCCATCAACAACTTTAGGCTTGAAATTAGATGAAGGTTTCTAACCAACAGAGGATTGAAGTTCTGGAACAGCCTTCCAAGGGGAGTAGTGAAGGCAAAAAAACTCAACTTTTGTTTCCGAAGATTGAGCTTGGTAGTTTATGGAGGGGATGATGTGATAAGGTTGCCTACAATGGGATATGGTCCATCCAGATCTGCTATTAGCAAATATCTCCAATGGCCAAAGATGGGACACTAGACAGGGAGGACTTTATTTAGCTGGAGGTTAGTCCTGCTTTGAGCAGTGGGTTGGAATAGACCTCCTGAGGTCCCTTCCAACTCTAATATTCTATGACTCTGTGTTACTACAGAGAATTCTTTCCCAGCTGCCTGGCTGGTGGGCCACACTCACATTCTCAGGGTCTAACTGATCACCATATTTGGAGTTGGGAAGGAATTTTCCTTTAGGTCAGATTACCAGAGACCCTGGGGTTTTTGTCTTCCTCTGCAATGTGGGACATTGGTCACTTGCTAGTTTGAACTAGAGTAAATGGTGGGTTCTCTGTAACGAAGTCTTGAAATCAACTTTTGAGGGTGGTATGTGGAAGTGTTAATAAGTACTCACCTCTCTCTTTTTTTATGTCTGTACGTTAACTCTCACAGTGTTTGAACATTAACCAAAATCCTTTTTATGTTGTGTATCTATATATTCAGTGGCCTATACCTATTGACACTGAAAATACTTGTCCTTCAGGGAGCCATACTGGGTGAAGGAAAAATGAGCTTAACATAATGTGTCATCTTTTATCCTGATCTTACTAACATAGCTTAGACCCCTGGCTGTATTTTAAAGAAACCTTATTGAGGACACAGGGGAAAAAAAAATCCTGTTATGCAGAAATAATAGCAAATACGGCACACGACCAGCTTGGCTTAACAAAGAAGTCTTCAGTGACTTTCAACACACAAAAAAGAAGCTTACAAGAAGTGGAAGCGCAGTCAGATAACTAGGGAGGAGTATAAAGATACTGCTCAAGCACGCAGGAGTAAAATCAGGAAAGCGAAATCACAACTGGACTTACAGCTAGCAGAGGATGTGAAAAGTAACAAGAAGGGTTTTTACAGGTATGTTAGTAACAAGAAGATGGTCAGGGAAAGTGTGGGCTCCTTATAGAATGGGGGAGGAAACCTAATGACAGATGATGTTGAAAAAGCTGAAGTACTCAATGCTTTTTTTGCTTGTCTTCACAGACAAGGTCAGCTCCCAGACTGCTGCACTGGGCAGCACAGAACAGGGAGGAGGTGAGTAGCCCTCAGTGCTGAAATAAAGGTTCAGAACAATTTAGAAAGGCTAGAGATACACAAGTCCATAGGGCCAGATGCAGTGCACCCAAGGGTGCTGAGGAGTAGTCTGATGTGATTGCAGAGCCATTATCTTTGAAAACTCTTGGTGATTGGGGGAGGTCCCAGATGTTTGGAAAAAGGCAAATATAGTACCCATCTTCAAAAAAGTGAAGGAGGAGGATCCATGGAACTACAGACCAGCCAGCCTCACCTCAGTCTCTGGAAAAATCATGGAGCATGTCCTCAAGGAATCCATTTTGAGGCACTTGGAAGAGAGGAAGGTGATCGGGAACAGTCAGCATGGATTCACCAAGGGCAAGACACGTCTGACCATCCTGATTGCCTTCCATGACAAGACGACTGACTCTGTGGATGTGGGAAAAGCAGTGGATGTGATATACCTTGACTTTAGCAAAGCTATTGATACTATCTCCCACAGTATTCTTATCAGCAAGTTAAAGAAATATTGAGTTGGATGAATGGACTACAAGGTGGACAGAAAGCTGTCTAGATCATCAGGCTCAATGGGTACTGATCATCAATGGCTCGATGTCTAGTTGGCAGCCGGTAACAAGTTGAGTGCCCCAGGGACTGGTGCTGTGGCCGGTTTTGTTCAACATCTTCACTAGTGATCTGGAGAATGGGATGGATTGCACCCTCCGCAAGTTTACAGATGGCACTAAGCTGGGGGGAGTGGTAGACACCTTGGAGTGCAGGGATAGGATACAGAGTAACCTAGACAAATTAGAGGATTGAGCCAAAAGAATCTGATGAGGTTCAACAAGGACAAGTGCAGAGTCCTCTACTTAAGACGGAAGTATCCCATGCACTGCTACAGACTGGGAATCGACTGGCTAGGTAGCTGTTCGGCAGAAAAGGACCTAGGAGTTAGCGGACAAGAAGTTGGATATGAGTCAACAGTGTGCCCTTATTGCCAAGAAGATTAACGGCATATTAGGCTGCATTAGTGGAAGCATTGCCAGCAGATTGAGGGAAGTGATTATTCCTCTCTATTTGGCACTGGTGAGGCCTCATTTGGAGCACTGTGTCCATTTTTGGGCCTCCTAATACAGAAAAATGTGGACAATTTGGAAAAAGTCCAGTGGAGGGCAACAATAATGATTAGGGGACTGGAGCACATGACTTATGAGGAGGGGCTGAGGGAATTAGATTTTTTTAGTCTGCAGAGAGAAGGATGAGGGGGGATTTGATAGTAGTCTATCTGAAAGGGAGTTCCAAGAAGGATGGAACTAGGCTGTTTTCAATAGTAGTAAATGGCAGAACTAGGAGCAATGGTCTCAAGTTGCAGTGGAGGAGGTCTAGGTTGGATATCAGGAAAAAGTTTCACTAGGAGGGTGGGGAAGCATGGGTTACCTAGGGAGATGGTGGACTCTCCATCTTTAGAGGTTAAGGTGAGGCTTGACAAAGCCCTGGCTGGGATGATTTAGCTGGGGTTGGTCCTGCTTTGAGCAAGAGATTGGACTAGATGACCTCTTGAGGGCTCTTCCAACTCTAATCTTCTATAATTCGATGAATAGATAAGGGAGGTGCTTATAATACATTATAAGCAGTAGATAATGAGGGGGTGTTTATAATCCATTATGTTCTGTAATTGATGAAGTATTTATCAAATGTTATCTATGATTTATGAAATGACCCATTCACTGATGTTTAACTCATTAGGAAGTGCTTATAACAGGTGTTAATTGAATTAGAAATTCCTTTAGTTTATAAAGCTATGCATGCATGATACCATAATAAATTACATAAATCATTAGGTAAAATGAGAAACTAGAACAATGAAGTTAATTGTGGAAAAATAATTTTCTGTTCAAAAAGGAATTATTTTCTGAAACACTATAAAAGGAGAGAGGTTTTGGGAGTTTGTTTTCATTCCCAAACTGTCAGTGTTCCACCAGTTACAGATGGAGGAAAAAAGAGCCAAATCTTCAACTTACAAAGAGTGGAAACATATGTTTTCTTTCTGTACTCAATATAGCACTGTATTAATCTTTGATTGAAATCTCTTATCAAATAATTCCATTTGAGCCTCTTAATTTGAGAGTCTTGAATTGTTATTAAATGCAATAGAATATCAAGTTCATCTCAGGAACATATCAACAATACTTCTGGAAGTAATTTGATGACACGTGGTATCAAGAACATACTTCATCACCAAAAATCCCGATTTGACTCCTGAGGAAATGAGATAAAATCCAAACTTATAAGAAAGATACATTATGTATGTCAATATCAAACAAAGCTTCCTTCAGTAAACTAGCTCACCTCTAGTACTCTCCCTGCCCAAACCATAGTAAATGATACAACTCTTCTTGGAATGCTGAGTGTACACATTGATCTACAGTGTGCTCAGAAATTGATGAGTCAGATGAGATGACATGAAGCAAAGGCAGTTTTTACAATGCAGTTAAGATCTTTGATTTTTACACTACTTTATTTGTTTGGAAATTGAGGTACTACTATATCTGAGCTGATACTGTGCTGCCTTTTGTGAAGATTTCTTTGTGGAAAATGTGTTGCCAATTTTAAGCTTTTAATGGCTCCATACGGAATAAAGTAGTTTGGTTTTTGTCTTGTTTGTGAAGTTCATTAAATTATTTTCATTGATTGGGTATCCTTATAAGATATTTATATTTTCTGCATAATATATATTTAAAGGCATCCAGATGGGAGCTCAAAAAATCTGTACAGAGTAGTAATACGTATGTAAGATTGGTTAATTTTTTACTTCTGCCCCAACAATGGAAGATGGGCTGTTTTTGAATTGTTTAATATGTGAAATGTTTCCCTGTACATTGTGTTTTGATTGTAAACCTACATTTAAAGAAAAAAAATCCAAACATTTAAAGAGTCAGTCACCACATTTCCAAAAGTAAAAAAAAAAAAAATTGCATTCCCCACATATCACCAACAGTTACATAATTTGCATTTAGTACTGTAAATATATAAGCAAATAAGACATAGCATTAAATTGTACCTAAAGTACTCCCCTAAACCCACCAGTAGAAGGAATGTGACTGTATATTCAAACCTAGAAGGAATCATTAGATTACATAGACACTTGCCATGAGATGTTATAAGTGATCAAAAAAAATATAAAAGATCAAATCCGTCATTCAGCTGTGTGAATACAATATCTATGCCTCCGTAATACCTTGTGAGACACAGATACAGTTGTGCTTTATTTTTTTTTCCTACACCTGATTTTTGTCAAAAGCACCCATGGGGTGAAATTCCGATTCTACTGAAGACAATAGGAGTTTTGCCATTCACTTTAATGGCACCAGGATTTTACTCAATGCCTATTAGACCTTACTGAAATACATCTAACAAGTCTTTTTGTCCAAAATTTTAGATTGTGTGAAATGAATGATGTTACATGAAAATAATCAGAAGCTCTTGTGAAATTATGTACAACATATTTTTCTCCCAATACAATGACGGCAAACTTTTATGACACTTTATTTTAGTAAGTTTTCAAAGCTTGAACAAGATCAGTGGTTTGTGCTTGGTCACACGTCACATGGAATTCATTCTGGTCCCCTGGGTAGCTCCAGAAGTCAAAAGAATTATCAGAAGCTATTTGGACTCATTTTGTCACAAGTAACAACAGCATTTTCTGACCTGTGTCTGAGCTATTTATTATAAAATGGTCAGTAGCAACATCCCCAAAGTACATAGTAGATTTTATAGGACAGTGACCCATCATGGCAGCACAAAGACATTGGAAGGGAAACCAGGCCATTCATGAAAGATGGTGGAAGGAGGTGCTTACAATTCTTAGAGATAGGGTTAGAAGGAGTTTATGTAGAGAGAGGCAGTCATGTTTTACAGTGAGGTCCTATATGAGTTTGGATAATTTGACCAGCCTCATAGAAGAGATTTTTAAAGTTGCTCTAGTTCACATAACATACTCAGCCCTAGACACATCATTTAGCCATACAGCTGAAAATGCAGATGAACAGGGGCAAAAAGGGGTCAAGATTTTATCTGCTTTAATCAGAAGAACAAAAGTGGTATCATAATGATTAGCCACGAATAGTAATATAGTTAGTTTTAAGTTTAAAGTTTCTGAAAAGTAGAAATTAATGATAGTTTAGAGTAAGTTTGAGGTAGAAATAAAAATGGTGGCTGATGTCATCAGATAGAGCGGAAATAGAAAAAAATGGCAGTATTGAGAAATTGAACAATAGCAGGAAGGCACTCCTGCTGAAGGGAGGGATCCATAAATGAGAAGGTGGAGCAGGATGGAGTAAACAAGTGAAGCTCATTAGCATACCAGATAGCTGATTGGTTAAAGATAATGTCACTATGGAAGAGGAGCAGGGGAAGGGTCTCCATTTGATTAGCATAATGGGATATTGATTGGCTCAACATGATCTAACCCCTCACTCGGAAGGAGGTGTTGACTGACATTAAGGCTCGGTCTACACTGATGGCGGCAAATTCGCTGCTGTCAGATCAATTGTTCTGGAGTGACTGAGTGGTCTGCGTAGACCCGCTCAGTCGATCCAGCAATTGACGTAGGAAAACCACTGCGGTAAGTGGTGTAGCGCTGCATTGAGGGGAACGCTGTTCCCGTTGGCGCAGCGCAGTGTGGACGGCACGTGGAGCAGACGCAGTGAAGTTGATGGGAGACATGCAGGTGATCTACATCACTTGCGTATCTCCCGTCGACTGCCACCAAATCCGGAAGGTAAGTGTAGACTGGGCCTAAGAGAGCAACCAATCAGCAAGGATCTGTAAAGGTCAGAAAAACTGTATATAAGGCTGAGAGCTGACAGGCTTGGGTGTGGATGATTGTGACAGCAGCAGAAGACCTGGGAAGCCAGAACAGCAGCAGATGCAAATCTGCAGCAGCAGCAGCAGGACCTTTAGAATGGGGAGAGGGATTAAGGAAAGCTCATACTTACTCCTCCTGGACTTAATAATAAGGAATGCATGGGAATGACTGTAAATAAAGCTGGATGCCTGCGGCTTGAGTGATCACCCCACCCATTCTATGACTGCCAGATCAACACTCATAGAATGTTAGCTAGTTTATAGTAGTATTGTTATTATTGAAATTTTACTGTATGCATGTATACTACATGCCACATTGTAATAAGCTCTTGATATTGCAGTGTGCTAAGGATTTGTACATATGTATGCAGGATTTCCTTATGTTATATGCTGTTACTTTGTGTGTATGTTATGTCCCGCCGCAATTAAGTATTCATAACATTGTAGCTTTGATAAGGGAATACAATATTGTGTTGTGAATACTGTATTGTACCTTTAGAATTTTATACTGTACAGCTTATAGTGTTTTGTATTGACTTAAGTGGCTTGTTTCTATGTTTTACAGTATGACTTTCAATTTGAAAACCAATTGTTTTAGAATTAGTACTTAATAAAGAGATTTGTTTTTGAAGAATTTACTATCTAAGCGTCAATCCTTTGCTTGGAGAGCTGTATCTGTGTTCTCAAGGATAAACCAAGGCAGGCAGGTCTGGGGAGTTTTTCTGTGATTATAAATGGGAGCCCCCTGGTAAACTCTTTTAAATCCCCTAGAGCAAAGCACAGTGATTACCACATATAGAAGTAGGCTGGGAACGGTATAGTTAGTACACCTGAGCCAGTGTAGGGTCTTGAGGGTCCCAGAGTTTTAGGGTAACAAAACCAACCATATATTGACTCTTTTGAGGTTCTCTCGTCCCAAAATTTATATCTTAATACAAACACTACATTTTGCAAATCAAGAAAGCCAGTTACATTTTATCAATTATACCACTTGGAAATAGAAAGTACAATGGTTATCCAACCACATTCAAACACCTTTGCGTCATCCATTACATTCATGCACAAGTACCTCTGCAAAATAAGGGCTTAGAAAACTCAGCGGATTAACCGGAGGAAAAGAAAAATAATGTTGCTTTGAAAAGAGGAGGCTACAGAATGGGAAGGGAAAACACAAAGTTTCAGGTAAGCCTGGAAGTACTTCAGATAATCATCCAAACTTTTGGGGTCTTAGTTGTACTTCCTTAGGTTTGTTACATATTACCATCCTTACAAGTTTAACATTTTTCTATTGTAAATTATGTCAAAAAAAGGTTAATCACATTTTTCTTAATTTGATAGCATGACAAGAAAACTGATGTGGAAACCATTGGGACTGAAACTAATTTTACCTCCCCTTCCATATGATGATAATGGGACATGTTAACATAGTAGAAATTCTACAACTTAGGATTTCTAATTAAACAGGAATGGATTAAAGAAACATTTGAAATCTGCTAGGTCTAGAAATAAATGAAAAGGTGATGATTTATGTACTATCTTGCAAAAAAGATAATGCAATACATACTGTGTAAATGTGCAGAATGGCCTATTTGAACATAACTGCTATGGTCCCACAAAGAGAAATGCAAGCCGCTGAAACTGTTTTCATGGGATGATTAAGACTAATGGAGAACCTTACTGTTTATTGATCTGATTCCAAGTGGTCTGTTCCTCCAGGTCTCCATAGATGCACTCTGATCTTCTGACTCAGAGTTTTATTTTCATTTCAGATGAGACAGTCCCACTTATCCAAATGCATCCCAAAGAATTTTGCACCAATGACAGACTCGGACCTCAACACTGTAGTGAGTTAGAGACTGAGTCTGTTAGGTGAGGAAAAGTTAGTCTACAGACTTTTTTTGATGGAAAGGCCATTGGCAAGATCTTTGCATGCAGTGCTTTCGCCAAAAAGGTTTATCTGCCTATAAAAATGGCTTAAATGGTCCAAAGAGGATCACTCCAATGTAAGGTGACCCTTTGCTGGCACAAAACCAGTGCAGAGAGACTTACACTCTACACCCTTCCAGCAGCAGAGATAGCAGGGACATCCTTATACCACACCAGTCCATGGGCTGTTTTCAGCCTCATGTGGCCCTTCCAGCTAGTAGAAATTAGGGTAGTGTTCACAATGTATAACATAGTACAGTGGGGATGGCAAGCACAGAGTAGCACCATAATTAATGTAGTGCTACAGCGAGCTTTAAGCCATCTATGAACATTATGGTCTTACACTGTGCAATCTCACTATTAACCAAGGATCTGATCTCATACATGGAAAGGCATTATTTTGGTAAGTGCATGCGGTGGGGGAGAAGAGAGTAATAATTAGAGGAAGAAAAAATTTACTAAGCTGTTTATTAGAAAAATCTGACAGAAATATGGTAGGCTGAGCAATAGGGGAAGTGCTGAGATTTATAGTCCAAGACTGGACAAACAACTAGAAAATGTGCCATCAGTAATGATCATGCCCTGGCAAAAGGATGGATTAAATTACCTGCTGTAATAGGTCTTCTCTATCTAACTTCCGTGATGCCTCCAACAATTTCAACCTACATTAACCTCAGATACTAACAAACCACTAGTTCAGCCAACCACTCACACATTTTATTTCATGAAAGAAATCTCTGAAACAATTACTTTAAAAGAGCCTCAGTATAAAATTGACACCTAAAAAAAAACTTTTCAATGGTATAAATTATCTTAGAAGTCTGAAAATTATGTTACAACCCTGGAAATATCTGTGTATGTTGAAGTTTAATACCTATCTAAGGATATTTTAAATTAGACCAGACAAAACACTAGAAACAGTGGATTTATTATCTAACAGGTCTCTTCCATCTCTAAGTTAGAATATTTGATTATTCAAAATATATATGAATAGCTGAAAGAGCTAATTTTCTTTAATGTTGAGACTAGACTAAAATAGTTAAGGACTGCATTAAAGCTCTTCCATTTGTGGTGGAAGATGAATGAAGTGAGTCAGGGGGCCAGAGATTGTGAGCCTTGAATGAACTGCTTCAAATCTAAAAAGCATGGCCAGGCTGTAATTTTAAACTAAAAACTTTAAAACTGAACAAGTAGACAGTCGTTCCTCTGTCTTATGCCATTAAAAATTGACCTTTCCATTTTATGCTGATATTTTTCAATTATAGAAGCAATCATGGTGTATTTCACTAAACAGAGTACTGTGATTAATCTAATTGTATAAACACCCAGACTGTGAATAGCATATTAAAATGAGATGAAAGAACAGCTTTGATTGAAACTCAGTATATAAATTTTTATTTCCTTGTCTCCCACACTTTTTGTGGGAATTGAAGGTTACACTTCATTGAACAGTCTAAGCTACTGTAACTCAAATGTAGCTTTAGACATTTAACCTTCAGCTTTTGTTTGACTTTACCCCAGCACATAAGCATCAAACTTAGGTTTGAAGCTCTTTCAATTGCTGATGCCACAATGTGCACTGTGCTTGCACCAAAACAAGCCTTAAAAGTAATTAACATAGTGCTTGTGGCACAGGTGCTGAGGGTTAGGAAATCTTAATTTGATGTTCAGCTTCTCTACAGATTTTTTGTGAGTTTAGACAAGTCACACCAAAGTTTTAAAATGCCCAAAGCTAGCTACCTAAATCCATGTTTATTAGTCCATATAAAAATGGTCTGATTTGCTGACAGCCCCTATTGACTGAATCTCAATTGAACTTGAAACCATCGACATGGATCTCCCCATCTGTAAATTGGAGTATTTCATTTCCTCATAGGGCTATTACAACAAAGATGAATTGATGCTTGCAAAGCATTTAGAGAACTTTTGAGTTAGTATCTAGCTACTACAGCGATAAGTGCTTTAAAACTGATTAAACAAACCAATGGTACTCTAGCACGCGCTTACCCAATCAGGTTTTCATTGCCTCTATTTCCTTTCTTTCTCAGGAAAAGAAGTTTTGCACTGTGGTGTTTTCTTAACTTTCTCCTTGTGAGGGGCTGGGCTGTTAAAGTACAAGACAAGTCCAACCAGCCTTGCCAGGGTTTAACACTGTCCCTACTGAGGCTTTCCTCCCAACAGGCTAGCATTCCCCAGCATTCCTAGGCTTGCTCTCTCCAAGTTCTCAGCTGGAAGTTAAGGAGAGCCTCTGCATTACTTTCTCCCAGACACTCTCTAGTACAGCTTCTAGAACACTACTGCTCCTCTGACTCTCTCCCTGGAGCTACCTAGGCTCAGCTCAAGCAGACCTTACATCCCTCAGCAGGTCTGATTTCTAGTCACATGCTCTGCTGGCTGAGAGGTTCAACCCCAGGCTCCCTTAAAGGGCCAGCTCACCCTGCAATGGGCACAATTACCACTATTACAAAGTGAACATTTGCCACAGAAAATTGTGTTCTGTGTGCAGTAATTGTTTCAAATGCTAATATTTTGCAAGTGGCCACTGTAAAAGCAAAGAACTCATATTAATTAGGCCCCTTTTTCCTGTTCGCTGAGTATTACAACTTCAAAATCCAACCACGATGAACTTTTAAAATGTCCTGTGTCTGGCGAGAAATTAAAAGGGAGACAGCAGTTTAACATATCTTTAAATACACATGCTGTTTTACTAATGTTCACTTTCCATCTGTACATATGAAGCTTTAATGCAATCTCAGGTACAAAGACATTAAAGTAGCATCAGACAGATTTGACAGTGTGTGAGAAAGAGTGATTGTGAGAGCATGCACACAGAGGGTAGTTAATGAAAAGTACAAGCACTGAATTGCCATAAAGTCCAAGATAAAGATGAAATGGCAGTACAAATGTCATTAAAACTGTTTTTAAAACCAACATTTATGTTTCCATACTTGGAATTCGCATGTGAGAGAAAGAAAAATGAAATATTGAAAATATTTGGACCATGACATACCAGTATAGAATGCTACTCACTAGGATTTCTAATGTATTAATATGTAGACTGACATGCCTACAGCCAGACCTCTTGTATTTGGTTACTTTGGAGGAGCTCTTGTAAAGAAAAGGAGAACATTAGCTGGAAGAATTTATAACACAAACAATGCCATAGAAATGTCTTGTTCCTGATAGCCTTCCTCTCTCTCCCTGGACATATTTCTGAAATGCTGCCCTGATGCCATCAGCTATAAAATGATATTAAAGTACTAAATTATTTTGCAACTTAAATGGTGATGTAATAATAAGGCAAACACAAAAGGGAGTGCTATGATCTTACATTTGATCACTGAAATTTTCACAATAGTTGAACTTTTTGGACAACCCACCACTGTGTTACACAGAGGTGGTCATTTCCAGTACTCTCTACCCTCCTTACTTCCCGTATGGGTTGTTGTGGTATAGGGTCAGAGAATTTAGTTTGAGCCTTGTTTCATACGGATCTGACTCTCTTTCTGCAGTGCATTACAGGTGTTTGTACTATCTACAGTACTTTCAAAGAACAGATTGTCCCATTTATGTAACACATTTCAAAGTGAGTGTAACAATTAAAGTAGCGTAACCTGAAACCACTTTGGTATTTATTGGTTATGCAAAATGTACAGGGAAAGACAGGGTGAGTAGGAAAAGCAACTAATAGTAGGACTTATTTTAAAGTAAATGAGCAAGGGCAGCTTTATCTTACATATACCAGTTACTTTCCCTGCTTCAGCCCTCTATTTTCCCCTTTAGCAGGTGAGTTACAATGACTATGCATCCACTGAATGCCATACATTATTTTACCTGTTTTACAGTTCACATGCTGCATATAAAGTTTTCTCTAAAATTTTGAGATGTATTCTCTGTACTCAAAATGAGGAATATCACTGGAGTCAGTAATATTCCTAAAAACCTGAATTAACATTTTAAGTGTGACAACTATAATTTGTACCTCAAGATGTCACCAATGTCTTTGTCCCATAATTTCTGACTAGAGGAAATTGACCATGAAAACATAGAAAATAAGGGCTATTTGATCTGCAGCTAAAATGAACCAAGCTATGCTTGCCATATCAGATTTCTTGATGCACTGTTGGGTGATATAGATATGTACTTTTTTTAGTTCCAGCCCTATATATATTTGCATCCCTGTAATTTTAATATGCAAATTTGTGAAAGGATATTGGAACATATGGCCAGGTCAACTTATTGCAAACTCAACTTTTGTCAACAAGATATTTAATATGCCATTGAACTATGAAACAGGGCATGTTAATTGCCTAATGATATTTTTTCCCATATCACTTTGCAAGTAATTTTTTTCCGTTAACTGTCAGCCCTAACACCTCAACCACAGATCTGTAATTCAGGCTTGACTTTTTGATTCTTTCTTTGTTTTTCTCACTTCCACCGCCAGTAACTCCGATTCTGCAGGTGAAATTATTCATTTAGTTACACCCCCACTGTTTAGTGCAACCCCACTGTTCTCCGTATTAGTCTCTCAGAAACACCTATGGTAGGTAAATGGGTTTCCACAGGTGTAACTAATTGATCTGTAACCGCAATCTAGTAACAGCTCTGTTCACGATGCACAATAAGGAACAGAATGCAACTCATGCGCTTTGCTGCCTTGGCTCGGCAGTATTAGAAGCAGCAAAAGTGAAAGATTTAATTTAGACACAAAGTTAAACAGCCATGACTGAGCTCACAGAGAGCACGTCTGTTAAGTAGGAAGGTGCCATTTTTACAGACACTTTTCAGAGTACAACTATACCTTTATAAGCTTTTTCAATAGAGGGAGGATTTCAGTAACTCAATGAGCCCAGTAGTTATTTATTTGTATTATCATTCACCAGAGCCCCCATTGCGCTAGGTGCTGTACAAATACAGAAGAAAAAGATTAAAAGCTCTTTGGGGCAGGGACTAAGTAGAAGTAAGAACAGATGTATACAGACAAATTGAAAGGGAGTACAAGGAAATAATAAGACTGTATTGCTTAGCACAATAGATAGTGATATCAGCAGACGAGTGGCCTAACCATTGTTAAGTTGCATCAGAGAGGAACTCCAGACTGATCACAAACTGCTTATTCAGTTTAATTAGATGAAATGAAGAAGGGAGATGGGATGGTAGCTGGGAGAGGCAAGTGCAGTCAAGAGTAATTTTTTTGTGTTTTGTTTTTAAGATGGAAGAGGCTATAACATGCTTATATTGTGAAGGAAAAGAGCCACATGAAAATGGCAGGCTAAGGAAAAAAGAGTAAGAGAGGGAATGAGATAGGGTGTAATGCAGATGCGGATATGGGATGGAGTCCCTGTAGCAAGTGGAGGAAAGCCAATGAGAAAATAATATCTAACACAGGAGAAGGACAAAATTGTAGAAAGGGAAGGCCACATTGTATTTTATCAGTTCTCTCAGAAAAAAAATCAGTGAGATCCTGTGCAAGGAGAGATGGAGAAGCAGGAAGGGGGACAGTTGGAGTGAATCAAAGGTGGGAAAAAGACATCCGGGATTGAAAGCATGGGATTAAATTAAATTGAATAAATAGAGTTGTTTAGCTGGCAAAAGGGAAAAACTGAAAGAGAAAATTGGATAAATTGGTAGAGAAGGAAGTCAGTCTGATCAGGAGTTAATGCAACAGCAAGCAAGGCAAAGAACCCAATTAAAAACAAAAAGACAAGGAAAAAAACCAGCAACAAGACTGATCTGTTTAATCATCCTGGGATTGAGTACAGGATCTATTTAATTAGCCAGCATCAGTCCTCCAAGAGACATTAGCGGAGTGCCAGTGGGCTCATCAGCAAGTGAGTCAGTCACTCCTAAAGACTGGCATCAAACTCCACCACTAATGCACATTCAAACAGAAATGTGGGCAGTAGCGAATTAGCCAAACATTAAGACTGAGGGTGAAAACCACAAAACTACCCAGGGACAGGAGATGCCCCTGCTCCAATCTCTTTATCCATGGTGGAACAGTTTCAACAGGAGAGATTGAGAGACACGAGTATCCCATAGCTCAGTGGTTAGAACATTCTCCTAAGACATGGGAGGCACCTTTTCCCTCTCTGTTAGGGAGGATGGAATTGAATGTGGGGCTCTCACTTCCCAGATGAGTACTCTAACTATTAGATAAAAAGTTATAAGATGGGCATGACCACATCTTCCTCCTCTGGCAATTTTTTTGTAAAGCAGGACAAGTGTCTAACTCATCCCTGCATGACCCTATATAGGTGCCTAAACCAGGAGAGGAAATCCCATGGATTGCTAGCAGAGGAAAGTGTTTCCTGCAGCCTGGATTTAGAGTTCTATCTCTGAGAAAGGAATGGGACACATCTCCCACTGGCAAGCTTCAGTAGGGGAGCCTCTTAGGATGCTGTTTTTTGTGAATCATGCCTCTCTCTCTCTCCAATCACTGTATAAGAAGCCTAGGCACCAACTCTGTTTTGTGTATCCAGTGTTATTCCTGTGATTTTCTAGGCATCTAAAAAGTTGGGCACCATGCTGTTCATTGTAGCAACGCCCAAGTCCCATCTGGGATTCCACTCTGAGTAGTCAACGGAGCATGGTGCTACCATTAGATAAGAGACAAAACACAACGGATAGAGACTGAGACAGGTGAATTTCAAAGTACTCAATTTTTTGGCACTGGTGCAAGTGCAGCTGGAACACTGTGTCCACTTTTGGAGTCAACAATTCAATACAGATGATGATAAATTGGAGAGGGCTCAGAGAAGAGCCAGGAGAATGATTAAAGGATTAAAAAATATGCCTTCTGGTGAGACTTTCAAGGAATTCAATCTATTTAGCTAAACAAAGAAGGTTGAGGGATAATGATTACAGTCTGGAACAAATATTTGATAATGAGTTTGTCAATTTAGCACAGAAAGGTACCCAATCTAATGGCTGGAAGCTGAAGCTAGAAAATTCAGACTGGAAATAAGACATACCTTTTTGACAGTGAGTAATTCACTGGAACAATTTGCCAAGGATTGTGGTGGATTCTCCATCACTGACCATTTTTAAATTAAGATTGTATGTTTTTCTAGAAGATATGCTCCAGAAACTATTTGGGAGAAGTTCTTCTGTATAACACAGACTATAGTTCAGAGTTGATGATCATAATGGCCCCTTCTGGCTTTGGATTCTATGAATTTCAATTCAGACAAGCTTTTGCACAATAATTTGAATTCCCACAATCTCATGGGATTGTAAAAGCTAATTTGATTTTGTGCTTTTTTGCTTTTTTTGAAACTAATTTGAACTCTCACAATCTCTGAACATTTAAGAAAAAAGGTCTCATGAGTTGTGTAGTGTGTTGGCTCCCAGCTTCAAATACAACAAAAATAGTGGGGTGGATTTTTTGGCACCTCAGATTCTGGTCTCACCTCACATCTAGAAATTCTACTCTGAGGTTTGTTCTATGCTAACAAGTAGTGTCAATCCAGCTATATCACTCAGAGGCGTGAAAATGTAGTTAAACCAACCTAACCGCTGGCATAGACAGTGCTAGGTTGACGAAAGAACTCTTCTGTCAACCTAGCTACTGCCTCTTAGGGAGGTGGATTACTTATGCTGATGGAAGAACCCTTCCCATTGGCATAGACAGCGTCTACATTGAAGTGCTGCAGTATTCATATATAAACAAGCGCTTAGTCAGAAACAAGAAAGGCAAAGTAGGATGGGGGTGTGTGGTTGCACTGCTACTGCACGTGGTGTTCCTAAAAGGTGGTAAAAGGAGGATTTTTAGGCATGAAGGGTATAAATTTGCCAGCACTAGTTTCACAATAAAATATCTAACTTAGAAAGATCAATTTGATTGCAGTCCTAGAAATGGGTTATAAGGAGGCATTATTTGTCTGAATGTCTTTCCTCATTTCTTGAAATAGCCAGAGGAATCTGCCAAGTGGGTCTCCTTTCAGGGTTAAAAAAAGCAATTCTTATATAAGAGCTACATATTACTAGTATTATTTATTAAAGCATGTTAAGGACAGACAGATAGGCTATTTTGGGCCTCAGTATAATCTATAAGAACAAATCTGGAGAGAGGATTAAAAGCCATCCCCATCAAAGAAGAGGTCAGCCAAGAGAACTACTTTAAAATATTTGTAAAAATCCATTCTATCCAGAATAGAAATTTGAGTAAAGTGTGGCTGAAGCCAATGACATCTGCTTTGCAATAAAAAGATGCAATTAAAATCAGAGCTAAAATGCTTTTTCTGGTAGCTCTAAATAAAGAGAAATCTGCCACTGCTTTGTGTCTGAATTCATGAAAACAGCCTTGAAGCAACCTGGGATTAAAAGAAAAGTGCTGTTTCTTTGTTCTTTCATCCTGTACACATCAAATTTCTAATGGCCTAAGATTACAACCAAAGGTGTTCCTGACCTGTTCAGAAACCACTTAGAACACAAGAATCTACCTGCTTTAATTCCCCATTTCAAAGAGCCATCCTTAGTTCATTGTTAATAGTCTTTTCTGGGAGGAAAAATATCACCATTGTTTTATTTAAATCCAATAGAAATTTTAAATGAATGTGGTCTTATTCAATTCCTGCAGAAACTGGCTGCAATTTATTTTTGACATGTTAACATTTACTACATCTGTTTAAAGGATGGGATCATTAGCACAGCAAAGACTGTGTGCTTGATTAATTGCCAGGCTTCTGTTGATAACGTACACGATGAAAAGAAAGGCCCAGAATTAATCCTTGCAGAACAATCTGATGAATAAGAAAAAAAAATTATTATAAAACATTTTGCTTTCTTTCAGTGAACTATTGTTCAAGGTTCTCTGAGAGTATTAAGACTATCAAAAGGGAATTTAGAGAAACATAATATCTAAGTTATGATCCATTATGCCAAAACTATTTTTCACAGATCCGTTGTAAACACACACTTCACAGCTAGAATTAGAGTAAAGTATACCTTGAAGATAAATAATCTCTTCATAGCAACTCTTAAAGTATTATTTTAATGCACCAACTTTTTAAGTGGAAAACACCATGTTTTCTAAAAATTACGACTTGCTACTTAAATTACTGAATGTCCCCACTTTTAATCTTTTTGAAAAAGGATGAATCTTTGAAAAAGTGGGTCTGAAATTTTTCAAAACTCCAGAGTAATAATATCTAACTTCTAAGAATGACTAGAAATTTCAAACCAATGGCATCTTATCTATAGAAACTTTAACTGGAAATGGTTAAAATACTGAAATAATCCCACAGTGCAAAATAAGAATACACAGTCAATTTAGAGGATCAAGTATACATCCACAGCCTCACTTGTGAAATCCAGACAATTGATTTGTGAATTGCAAGCTACAATAAGGATTAACTCTCAGCAAGAATAAAGGTTAAACACATTGCACTGTATCCTCCAGAAAGTTGCTCTAGAGGATTGAAAGTAGTCCAAATGAAAATTTGGAATACCTGAACGAAATTACCTATAGAGGTCCATCTGCTCAAGTTATTTGTTAAATGCTTTGTAAGGTGTATGGCAAGCCTGAGGTGAATTGATTCTGCTCAACAGATGGAGGCCAATTTTCTATTATCTTCAGATTCCTCTTGGTGAACCTGAGTTTGCTGTGAATAGCCTAGGGCCTTCTTCAGTCTGATCCTGGTGAAGCTATGCTCTTCATTGATGTCTGGACTCAGCACAAATTTATAAGTAAATCATCTTGCGAAGGTCATAATGTTCAGTTATATTAACGTACCTGAGAATGCATACTACAAACATCAGTAGGTCTTTGTGGAAAAATATGATATTACAATCATATTATACCACTTACTAAAGAGGAACAATACAGATCAGAAAATATAGCTTTCCATTACACAGATGATAATAAAAAAGGAATGGAAAATGATTAAGGCTGGGTCCATACTGACGGCGGCAAATTCGCCGCTGTCGGATCGAGTGCTCTAGATCGAATGAGCGGTCTGTGTAGACCCACTGAGTCGATCTAGCAAGCGACACAGGAAAACCACCCTGGTAAGTGGTGCAGTGTAGACGGCGCACAGAGGAGACACCGCAAAGTCAACGGGAGATACGCAAGTGATGTAAATCACTTGCGTATCTCCCGTCGCCTGCCGCCGAATCGCAAAGGTAAGTGTGGACTGAGCCAAGGGCAAATAGTTTCAACTCTTAGTGGATCATATCAATAACTAATCAAATTTATTCTGTCATACAAGTTAGTAACATTACAAAACAAGGACAATATTGAAGGGCAGAGAATAGATATATTTTATTACTGCAAAAATATAAAAGTTATAGCTGATTGATGCTTTCATTCACTGAAGAAGGGTGTAGATTACAAGATGATGGAATTCGTTTTAAAAAAAATAATCTAGGAAATTACACACACAAACTAACTGTGATCAGAACATCATGTTAGTGAAGTCAAGCACTCAAAATTTAGGAAAGGCCAAAATTAGAGTTGTCTGTGTAACATTAATTTGGCTCATGTGTATGCATTATGACACTATCTTTAATTACATGATCACATACAGACAAACACCTACTTCACTGTATAACCCTGATTCATCCCCTGAGCACAGTCCATTTGGTACATTGTGGAAAAAATAATAGATTATGTAATTAAATCTATCATAATACATATTCACAAGAGGATGAAATTAAGGTTTCACAGACAACCTTAAATTTTTGCATATATTAACTTTGGAGTGCTTGACTTTGCAACCTTAATTTTCTTTTAACATCATTTAACAGGGCCTGGCTCTGTGGTGCCCCCTTGTAGGACAAGTTGGCATTATTCACCCTATCATAGGATCTCTGAGAGTCCATTGCCACCTCTCACAAACCTAGTGCAGTGATGTTTTTGCCCTATGGCTAAGGCACATTGGAGTCCCACTCCTTCCAAGGCACTGAAGACCAAAATATAAAGGAATACCATGAACTCAAAACAAAGAGTATCCAAGGAGTCTTTGGCAGGAGTCTACCTTTCTTCTCAGGGCTCATCTTCAGACAGCCAGTACTTTTAATCAGTCTTGCTAGGCCTGGTTACTCCATCCATGGGGAGGCTCATCCAAGCAGCAAGCTGCTTCAGACTTATGGCTGAAACCAAACTTCCCTCACCAAAGGAGAAGCAAAGCTCTTCTTTCTTTCTCATCAGTCCCAGCCTGAGTTGCGTCTCCACATTTTAACATGCTTCTCCACTCTTGACATCTAATACAGCTGCAGTGGGGACAATTGAATCGAGAGGCCCTCATTAATTCCCTCCTTGGCAGGATGGGGGGCCTGTATGCCCCAATACAGATAGAATCATAGAAGATAAGGGTTGGAAAGGACCACAGGAGATCATCTAGTACAACCCTCTGCTAAAAGCAAAACCAACCCCAACTAAATTATCTCAGCAGTGTAGTTGAGGGCTGCTATCAAATCCCCCCCTCATTCTTCTCTTTTGCAGACTAAACAAGCCCAGTTCCCTCAATCTCTCCTCATAACTCAAATGCTCCAGCACCGTAATCATTTTTGTTGCCCTTTGCTGGAGTTTTTCCAGTTTGTCCACATCCTTCCTGTAGTGGGGAGCCCAAATCTAGACAAAATACTCCACATGTGGCCTCACCAGTGCTAAATAGAGGGGAATAATCACTTCCCTTGATCTGCTGCCAATGTGCCTACTAATACAGCCCAGTATGCCATTAGCCTTCTTGGCAATAAGGCATATAAGGCATAATAAGGCAATAACTGCTGACTCATATTCAGGTCCTTTTCTGCAGAACTGCTGCCTAGCCAGGTCGCAGTCTCTAGCAGTGCATGGGATTCTTCCACTCTAAATGCAGGACTGTGCATTTGTCCTTGTTTAACCTCAACAGATTTATTTTGGCCCAATCCTCTAATTTGTCTATGTCTCTCTGTATGCTATCCCTCCCTCCAGCGTATCTACCACTCCCCTCAGCTTCTGTAAACTTGCATGAGGGTGCAATCCACCCCATCCTCCAGATCGTTAACGAAAATGTTGAATAAAACTGGTCCCAGAACTGCCTTCTGGGACATTCCACTTGATACTGGCTCCCAACTAGATATTGAACCATGATCACCACCCACAGAGCACGATGATCTAGCCAGCTTCCTATCCAACTTATAGTCCATTCATCCAACCCATACTTCTTTAACTTGCTGGCAAGAATACTATGGGAGACCATATCAAAAGCTTTACTAAAGTCAAGATATATCACGTCCACCGGCTTCCCCACATCCACACAGCCAGTCATGTCATCATAGAAGGCAATCAGGTTGTTCAGGCTTGGCTTGCCCTTGGTGAATCCATGTTGACTGTTCCTGATCACCTTCCTCTCTTCCAAGTGCTTCAAAATGGATTCTTTGAGGACCTGTTCCATGATTTTTCAAGGGACTGAGGTGAGGCTGACTAGTCTGTAGTTCCCGGGTCCTCCTTCTTCCCTTTTTTAAAGATGGGCACTACATTTGCATTATTCCTGTCCTCCGAGACATTGACGAATTTTCAAAGATAGTGGCCAATGCCTGATGTGACTGCAGAGCCAACTCCCTCAGCACTGTTGTATGCATTGCATCCAGCCCCATGGACTTGTACATCTCCAGCCTTTCTAAATAATCCTGAACTTGCTCTTTCACCACTGAGGGCTGCTCACCACTGCCCCATACTGTGATCCCAGTACAGTAGCATGGGAGCTGACCTTGTCTGTGAAGCAAAAAAAGCATTGAGTACTACAACTTTTTCAACATCATCTGTCACCAGGTTGCCTCCCCCATTCAGTAAGGGGCTCACACTTTCCCTAATCTTCTTCTTGTTACCAACATACCTGTAGAAACCCTTCTTGTTACCTTTCATGTCTCTTGCTAGCTGCAACTCCAGTTGTGATTTGGCCTTCCTGATTTTACTCCTGCATGCTCAAACAGTATCTTTATACTCCTCCCTAGTTATCTGACCAAGCTTTCACTTCTTGTAAGCTTCCTTTTTGTGTTTAAATTCACTGAAGACATCTTTGTTAAGCCAAGCTGGCTGCCTGTCATATTTGCTATTCTTTCTGTATATTGGGATGGTTTGTTCCTGTGCCCTCAGTAAAGTTTCTTTAAGATACAGTCAGTTCTCATGGACTCCTTTCCCTCTCATATAAGCCTCTCAGGGGATCCTTCCCATCAGTCTCTGAGGGAGTCAAAATCTGTATTTCTAAAGTCCAGAATCCATATTCTGTTGCTCTCCTTTCTTCTTTTTGTCAGGATCTTGAACTCTACCATCTCATGGTCACTGCTGCCTAGGTTGCTACCCACTTCTACTTCCTCTACCAATTCTACTCTGTTTGTCAGCAGCAGGTCAAGAGGAGCATGGCCCCTGGTTGGTTCCTCCAGCATCTGCACAAGGAAATTGTCCCCAATACTCTCCATAAACTTCCTGAATTGTCTGTGCACTGCTGTATCGCTCTCCCAGCAGATGTTAGGGTGACTGAAGTCCCCCATGAGAACCAGGGCCTGTGATCTGGAAACTTTCGTTAGTTGTCTGAAGAAATCCTTGTCTTCCTCATGCCCCTATAACAGACGCCCACCACGACATCACCCTTGTTGCTTTCACCTCTAAACTTAA
The DNA here is from genome assembly GCA_007922155.1 of Mesoclemmys tuberculata. Taxonomy (NCBI): domain Eukaryota; kingdom Metazoa; phylum Chordata; order Testudines; family Chelidae; genus Mesoclemmys; species Mesoclemmys tuberculata. The sequence goes on along the minus strand of ML675624.1, from coordinate 27,760,775 downwards.
CCCAGGGACTCTCAAAAGGCTCTCAAACAGATGGATTAGGTGTATTTACTAATAGTTTAAAATATGCAATAATTTATATTAACAGCAAAAAGATTTAACAAACTGATTTGTGTGAGTTGTTACAGTTGTATATACAAGTTTTCTAAATGCCATAGAAAGCTGATCTGTTAAAATATGAAGATTCTTTGCTGTAACTGAAATGTAAGATATTGTACAGGAATTTATTCATTGATGTAACCTTTTTCAGGCAATTTTAGTTATTTTAAATATTAATAAATATAAAACTTAAAAATGTTAAATCTTGAATTTTATCAACATAGCAAAATGGTAACATAGCTAACTTAGATTCTAACCAAAGAAATTAATCAACAGTGAGATAAAGAAATAATCAAAGCATAAACCTTGAATGTTTCCAACACCTGTTTTTAATTTGTAGAGTGTCAAAGTAATTCTTGAAATGTCTGCTGAAAAGGTTTCAGGCACTGCTGGTAAAGGGTTATACACTGAGGATTACACAAATGTACTTTGATGATTGTAGTTAATTCACTCGGTCACTCAGTATTCTTAGGGGACTTTCATCATCATTTGCTACATTTTAATTCAGATAATGTCAATGTCTGACAAGGTAATCAGATGTTTAACATTCTGCAAGATTTTAGAGATCACAAAATACATCCATCTTTGTCTATAAGGCAATGTCTGCTGAGAAAGAAATAAAACCTGTAGTAATGGCACATACCATGGCAGTTATTATCTTTAAAAAGTGGACATTTGCCATTTGAAAGTAAAAAGCATTACTGAAGCATTACATGTATTGTCTATCTTCCTATTTAATATATTAAATTACCTTTACTATTACACCACTACTGATAATTTTCAAATAGTAAATATCAATATAAAATACTATAGAAATGTATGTCCCAAACTATTTATTAAATAGTTAAAATAAATGAGATTTTTTCACAATTCATGGTTTCTAATTTAATCTGAACAGTAGAAGATATTGCCAGTGTTTTCTGTTTAAGCTTACTATGATGTGACGGATTGGTACAAGTCTGTATCAAACTGTGACCTTCTTTTGACCTTTTAACTGCCATTTTGAACAATGTGCCCTACCTTCTGAGTATACAATTATACTGCCTCAAGATGTCAAGGAAAAACCAAGGGCACCTTAATCCTGACAGCTCCCTGCCTGGCTAACACATGAGTCATCAACTGTGACTGTCTTCCAATCTAAAAGAGCCACCCTTAGAACAATGGTTTTGCTACAGAGTGTGCCAGGCTGATAGAAATTCATTTTCCAAGTTTGGAGCTGGGACTTCCCAGCTAACAACCTGACTGAAGTTGTGACAAGCTGATCACCTGCACACAAGACAGAAACTTTATTTAAGGGCAATATGTGCACCTGTCGTGCTTAATGACCAACTGTTGCCGGACACCAGGAAACCAGCAAGAGACAGACGGGACCTACACATCTGACATGCTGACTGGGCCAAAGGGCTCACAAAAAAGCGTGAGTCTAGACTGAGAGAAAAGGGTGTATAGGTGTTTGTTGTTTATCCTGAAGATTTATCTGTAACTCTTGTATGTTTGACAATAAGTCACCGAGATATTAGAGGCTCCTCTGCAAAACCTGTATTCCCTTACTTTAGCGTACCACATGGTCCCCAAAGAGCTGAACTATTAACCAGTGTGTTCACAGAGATGGACTCTGGTGGGGAGCATGCATAACTAACTGGAGAGACTTGGTTTCACAGCCTAGGGCAGCTGGACTGAAGAGTCCCACATCCCAAAGAGGGGTACCAGACAGGACAGTTTGCATAAAGGAGTGTACCTCAAAGGCCTAGAGCTAGAAAAAGAGACACTGGACACAGACCAAGATGGCTTTGAAGAATATGGAATCCAAAGATTGGGTTGAACTTCAACAGACTAGGAAAATTCAGCCTGGTCTGGTCCCAATTCTACCCTTGGTTAGGAAGGAATATGTTTAAATACTTCAATCTGCATGAGCATATCAATGTACAGAATTTAGTCCTTATTGTATAGATGCTTATCAGAGATAGTGGAGGCATGGGGAGTATGATGCTATTACAAACATTTTACACCAAGCTGCAGCAGATGAATTGTCAATCCCTAGAAATGTCTAGAGAAAGACAAAGTAGTACTTAAAGTTACATTATCTTTGATACTTCGGGCATGTCTACACTGCCCCAAAGTTCAGATTATGGGGATTGTGAATAGCACAGTGCACCAAAATTCTGAGCTGAGCTCCTCTGCATGGATGTTGCAGGTGCAAACTAAAAGGTTCCTAGTTAACATTAACATAGTCCTCTTCAAACAAACAAGACTGTCACTGAGAAGTAGGAACCTTTTAGTTTGCACCTGCAGCATCCATGCAGGGGAGTTATAACTCAGAACTTTAGTACACTTTGCTACTCACACCCCATGTGGGACAATATAAACATATCCTAAGTCTACTATACTGGATCACCTCCCCTAAAGATGGTTTCTAGAGGCAGACATATGTAGGATTCCTTGTTGCTTCATTAAAGCAGTGGTGCCCAGGAGGAAAGGGTTTGATATAAAATTGGAAAGAATCAGTTACCTTCTCCTTTAAACTGAACAAAGAAATCTAATTTAGTGAGAAGAGTATTATCCTGTCTTATCCTGTATTATCTGTCTCTGCTTTACTACAGAACTTCCACCTAGAAATTTCACCAGATTTGTTCATCTGGCTATTGGACATAGATTTTCAGAAACCGTATACACATCCTCAGTAAAATCTAGCATACTAGGAATGGAAAAATAAGTATCATTGTGAGCATTAGTGAAATGAGGATCAGTTCAGGAGAAAAATATTTGTTAGGCATCAGAAAACATTGTTGTAGGACATTTATTTTTTGTTATAAAGGAAAGAAAAGATGATGAAAATAACTATGTCAGAACATGTGCCTCATCCAACCTCCTCTGACATTTCCCAGCTTGCTGTGCAAGCTATACAGATGACTTACACAAGAGTAAACAGCAGTTAGCACTTAGTTTGTAAATTACTAGTGATCCCTAATTCCTTGATCTCATGCTGATAATTTAGGGTCTTTAGAGTATTGCCATCTGTCCAACTGGAGTGCTGCTTGGCAAACAGATGGATGTAAAGGCATAAAACATTTCCACACAAGGTAATCCCATGGGTGCCTATATAAAATGCAGAACCATAGAATACGGCACTTTGCTACCTTTTGTTCTGTTTGTTAATTAGATGATTCCCATTAACAGGGAAATTAAGTAGATAATACATTAGAATAATTAACATAAAGGTTCATGTTATTTACCTGTGAACATATTCTGAATTTACTACTGGTAATTTACTATTTGCAAAGCCATTAACCCAGGATTGCATGGCATATATTCTCTACTTTATAAAGGCATTTCTGTTGCTTTCAATGGAGTACCACAGAGGAACAAATGTGTGAATCTTCGCTGAAAAAAAGATGGAACTGCATGTCCTGAATTTGAGAGAATAAATATGTTTGTACTACCAAAAAAAAAAAAGCCACACACACATACAGGCCAAATTCATCACTGTTTCAGAACTTAATCTTAGGTTATTTCCTTAACCTGCTCTAGTAGATGGAGAAGCTCATTTTAATGTAGGTTCCTGGTACTATTAAAGATAGCCCCTTAACTTCTGCAGTGCGGAACAAAACTGCTACAGATTCATGGGCTTCAGATTGCTTTGGGGGTCTTCCATGCTGCTTTTCTGGATGCTCTGTAAAAATCAGCTTTCATAGAAACTCTGACATCACCCAAGGGAACAATGTTATATTTCTGAGACCTGCCCTAAACTATCTTTATTTGAGTTTTTTCATGTTCACTTAAAAAAAAAAAAGTTTATTTTAATTTAAACAAGCTAGACATTTTGTTTGTTCATAAATTGTTAATACCTATTAGTGCATAGTGAACCTTAGTACAGCCCAGTGTATTTGTACATTTTCTGAAAAACTGCAAAAAGGTTTTAACTAAGAAAGCTGAAGTACAGAAAAATTTGCCTTAGTGAAAGAAGAGCTGTTGTGTTTTTCAGCACTGGATGGGTTATTTTTGAAAAAATAAAATAAAATAAAGGGAACGTGTATGCAATGGCTGGATTAACCCATTCCTAGGCCAAACTGCTTTGTGCCCACTTGTTAGGGTTTCCCGCTTCCTTCTTGTGACTGACTCCCTCCTGCTGTCATTAAGCAAGTCCTGCAGACCAGAGGAGACATGGGCTGCTGGAAGTGGAGCTAGGCCTCACAGGACCCTGGGGAAAATAGGGTGCAGGAGCTGTCCCCATAGCAAAAGCAAGTAAAAGCAACGCTGGCTGCCCCATTTCCTGCTCAGGTCTGGTCCCATAGATCCTCTGTCTCAGGGTGCTGAGATAATGAGACCAATTCTGAGTGAATGGCATTCTGACCTGATGCATTGGGGGACAGCCCCATGCAGGTTGCCGCCCCTCCCCCCTTCAACTGACAAGACATGAACTGGGTCCTGAGCATGTATCCAATTTGCCTATGCCTTAATCTGGCCCTACATGCACCATGTGTACACAAGAAAACCAGTTGTGTTTTTTGTCTAAATTAACATTGAAATTAATCCCTAAACTATGACAGTATTGTGACATAGGTCTGTATCCAACTGCAAACACCATTTTTGTATTACATGTTGAACTGGATTTTACAGCGCTGCAGACACTGCCCTACCAGAAGAGATGCTTACTTCATTGAAGGACCATCAGGGAGAAGCCCCTGAGCCAGTTTAAAACCAGGCTATTTATCCAAAAACCCTTTTTTTGTCTGTTGATCCCTGGAGAATCCAGTTTGAATTCATATATTTACACCTCTTCAGGAGTATAGCTTCAAAGAGCTGATAATGGAGGAAACATATTAGCAACCCCCTCCCTATGAGAGAAGAGGCATACAATGCCACAACACCAGATACACAGTTGCATTTTTAATATAGCGCACCTGTGTCAGGGGTGGGGTCAAAGTTCCCTGGACACCCCGGGTTCCACTGTCCATTGTTGACACTCTTCTCCTTCAGCTGGCGGCCCTTGGGGAGCTCTCTGAGGGCAACTGCACAACGGCAGGAGGTTGGCTTCTCCTCTTCCCTTCCTATAGCACGAAAGGCTGACATGGTTGGCACAAAGACATACTTTTCAGGCAGCCCATAAAAATTCAGTTATGAGGGCTCAGTCTCAGAGTTTACTGCCCCTTCCTACCCATCTTCTTGCTTTGCTTTGCATTGCTTTGTCGTCAGTCAGAGCAGCTTCAGGAGTGGTGCGTCTCACGACAGTCTCCTCACCTGGATTAACTCTGTTACCAAGAGTTTCGGAGTGGAGCAACTGCCTTCCTCGCTACAGCCTAACTCCCCCACTTCTGTGGACAGTTTCCCCTCTTTTAAACTCATCACCCTTCAGGCTGAACAAGCCTTACAGGTGCATCTTGTTAGCATGGATATGCCCAGAGGAGCTCGTTTAACCTCCTCCATGTCAGCCTGAGGACATGTCCCCTTACAGCACCTCAAGGGTATGAACCTAAATTCAATATGGTTTAATTCAATAAAGTTAAATTGATCTTAATTCCATAAGTAAGGATACAATTTTGTTACAGAGATCACAGATGTCATGCATTCCGTGACTTCCAGAAACCTCCACAGGTGGCAAGAGTCCCGGAGCTCTGTGGTGGAAGAGCAGCTCTCAGCCACTGTAGGTGGACCACAGTTCCGAGCTGCTGCTGGCAGCAGAATCCGCAGCTGTCTGCTGGCGCAGGCAACAGGGACCCCTGGCTTCAAGCCACCACAGGTAGCCTCGTAGCTGTGAGCTGGAGCAGCAGTGAGGGGACCCCAGAACCCCAGCCCACTGCTGGCGGTGGGGGCACTCCACTGCCGTCCGCTGTGATGGGGTCAGCCCACTGCCATCGGCAGAGCCCCAAGCCATGGCGAGGACACAGTGGCAGCAGGGACACCACGGTTCCAAGCTGATGCTAGAAGCAGAGACTGTTGCTGTGTGCCAGTCAGAGACTTCACCCACAGCTGGGGTGGACAGGAGTAGGAAGCTGCAGCACTGGCTGGGGACCTAGTGCTACTCCCCGTGATTGCTGCACCCTCCCCCTCCCGCAGCGGGGCTAAGGCTCTCATCTTCCCCCTCACCCCCCGTAGGGTATTTGGTCAGCCCCTCCCTCCATTATTTTTAGTAGAAATCACAGTCAGGTCACAGCTTACGTGAATTTTTGTGTACTGCCATTGACCTGTCTATGATTTCTACTAAAAATAACCATGACAAAATCTTCACCTTATTTATAAGGTTTGCTCAGGATATTGTCAGTGTCACACAGGAGCGCTGATCATTGCCACATGGAAGCAAGATCTACAGGAGTGACTCCATGCAGCCTGGAAGGCTGACAAACCTCAGACTCACAGAAGGGTAAGATCAGACTAGGGGAGAGCTTCAGGACTTTGTTTTCAAAGTAAAGTGACTGTGGGTAAAAAATTCCTTTGCTAACCTTGTGTTCCTTTCGCTTCTGTCACATTATCCCCAAAGGGTTTAAACTAGAAGCCCAGAGTGCCAACAGCCAATGTTGAGCCAAGCAGGAGCATTCATAAGTCACTCAAAAGGTCTGAGGCACTGGTTTCAGCATCTAGGATAGCAAGAGTGTGGAGTCTCACGTCCCAAAGAATGCTGTTGGTCAAGAAGTCTCCGCCTGGGAGTGTTCCTGCTAGTTCCAGAGCTAGAAGCAATGGCTGACTTAGAAGCATGTGAGACCCAGTGGACCAGGTCCACTTACATAATGGTAACTGTACAGTGAGGTACTGGGCCCGGTTGTGACAAGTATACTGGGTTCCAGTTGTATATCAAATCTGCCCTTCTAATTGCCAAACGTCATGTTTTAGGTCTACTAGCACTACAAAGCCAATACAGCTTTGGCAGAGAAGGTTGATTTTACTTTTCACTCAACAGAAAAGCTAAATTTTACTTATCAGATTAAATATTCCCCTCCATTACACCTCATTGCAAACTATAAGGGTGCTGATTTTGATCCTAATCCTTCTCTTTTTGCTTCAACTAGACTAGAGGTGGAAGAATATGGTTGTACTGGCCACTTATATGTGAGGCAAGTAAGAGAGGAAACGGGGTGAAGTGAGGTTTTTAAAAGCGAGCATGTGAAGGGTCAGCACATACGTTGTTCATTAAAATATACCCACTAGTCAACTGAGGGTCCCCCTTCATGCTGGTAGCTGAAACCCACTTTGAACTGTGATGCAGTAGTGACTAGAGACCCCCCCCCTTCCTGGCACTTTATGCAAAGCAGGGTCAGACAAATGACTTGTATTTGTACTCAGGAAAAGGTATACCAAAAAGCCCAGCACTTTTTTTCATGTTAACTACCTGTGAATAACATGAAAACAGGCAAAGGAAGTGCTAGTTATCAAACTCTCTGTATAATAATTTCAAATACTAGTATTTCTGCACTTAATTTATTTGGCAGATATATTTATAGAAGCTTGGTACATTTAGTTATAACTTATAAAACTATCCATGGCTGTGGCTGCTAGAACACACACTAGCTCTCTAGAGTAGCTGATGAAACCTTTGAAGTTTTGTAATTTAGCTGTTGTTGCGATGACCTGATTGCAATCAAATATAATAAATTATAGAGAATGGTGACTTCTAGTTATTATTAAAGCCTTTATGATCTTGCAAAGGTCAAAATACATGTCATAATGCATGATAAAGAGTAAATGATAATAAAAGTTCAGTGCTGTAGGAGAAAGCAATCACAGACATGATCATTTGAATACAGGCCACACTAATTCTATTCTCTGCTGTGTCATTGTTTTACATGTTCAGATTCGATTTCTGTGCATGTATTTATCTAACTCATAAAAAGTAAGGCCATAGTCTTTCATCAATGCACAGCAGATTTATGTTTAACTCCATACGGTTTAAATAGTGAGCAGAGGGGCAAACAAATCATTTAGGTAAGAAAAAAAATCAGTGTCATTCACGCAAACTCAGTTAAAGTGGGGACTGCTGAAATCCAGGTGCATCAAAAGCAGACTGTTTTGCACAACTAACTGTCCCATAATTACCATTCAATATAACCATGTGATGAAGCCACAGACAAAATAGATAGGCAATAAAGATCAAGATACAGATGGATGTGGACATAGAAATGTTTAGGGGTGGTAGAAAATTAGAATTTAATTTCATGAAAAATTTCACCGGTTTGATCTACACAGGGCAAAACTAAGACTTCTCAAAGTTTCAGGAAAAAAACCCCAGAAAACAAGACACTCACTCCTCAATAGCCATTAGCCCAGTGCTTAGGGAACTCATGAGAAACCAAGGTTCAAGTTCCCGCTCTGCCTGATTCTGACCAGGCCATAGCATACTCTGGGATGTGTGGTCTCTCTCTCTCTGAACAGAAATGCCATTCTGGATTTTAGAAACCACATATGTTTCTGCAAAGAAGGTTTGGTTTGGATGGATCAGCACTTCATGAAAAACCATTTCAGTGAAGAAATCCAGATCAGCTCTAACTGAGATGCAGACAGCATAATATGATTAAATTTGTAGGCCACAACTTTATTTAAAACTATTACCTAACTGGAGTAACCACACCAAACTATCCAGCAGGGTTGTTCTAGTACAATTCCAAAAGGACTTTGATGGCCCTGGTGAACCATAAACCTGGGATGATTGTAAATGCCATCTCCCATTTACATCATCATCAGGCCTGCAATAGGACCCTGACTGGAAGCCAGAGTGCCACCTACTCCCCTCCTCCACATCAAAAGTAGCAGAGATAACATAAAAAGAGTCACAAGTTGCACAAGCACAAGCAATAGAAGCTGCCCCCTTGTCAAGCATTGCAGTGCTCAGAAAGCTCATTAGGTTACAGGGACTTCAGTCAGACCCTTTCTAACCCATCAGCTGCCCTAGGGAATATGCCATATTTGTAATACTTGTAATGTAACCCATCAAAACCAGGTTTTTTTGGATGGTGGGTTGAAGGTGAAAAAACTCACACAAGAGTTTATCATTTTGCCATGTGTGAAAAATCCCTTCCAGGCCCCAAAACTGGCAATCAGCCTTGTCCCTGGTATTACCAGAGGTCCTACAAATACTATAAGGGTAGAAAGACTGGGGCGGAAACAGGGGGCCTATAATGACTACCTGGCCTAAACAACAAATAGCATTGGCTCTCTTCACACTGCACCCCCAGCAAATGGGAGCCAATCACCCCACCCAGCACCATCCCCAAGCCCCAATAGTGGCAGCAGCAGTGGGTAAGACAGGTCCTATTAGCCTGGGCCCTAGATACAGTGCACCAATCCAGGCTCCATTCCAGGCTCTGCAGCATAAGAAAAAAAAGGAAGGGGGGTTAATGGGGAAGAGGAGAAGTAACCCCCATATGATATAAAGAAAGGTGTGAGAAGGGCAAGAGAAAAAGAAAAGGAGAGGGGCCACATAGAACATTGCTTCAATGCTCTGAGATTTCTCCCTGATAGTCCCAGACATTCTCTCCACTGCGCCCAGCCCCATCAAAGCCTCACCTCAGCTAGCAAGGTGAGCAACTGCAGATAATTGCATTAGAAAGTTATGTTGATCATTCTGCTGATGTTATTACATGCAAAGTAACAGTAATGATTTGTATGGTCACAAGGACCCTAAAATAGAATTGTAACTTAGTCATACAAAATGTAACAGCCTTTTAATTTAATTTCATGAAATGCCAGGATTTAAGTCCTGGATCAGACCCTCTCTTCTGAATATGATTGATTTTTTCAAAAAAAGTTTCCTCTTACATATATTAAAGCTTAATTTAAAATATTTCTTTTGATGTCCTATTAACACAGGTAGACATTAATCAGGTCTCTGATTGCTTCAGTCTGATTGACTGATTTAAATAAACTCTAAGTTTTCTAAATAAAACCTCTTGTCAACCTGCAGATAGCATAAAAGTTATTACTATTTACTCTCATCTTCGTATTAATATCATGAACTATCAATGCTAACATGAACTTTTGGAGTATAAAATGCAAACAGGCAAAGATTCAAAGATAAATACAGTACTAATATTCTATTGTAAAAATGACATTAACAAATAGCAGTGTATTATGAGTTGATTCCATCTTGAGTTGCTGGGTGGAGTGTTCAAATCTCTGGAGATGGTGCTGAGGCTGATGTGTATAATAGAGAGTATACTGGTGACCCTTACTTTTTACAACTGCTTCTACAGGAGGCAGAACTGAGTAAGCCAATATGATACAGGGCTTTGTGATCAAAATGTATTTGGATAATGGTCTGTGTTGCTTTAGCTATAATATAGGTAGAATGATTGAACAAGCCTTTCCCCGTCAACATAATATTGCTAAGATAAAGATTATACACTATTAGAATTCTGCAAGCACCTTGTTTCCGTCTTCTGATAGTATCATTAGACTATTTTAAGTAAATACTTCCCTAATCGTCACACTCTACCCAGACAGGAGCTGTCTCCCTTCCCCCATTCCCATCTACCAATTATCATTTTGTACTAATCAGATGGCAGGGCCTGTGTCCCCCCTATTTTTCCCCTTTCAGCCCGCAACCCCCAAATCAATACTGTTCTGGCCTAGAAAGGTCCCTGAAATTTTGAAATTGATCTAATGTAGTACTGAAATGTTATTGCATTACATATAGACAAATAGAGAAATGCTTTCATGTTGTATATAAGGTCTTCACAAACTTGGCCTTATATGAATAAGAACAGTCTATGCGTTATATTTGTTAAGATAAAAGTGATAGGGATATCAACTCTAAAGCTTCAAGACTGACCTGCTCTGACCTCCAAAGACCATCAAGAAGCAATTGCCTCTGGTAGTATTAGTATTTCACTATTTAGGTACGTTACTGGCAATTTATGCTCTCCATCAAGCATATACATTGGTCACTGTTGGAGATAGGATAAACTAGACCATGAGTGGTAATTCTTATATTTCAATTCCTGTAAGTGGAGCATCTTAAAACCTCTTTTCAAATATCTATTAAATGCATTGCATTAGAAGGATGGAATTAATGGCTGCATGAAACTGGAAAAAAAGTTCTTGTATCATAAAGCCACTAAATACTATTGAGTTTTGAAACTTAAGTCTTTTCAAACTTCCACTAATGTAGAAAAAAGTCTCTTACCAAATTCATGAATTTGACAAAAAAAAAAAAGAATTAAACATTGATGAAACTGGCGATCAATTCTGAACTGAAAAGTGGTATGGAAAAAAGCCTCCTCTTCCTTCGAAAACCACACATTTAGGCTACGTGTACACTACAAGCTAGGGGTGTGATTCCCAACTCACGTACACATACTTGCATGAGCTCTCATAATTGTGCAGAGTATAAACCTGTCTGAATCCCATGAGTATGTACTCAGCATGGCTTAGCCCTCCTGCTGTGTTACCGTGGACACACTACTATTTATACTCTCACTAGCTGAGCTCAGAATCATACCCCTAGCTCATCGTCTTTGGATGAAATCCTGGTCCCAGTGAAGTCAAGGGGAGTTTTGCCATTACTTCAGTGGGTCCAGGATTTCACTCATATTCTTCATGATAAAATACAATCAGCATCAGGGGTGAAACCATCCAATTGTCTTAAAGTGTGGTTTTACACTTTAATGTTTCTGTGTAAAAATGACACACACGAATACTTCTTGTGTATATTCGGTACCCTCTCTGCCCAATTTTATCACTATAGAAATGTTTACTACTCTTTTATTTTTATTTCTACTACAGAGCCAATACAGCTGAAGAAGTGAGTTGGGTTCTGTTCCTTTTTTTTGCAGCAACATAAAAGTTTAAATTACATTAGTTACACATTGACCAATGAACTGAAAACAATGGGTTATAAACGTATCACCTTCATAGACAATCTGAAAACAATGGGATTACATAGATGTCGCAAAGGGCATAACATGGGCTGGATTAACTTTATTACAGAGGATGCAAAAGGAAAAAAACTAAGCATTAACTCAAGACTCCAATGTGCGTTTGCAGGGCTAGCAGTTAAAATACGTATTTTTAGCTTGAAAACAGAAAATGCGTTGTAGAAATATACATAGACCCTACTAAGGTCATCCAATCAGAAAAAAAAACAATCCATGTGATTTATATCTTCAAGTAAAACTAACTAACAGTTGGTTTTCAAATAATTATAGACCAGTCAGCCTAACTTCAATACCTGAGAAGTTACTGGAACAAATTATTAAGCACCTAGAGGATAATAGAGGGATAAACAATAGACAATATAGATGTGTCAAGAAAAATCATGTCAAACCAACCTCATTTCCTTCTTTAACAGGTTTACTGGGCTAATGGATAAGGGGAAGCTGTAGATGTGACATATCTTGATTTTAGTGAGGCTTTTCACCCAGTCCCACGACATTCTCATGGGCAAACTAGGGATATGTTGTTTAGAGTAGTTACCAATGGTTTGCTATGAAACTGAGAGGACATATCTAGTGGGGTCCGTCCTAGTTCCAATACTGTTCAATAATGACTTGGATAATGGAGTAGTTAGGCAGCTGTACTGCTGAAAAGGATTTAGGGGTTATAGGGATCACAAACTGAACATGAGCCTACAATGTGGTACAGTTGGAAAAGGCTAATATTCCAGTGAGTCATATGTAGGACATGAGGTAATAGTCCTGCTCTACTGAGCTCTGGTGAGGCATCAGCTGGAGTGCTGTGTCCAGTGACTGACAGACATGAAAAGATTTGTTTTTTCCTGGAATCTCCCCTGATGTGCAGAGACATTGTTAAACAGAATTGGATTCCAATTTCCTCTGTGCTTCATGTAGTGGTTGAAATGTTTCAATCAGGGATTAGAGTTTTGTACAAAAGGTTTGCTTAATTTTTTTGCATTGCAGCTTTGAGATTGCAGCTTTTCCACTGTTGAACTCTTCATGATCTAAAAGTCTCATTAAGACAAGCATGCCATGTGAGTGCTCTGTGGAGCCAAATACAGACTAAACCATCTTGTCAGTACAACTGGAACACTGCATTCAAATGCAATCGCTTCACAAACATTAGAGAAGACATTTTTTGTTTTACTTGAATGCTTGAAAACTGCAACAGCATCTATTATGACCCTTTTAAAGTCAGCCGTTTTGGCAACACCTGTTGAATGAGACACAGCAGGGGAGCCAAGCAAGACAAACAAACAAAGCAATTCAGGTTTTCCATTCAGGTTTATATCTGCTGTGAACTTTATGCAGTAAGAAGCAGAGTCGGAATTGACTTTCTTCCACATCTTGTCGCATCTTTCCAGGTAAGTACATATTGACAGAAGCTACACCTGTTTGGCAGTTTGCTGACTTTACAAACTCTAAATCTACTCAAGTGAGTGCAGGATTCTCCACAACAAAATCAAAAACGAAAACAAAATCACCAGGGTGGGGCAGCCAAGAACATCTGGTTATTTGTCAAAAATCAAAGAACTAACTATATTTCCACCTAACCTTTCTTTAATTTTGCTGGTCAGAGCAACATCATTCTCTTTCCATTATTTCTTGGTCAGATTGATTGAATTTGGCAAGGATTTTGCAGCTGGTAAGAGATTTTGTATAAAGTCCCCAAAGGACCATCAGCAAGGCCTAGCGGCTGCTCTGAAAAGCAAAGGACACATATAAAGTCACTTATTACATCATGTTACTCTCTCTTTCTGCCATGCCTGGATGAATGCTAATTCCAAGGTTTGCTTTTTTCTATTTTTGCCTTTTTGTTTTAGTCTTAAGTGTCATTTGCTCTCCAAATATTCTTTAATCCGGTTGGCACAATTGTAAACTTCAATACCACACCATTTGTAACACATACACTGAACTTCATCCTTTTCTTCTCTTGTTTTTGTTATTTTTAAATCTTTGAAATACTTCTTTGTGTTCTGAAATGTATTCTGATATAGATTTTTGTTTTCTTCCCATTTTAAAGTCAAATCTTTAAACCGCTGCCTGACAACAGCCTAAAATGTATGTGTCAAGGGCGTAAGATTCATCAGTACATTCAGATGTGCAAACACTTCAGAGCTTGAGTGTGCCTGTTTATTGTGTGCATCTTGTAGACTAATACTTAGCCGTACTTCAACAAGCAGCTTTGCATATACATACTCAGATTAATGTATTATCATAATACATATATCTCATGCAATGTATTGTATTTTCCTAATAAAACATGTTATTTTTACATATTTGAAAGATACAAAAGTAAGGTGAAAATCAGAAAAAAAACCCAAATACGACTTTTTGTAACACCTGGGATTTTTCTTTGGTAAAAATCGGTTTAAACTGAAGGGGCTTATACATAGAGTAATAAATCCATGATGGGTAGCCTGTTTAGAAATGGAGAGCAGCTCTGTAGATATTAGTTTGTGGAACCAGGCCAATGCAATTAAAAAAAAATCTCTGGTGTATTTTGTTCTTCAAGAAGTAGAGTTGTTGGCTTATTATTATTATTTTGTTACTTTGCTTAATAGTGCATGACGAAAAGCACCTAGAGGCTAGTCAGCAATTGCTTCAGGATAAGGGACAACATGCACTCCAACAAAATGAAAGGAAGGGACAGCATGGTATATGTTGCGGGATAAGCCCTCCTCGTCAACCCGGCAGGGAAATTCAGGGGGGTAGTGACGGAAATGGGGTGACCTCTGTGACTGCAGTCAACAAGACTATGTCTCCTTGGCCCTGCATCCTGCAGATCCAAGGCCTATCAGCTGGCTCCTGCGATGGGTAACATGGCCGAGTGGTCAGAGCTGTTGGGGGCCCAGTGTAATTTGAGTTGCCTGACCACTGTCCTATAGATCTAGCATAGCTTCAGTTGCTTGTTTGGCTATTCTGACCCCTGTAGCAAGACATCTTCCAGTTAGCAGAGATGAAATGGGACTACTGAGTAACTTTTCAGATGTCTCAGTTTCTGCATACGATGGCACATAACAAAACAAAACACACAACACATATGCTTGTAGCAGCACATAGATAACTGTGATGGGCATATTTTTACACTGTCCCTCCTATCACCAGATGTTGTTTTGACAACCTCAGTTATCATGGTGAGAATGGAATGTAGTCAAGGGGAAAACCCAATGTAGGTAATTAGAATATATGATAATGAGTAGAGAGGAAATTAGGTGAAAGCTGTTTATGGAAGGGTATAAGAAGTTACCGGTTAGACAAAGTGACATGTCCATCAACACCTGACTCTGGGGGAGGTGCTGCCAATCCAACCAGAGGTCACTGGCTCCCTGGCGGGGTCCCTGAAGAAAGCCGTTCCTATATACAGTGTTCTGAGTGACTTCTTAGCTCATATGATATATTGTACTTAATTTTAGGTTTTGTATTCAACCAGTATATCTATAGAAAACCTTGCACATTAAACCTTACTGATCTACAAATCGGGCATACTGTGTCTCCCTGGTAATCACACTGATCATTAAGTGTCCAGTATCAACAAGAGCTAATAACCGCTCTTGGATCAGGGCAGTACGCCCAAGCAGCCAGAGTCGGTGGTCGCTGGTCATGCTCAGGTCAGGGCGGTACAGCCAAGTGGCCAGAGTCAATAGTAGCCCTCAGGTCAGGGAGGTACAGCCTAATGTCCTGAGTCAATAGTCGCCCTCAGGTCAGGACAGCATGCTCTGGCAGTCCATTGGGGTAATGGGGTGCTCCTGGGGGGGGAGGGTGACATCTGGGGTAGGGAGGCTCAGGCTCTCCCTGCTCCTCTGAGCCCCTGTCCAGGGCCCTATTGGTGCTGGGATAGTCCGACACCGGGTCAGTGGAGATCCTCCCAAAACACACTGAACAGTGCCTCTCTCCACGCTCAGTTGCACCATGCCAGCCCCCTGGGCTACTTTCTACCTGGTCATCAATGAGGTCGTCCCTTGGGCCTCTGGGTTCCCCTTCCTGCTCAGCTGCTGCCTACATTTTCCCTGGGTTGTGGAGCCCCTGACAAAGGCGTTTCCTTGGGCTTCTGGCTCTGGGCAGCTGACGAAGGGTGGTGAGATCTCCTGGGATTCTTGGCTCCCACCGTCAGGGACTGAAGCAGCTCCTGGTTCAGCGCCACCTTCACGCTTCCTCCCTCCTTGGCGGTCAGCCTAGAATGAGCTGGGCTGCTCCTTTTTATGCTAGGGCAGCAGTTGGAGCATGCTCAGCAGGGTCAGGGGGGAGGGGGGCCAGGACTTCTGCTGCCCATAGAGTTGGCTTAACTCCTTCAGTGCAGGGTAAGTCCACCCCATCACAGTAATGTGCTGCAAGACCAAATGACTCTCCCTGAATTTAGCCACGCATTTGCAATTCTGAAGGGAAACTGCAGGCAGGACTCTATTTCTACACACAGGTGGATGAATTTAAAGGCTGAGTAAGTAACTACTGGTAATATATATGGGAGTAAATTAAGTTAAGGAGGACTCTAATCCTCTATTTTATAGCTGTTAAAAGCCTCCTCTTTATGTAGATCAAGATAAAGATGCTTATGTGTATCAGAAAGCAATATTCCACTGGAGACAAATTTATAGGAACAGATTTTCCCTCTTGAACCTCCAGGAAGAATATATTTTCTGGTGATATAGAGATGATAAACAGACCATTCTGGATATCTGGAGAACTTAAATGTGATCTGTAAGTCAAACACACAGAGGTCATTTTTTTCTCTTCAGGGTAGCACTAACTTTAGCCTCCTTAGCATCAGACTGCTACAGAGAAGTAATCAATACAGAAACATGCCATTCAAAACAGGGGAAATTAATGCTTGTAATCCCCAATTCCATTAACTGTAATTACCACATGCATTGAATGAGACAGGTAGTCTCTGGAAATAAGTTTTAAATTCCATGATAGCATATTATGTAATGCATAAGCACAAAAGAGCAGAGTTAAGCTTACAAGTACAACCTAACTGCAGTATTTCTGGATTGTAGCCCATGAAACCAGTCTATGCTTGCTTGCATTACATATGTATATCTTCCTTTAAATTTAAGTTTGTTGGTGTGGTTATAATAAAATTATATCAAGTTTATATTAAAGTAGTTTAGCTGTAATGCAAAGTACCCTACAGGCCTCATCCATATAACAGCGACGCAGTTAGTATACATATACTCGGAATCTTTAACCTAAATAAGTGTTATTAAATAAAACATAAATAGTCATAAGCTTTACCCTAAATAAGTCAAAAGGCATCAAAAGCAAAAATGTTGTCGTAAGATACACCCCCAAAAAACGTTAAAAGTACAGTGCAAAACCTCCAAAAAGGGCTAAAAATAAAAAAAGGTAAAGTAAAAAGACCATCTAAAACCATCTAAAAAAATTTAATATGTCAGCAATATGCACGAATTTATCAGCCTATAAAATAAGTGTATCCCCAATAATCTGGGGTGATAAAAAGGATTTAAATGAAGAAAAGTGTACCGACTTGTTTGTAGCACAGAAGGTTTTGTTTAAATATTGCAAATCTTTTTTAAAAAGCTCCTTCCATTGACAATGGATCACTCCAATGGATGCTGCTTTGTGCCAGACAACACTTCATAGGAAAAGGAAAAAAAAACATGGTGACAGAGTGCTCAGCCAATGGAGCTATCTGATTAGCTGGACAGTCTTAGGGGCTTTTCAGGATGATCACACAAACAACTGATTTGAGCTATGAAATCCTGCAAATTCAGATACTTTGCAACATTAATAATCCTAAACTATTAAAGCTTCCACACTTTAGAGAATATAAATATTTCTATTGTTTTATTAATAGTTTCTTTGTGCAGTAGATCAATTAATGCAAGCAGAAATAAATCCACATTGCTATCTTCAAAATCTGCCTTACCACGATTACATGATCACAACCCCAAAAGCAAATAAAATCACCCCCCGTCCTCTTTCACAAGTGATATGTTAATTCATATTATATAATGAGCACAGTCAATTGTGTTTATACTTTTCAAAATGCAGTTCTAAAATATTTTTAGAAATATTTTCTGTTTAGGTATTTAAAAATTGTTTATTTGTCCACTGTTGTGTTGTCATAGGATTGAATATTTTACTATACTCCCTTTTGAGAGTGTCATGTTACAAATCAAGGGAAGTGTTTAGGCTTACACCTCCAACAAACTGAAATGATTTGGGTGTGAACAATAGTCTGATTATGACAGTGTTAATATCTGAATGATATTGTGATGTACTGCAATTTACATTTATATTAGCAGTTCCTATTCTGAAACAGCTTATCTTTAGCATGTTGACTTTTCAAACATCTTACTATTCAGCTACCTTGAATTACTTTAAAATTGCACTGCAAAATTAAAATTATCGCTGTAATGCCTCACAGCATCACATGCTACGTCTGTGTGGAACTATATTCTCGAAATTAAGTCAAGGTCACTGATTCCTACTATAATTCCCACAAGAGCAACTTTCACGTAAAAAAAAAAAAAAAGGACAGACTTACTAAGCCTTTCTGAGCCCCACATGCCCTCCACACAAAAAATTGACTGACACATACTGTAACAATTCCTGGCCTACATCACTGGTGGAAAACAATAATAAAAACAACAAAGGAATTAATCCTTTACTTAGCCTAAGCTGGCACAGAAGCTTAGGCGCCTCAAATAGACTGTCATAATTGAACATTTGTATGATAGTGATTATATTATAGCCCTGCATTATTAGTTTTAAGGGCAAAGGGATAGGTCAAAACAGAGTTCTCAGTCTTAAGAGCTACACAGTAAAGTGAAACTCATCTTAAACTATCTTCTATTTTGTTTTTAATTCCATATCTACATATAACCAAGTATAATCAGGCAAGGGGTGAAGGATCTGTGGCTAAATCTAAATCTGTCCAAATTCTGCATATTCATAATACTTTTGGAGGGGAAAAAATGAAACAAAGGTGAGATGAGCGAGGCCATATATACAAAGTGTGAGAGTTTGTGAATACAAAAGACAAGTAGATTATGCAGCTAGGTTAGATATTTAGATACACATTTCATCCATCATGCTTCCCCTCATTTCTGGAAATTGTCCCAGAAAGTGTTGCCAAAAACAACCGCTAAAAGAAAACAAAAATACTTAAACAAAACATACTGCTAAGAATTGTGTCATCCTATCAGTACCTGACACTGTTTATTTTCTTTGTGTTTGTGTATTGGGTGGAGTTTTCCTTTTCTAGGGCTAAATGCTGCATTATCATAGCAGCTTTGCTTTTGAGGTGAGGTATTTTCATATTCTGGAGGCAACAGTAGATATTCTAAAACAAGTATTTTGTGCCAGTTCATTTCTGGATTCTATTCTATCTACTTCCAATGAAAACCTCCTTATTGCACACATTACATTGCTGCATGTATTACAGAAACCTGGCTGAACACTGGTTGAACTGGTTCTGGCAGAGTTGATTCCAGCTAGGAATTTGATGTTATATGAATTGAGAAGTATTTTGTGTTTGTGGCCATGCTGTCTGCAATCAATCTGAAATGCAGGTAGTCTCCCACTTCAGAACTGGAATGAAAGCAGATCGCCCAGTTTGTGCGAGTTAAGTTGATACTGGTGTTCATGTACTATTATCCCACTCTAAAATCCTTAAGTGAGCAGTTGGTATTAGTGAGAGTCAATACCCTTGTATTCGCCCATTTTACAAGATTATGATACATTTCGTACAAAGTATGCCTTGGGAAGTATCATTTGAAAACTCAGTTTGCTAACCATTATTGTTCTGGTAAAATATGCACGGCAATATTGTATGTAAAGTTAAGATTCTATTGTAGGTAATACTAAGTCATGTTGCGGTTCTGGGGAGCAGCAAATCAGCTCCCCAGAGACAAAAGGCAAGCTGATGCCTCAGCTGAGTGTCAGCAAAAATCAAATGGCACTGGGCAAGTGGCCACGCTTTGGCAGGAAAGAGGGTGTGGTTGAAAAAATCCACATCTTTAGAAAGAAACAGGTTGAGATACACAGACTCTCTCCTGAACCTTAGCTGGAAATGCTTCTCAAAGAAGAGAAAGAACTATAAGAAGGGAGTGTGGATGCCTCCAAATTGTTCCTCCCTTTCTCTTTGCCCATGGTGCCCATGACACCTGAAGAACAAAGGAAGCAGCACTGGGCTGGGAGAGGGACTCTGAAAAGTTCAGCCGGTAGGACTGCTGAAACATGTGGTGAGAAACCTTTGCTTTGAATTCACTCTTGTTTGTTAAGTTAGGCATTAGTTGTGTTTTACTTTTAGTTTTCTTGTAACAGTTCCAACTTTTATGCCTTATTACTTATATTCACTTAAAGCCCGTTCTTTTGTACTTAATAAACTTGTTGTACTTAAACAAGTGTGTTTGGATTGAAGTGTTTGGGAAATTCCATTTAGGAAAACAGGATTTGTGCATATCATTCTTTATTAACAAAATGATGGACTTTATATAAGCTTGTATTGCCCAGGACAGAGTTGGACAGTATAAGACGCACATTGCTGGGGAAAGTCTGGGACTGGGAGTTTGCTGGTCATTCTCTGCAGTATAATTCAAGAGTGGCTGATGAGAGAACTCATACAATAAAACAGGAGTAATTTACAAGCAGGAGGCTGTGTGTGAGGAGACCACGAGTGGTTGATTTCATAGCAAAGCAGTGTAAAAGGAACCTCAGATTGAAGAACTGAGGGACACAGTTGTTTATCAGTCCACATTGTATGTGGGTATGTCACAGCATTCCTCAATGAGATGGCACTGTAGGTATACCAAAGTGGATACATTGTGTCTGTAATAATATCCACAGATGTCTATTCTGCTGAGACAGCACAAAATATAAAACAAACACTTTATATCATAGTAATATTGTTCTTACAAACCAAAGTCTCTGTTAACACTCCTTGCTTCCCAGTTCTTCCTTATTCATTACTAGCTGGACTAATTTCTATATAATGTGATGATAGCCATGGTATTTGAGCACAAACATAACAGCTATAAGAGAGCAAACGTCAGAAAATTTTACAATAAAGCACTCTAGGATCAATTCATATTACAGCTCAAAGAGGCACAAAAGAGACCTCTTTGCACTCCCCACTTAGCTAATGAGTAATCTGGAGTTTATTCTTCTTTTCAAATTTTGTGAGTTCTGTTAAGGTCAGGTTTCTACTTTTTCCAGAAAGAGCTTGAGTAACTCATAAAATCCATTCTTGTGCCCTTGGAGCAAAGGTTTCTGCTAGTTAAAAAACTGTCATTATTGCACTGAATTTTCTTGGCTTCTCTTTTAACTTTTTTCATTATACCTGTGATAACATATTTGCACTCCTGGCAATAAAGGTTGTCAATATAATGTTTTAAAATCCTGCAGCTTAAAACTTGGCAAACACTGCAAGACTGGTTCAGGAAATCTCATAAAAAAGATTTTTGCCAATTATTTGTTATCAAATTAATAATGCACATCGTGTCTTCAGTCTAAACCATTTCTACTCTGAGCCTGCCCTTAAAAGTACAGAAAGTCTTTCGAGCACATTTGATATATTTTAAATTTATCCCAAACAGCAATTTTTGGTATGATATGCAGATAAGCAAATTCGCCACAGTCATTATCCCTCCAGTATGCCTGTGCAGTATCAAATTATTCCCATAATAGGTAGAGTTTGTGGTCTTAACAACCATTATCTTTTGATGAAAAGCAGGGTGGTGAATATTACTTTTAAGCTTAAAAGTAAAGGCTTTCTGAAAGCACTTAAGGAAATGGAGTTAAAAATACCCATGGTAAGAATTAGGAAAATGCCTACAGTCACTTATATAACTTGCTCCTTTCATACCAGTGTAGTAGATGACCACCACATTCTTCACCAACAAAGAAAGCAACTTTCAATATCTTTCTGTAAGTATTTGTGATAAATGTTTTCACCAAAACACATCAATTATGGGTTCAGCTGGAATATACAGAAGTAATAACAGATTGTTTCAGTGTCAGTTATGTACAAGCATTGCAATAATGATTATGATAACAGGAAAGTGTCAGAAAAGATAGAAATATTAGTAAAAGAGTTTCTCCATTGTCCATTTTGAGTGTTTTTGGTTATTGTAAATTAACAAATAACCCGTTATGAGCCAGTGGAGTCCCTCGTCAGGTCTAAACAACATAAACTGCACATTTTGCAGAGTCAAAAATTGATCCCTTCTGGGGTCTGCGTTTATTAACAAACAAGATGTTTCCAAAACAGTGTGACATGAACCTCAGCCCTCTGTCTGACAGCTACTGTATGTAGGGTCCTTCCCTCTGTCCCAGACTCCAGTTCCTGCAATCAGTGGGCTACTCCCACCTCCTTTATTTTGCTATGCTAGAATCCATTGGTATCTGCCAACAAGCATGTCTTTGATCCACAGACCTTGTTGAAACTGATGGATTGCTAGCCACTTGCACTTAGGCTAAATGAGGGAGCAGTTAAATGTCCCTTGGTTTAACTAAAATGATGTAAGACACGCCCAAGGCATGGCATGGACTGAGGAGAAGCTGAGCTATGCAGCCTAAGGGGTTTTCCTGAAGACTGATTTCTAATATAAGAGCTGGGACATTAATTTGGTTGCAACTAGGTGTCTCAGTTTGTGGAAAGGAACCAAAAATCAAGAAGACAGGGAGAGGAGCAGTGTGAGTACATGGTCTTAGGAGGAAGCCAAGAGAGAGCTTCTTTTGCACAGAGCTCACTGGCAAGACAGGCTTGGACACTGAGTGAGGAAACCAACTAACTGTTTGCTCGTACTGTGTTAAGGGAAACAGAATTTGGGTGCATACTCTAAATTTTCAAAGAAATCACTTTGTTTAATGTTAGAGTTGCTCTCAATCAACAAAACCATAAAAATTTAGGAAACACAAATGAAAGGATTTAAAAGATTAAAAGATTGCAATGTCAAGCACCCTGAAGTAAGGACATTCCAGAATGAACACCGCCATGCAACCTTACTGAATATGAACAAGGGGGATGAACTATGATACAGCCTTTAACATCCAGAAGTGACTACCTTTGAAAAGTTTGGTGTAAGTGTCTTGGTCAATATCACATTGGAGCTAAGTGGCAGATAGTATTTAAATTCACAAGATCATTCTTTCTTGCTGCAGTCCCCTGCTTCATCCATTACAAATATTTCAGCTTGTACAACAAATGAGGCAGAGGTCTTGACTACACAACTCAGATTATGCTCAGAGCACATCCATCTTATGACTGACTGAGACAGGGGCCTGTGGATAAAATAATATGGGATCATGTAATAACAAACAAGATTGCACCAAAGACATAGCTGTCTCTCATCATCCCTTTCTCCCTCTAATGGAAACAACTTGGCTAGGTCCCAAATATTGGCTAACTGCTCAGGCCAAGGGGCAACAATATTCAGAGTAAAGTAATGAGCCATAATTGCCCAATAAATCAGCCATAATTTGTGTCAGCTACTATCAATGTTTCAGCACCTGCTTACCAGATGGGGCAACAGTAAAATCTTACCTTCTTGATACACATACTTCAAAGCAAAACTGCAATTCATAAGGAATGACTTACAGAAGTTAAGAATTCCTGTTTTGAAAACAGGAAACACTCTTTTAGATTTATACCCTGCACTATGTAAATTTACAAAATTATAGAATAGGTCAAAGATGGGGGGAAATTGTGATTTTTTTTAAATTCATTTTTTGGTTTAAAAAATTTCCAACCAGTTCTACTGTTCTTTACAGATGGTCAAAAATGGGAGGAATTTTACATAAGTATTTGTTAAAGACTTCTTCTCTCATCAACATTTGTAATTTCAACCAAAAGTTTCATTGAAAAATCAAAATTCAGAAAATTTATACCAGTTCTGTGGAATTAGTTTCACTCAGTGTTCGTGTTCTTATTCAAAAGATCAATTTCTGTATGTATATGTCATGAAAACTACTCTTTTCATTGCAATTACTGAACAAAATTGTGCACCTCTGTACAGCTTGGGGCTGGTCTACATGGCATATTAATCTGCACCAGATGGATATAAATTCTAGTGCGCGCTAGCATGTTGGCTCAAAATAGCCAAAGTGGACCCTACTGGCACACACTGAAAGTTTCCTAGTGCACATAGACATAATACTATTTGAAATAGTACTACATTAATGCACACTAGGGAACCTTTAGTGAATGTCAACAGGGTCCTCATGTGCCAGTTAGTTGCGCACCACACATTAGTGTGCTTTAGAATTTACACTCCTCTGATGTGGACTAATGCACTGGAAAGAGAAGTCCTTGAACTGCCGTGGAAGAGCTATAGTTTTGCTGTGTAGGGTGAGTTTATATCTGAGCTGAGAGAGTTGGGAGGGGAGAATGGAAACAGGCAATGCATGGGGGCAGTGCAGCCTTTAGCATGCTACAAACTATTCTGCAGTTGCTTTATCCACAGGAATATGCAGGAAGAATTCCTGGCCAAACTAGAGAAGTTGCAGAGGTTTGGTTAGGAAGGGTTGTCATAACCACAGACGTATTTCATCGGTGGAGGAGGATTTTTTCCCCCACTCTCTCTAGATAGGGTTCTCGTGTAAATCTCATTTACTCAGACTTTGTGCTGATAAATCAATTTCACCATTCATGTTCTTGATTGTATGGTAATTGCTACTACCTCAAACACTACCAAAGTTTGAAGTTGTGATGAAACTCCAACCTGTAAGTGTAAGTAAAATTCTTCAGAGCATCACAGCAAAATCTAGACACCTTTTTGTCCCAAATGGTCTCAACTTAATTGGTTATGTTCTGAAATGCTTTTCAGGGAAGGGGGAATCATCCCCCAATCAATACAATTTGTGTTCATTTAAAATCGCCAAAGAACATATTTTTAAATTAAACTCGTTTCAAGGTGAACTTATTTCTTTTACTAAAAATATTACAGAAGCTGTTAGATATTAATCCTTGATAGATTCCATATTGTGCCTTAATTAATGCCAAATATGTGGTAAGAAGGGTTAGAGCCCATGACAAGTTTTAGCTTCACAACCATGGAGATAACACTTCTACTTATACACAGATACAGCATTGGCAGTGTCAGGCTTCCCCAAAATGTTCTGCCAATGTGCTTCCTCTCTGAACTAGATTGACTAATGGGAAAGGTTGATCATTTGGTTTTTGTGTACTGATGCCACCAGCAAATGCTGATGGTTTTGTGAAGTGAATACCATTGACTTCTGTAAACTGGACTGAGACCAAAGTTATTTTATCTAGCTATTCACTGAACTATCAGAGATCAAGGTCTTTTGATTGCAAGGGATGTCAACTGGATTTAAACTGGCATCCTAAAGGTGATCTGTTATTACCATTGACCCACACAGTCTGACCAACTAAATGCATTTTAAACTAAACAGATTATTTTTTATAAAAATAGCAAACAAAACAACTGTTAAGGGCTGAATTTGGTGATCTCTTTTTCTCCTGGAAGCTGCTGACATAAACAAACCTCACTAATCAGAACAGAGAGATGCATTAGATTTGATTATGCATTCGACTCCCACAAAAGAGAAAATAAATGAATGCAGGATTGGGCATGTAAGTAAAAGAGAAAATGATTTTCCAATATGGTAATTCTAAAAAATATTTGCCACTGAAGTTTATGCATGTATTTTGTTAATTATCTAGGATCTTAATCAGTGTTTAATATGTAACCTAAATCAAGTAATACTGCGCCTGCTTATTGGGGGGTAGACGGTTGTTTTGTTTGAAACATATTTTTGCTTCACCTCTAAGATCATTTTATCCTTCACTTGTCTGCCAAGAAATATGTTCATGCCCCTAAAGCATTTTTCCAGAAATGTTGCCTTGGCAGGTAAGAAGCTTCTCTTCAATTTCACAATAGATCTATAATTTGTAAGATGACACGGTCTATGTTAGTTAGTTCTTTAAATTGTTTTTAAATAAAGCATTTCATTTCACCTTTAGTAACTCATCCTATTTAAAAAGTGTGTTTTTTCACTGTTTTCAAGCATATTTGCAAAGCATAAGAAAAAATATTATGTCTGATAACTGTGAACCCACAAATAATGCAACATTATCACATATCCTAAAGATATGGTAATAGAAAAGTTAATAATGTAGCATATTTTATGATCACAATAACCCTTGTGTATATAGGTTATCAGTGCAAAGGGCCCCAGTTCTGCCCTGAGTTACATACTATGGCTTTACAAATCAGAGGGCTGGGGTGGTGAACTAGCTGTAGCAGTACCCTGAAGCAGTTTTCAGATATAGTGAAATACATAAGGTACTAGCAGATAACAAAGATAGCAAATAAAATCCTGGGTGGGATCTGAAATTGAGTTTTCAAAAGAAGCAAATACTGAATATTCAGTTTGTTGGCACAAAGCAGGATGTGGCTAGGAGAAGCAATAACACCTGTGGTGGTTCTGAATTTTGGTAAAAGCCCTTGTTCAGCCAAGATTCAAACTATAATGCATGAGGCCCTGATGCAGCCAAGCACTTCAACACGTGCTTTGCTTTGCTTTGCTTAAAGCACATGAGCAGCCCCATGACTTCAGCAAGACTACTCTCATGCTTAAAATTAACGTTAATGTTTTGATGGATTGGGACATTTATTTGTACATTTATAAGTAATATTTTTTTCATTTGCAATTCTCTCAATGTGTTTGTGTGTGCATACACCCCACACTCAACACCGCCTTGTCTTGGATGGGATGTCAGTCAGTCAATCTAGTTTCTATGACTATGTTCCCTCTCACACTGTTAGCTTGAAGAGAATGGAAACAG
Source organism: Mesoclemmys tuberculata (assembly GCA_007922155.1). NCBI lineage: Eukaryota > Metazoa > Chordata > Testudines > Chelidae > Mesoclemmys > Mesoclemmys tuberculata. Next base: position 27,734,021 of record ML675624.1, on the reverse strand, counting down.
TCACTGGCGATTTCTCCTTTTGCTCAACTAAAGGACACTTTTTATACCTAGCAGAGCACCTTTATGCTACACATGTGATTTAGATTATGACTGTAATGACTACATATCCTATACGAAATATACTAATTTCAATATTTATTCATGGTACCAAACCAGTAAAGCCAGATACTAAAATGTAGGCAATAAAAGCTAGTCCCACAGTTAAGAATCCATGTCAGAGAAAAATGAAAGAATTTCTTTTTAAAGACAAGGGTTGTAAGGAAAGATCTGAAAATATACCAGCTGTAGGCAGATATATAAATATTGTACACACCGTCAGAAATCAACATTAACTAGCTAAAAGCAGACTCAAACCAGAAATAAGATGCAGGCAATTTTAGTCCATGAAAAAATTCTGGCTTTCCATAGCAAGAAACATGCAACTCTGCTTCCAGACGATTGTGGCCTGGATTCATCAAGATATTGCTCAATTCCTCCTGGATGAAACTTTGTGAATGCTCTTATAGAGAAGAAAAACACCTCTTCCTTCACAACAAGAACAGAATTTTAATAAATATCTAGCTGTTTTAGTTTGCACTACAATAACCTCCCATACACTCTAACTTCTGTTCCACACACTTAGTTTCTGGCAGGTTCTCTGTTTTGCAGGGAAGCCTCTATCCACCTAGAGGCACTAAGTCTCAATCCAGCATGGATAGACCCATGGTTGTCCTGGCACTCACATAATATCTTGAGTCAGCTTAGAAGAGCTGTTATTTGACAGATCCTGAAATCTCAGAAAATAGTGCATTTAGGCAGCTCCAGATCTAAGTTGGATAAAAAACGTCATCTTGTATATCTCAACCGTTCCCAATTTAAACAAAATTTAAGATTTACACAACATGGCATTAACATTCATTTCCAATACTACCTGAAAATTCATGCTGCACCTATTATCCATTTGGAGCAAATTCAGCTGATGTGTACTCTGGTCACACATAGGAGATAGCAGGAGAGGGAGTATGCTCAGTCACTCTGTGAAGGTGGCACACCGTGTCTGGTCACCACTAGAAACTGAGAAAAGATGGATTATGCTTAGTGAGGATAAAATCTGTGGAAATTTAACTACTAAAATTGAAGAAGTCTCTACTGAGCATGTGTGAACTGCAATTTTTCAAAGATTTATAAGTTGGCCAAAATTGGTTTGATATTCATGGAATCATAAAAAGGCACATCTCGCCAAATTTCAAATACTTGCTCCAAAGAAATATAAGGGGCATTTTTTGAAGTAGCAGAATTGCTTTGTCTGAAAATTCCAGAGCAATTTCGATTGAGGCAGGCATCTGACATGAAACATCAAATGGGTAAAGTTTGGCAAAGTTATAAGCAACCCAACACAGTGTCTGATAATGGTCTGTGTGGTGGATCTCAAAGTTCCAAGTAAATGATGAAATGACTGGCTCTGTGGATGAGGGGAAAGTGGTGGATATGATATACCTTGACTTTAGCAAAGCTTTTGATATGGTCTCCCACAGTATTCTTATCAGCAAGTTAAAGAATATGGGTTGGATGAATGGACTATAAAGTGGATAGAAAGCTGGCTAGATTATTGGGCTTACTGGGTAGTGATCAAGGCCTCGATGTCTAGTTAGCATTCAGTATCAAGCACTGTACTCCGGAGGTCAGCACTCGGGCTGACTTTGTTCAACATCTTCACGAATGATATGGATGACGGGGTGGATTGAACCTTCAGTAAATTCATGAATGACACCACACTGGGGAAAGTGATAGATAAGCTGGAGGATAGGGATAGGATATCAAGTGTCCTAGACAAATTGGAGGATTAGGCTAAAAGAAATCGGATGAGGTTCAACAAGGATAAGTACAAAGTCCTGCACTTAGGATGGAAGAATCCTACGCACTGTTACAGACTGGGGGCAGAGTGGCTAGGCAGCAGTTCTGCAGAAAAGGACCTGGGGGTTAGAGTGGACAAGGTGCTGGATATGAGTCAACAGTGTGCCCTTGTTGCCAAGAAGGTTATTGGCACATTGCATTAGTAGGAGCATTGCCAGAAGATCGAGGGAAGTGATTATTCCCCTTTATTCGGCTCTAGTGAGGTCACATCCGGAGTACTGTGTCCAGTTTTGGGCTCCTCACTAGAAAAAGGATGTGGATAAATTGGAGAAAGTCCAGCAGAAGGCAACAAAAATTGTTAGGGGGCTGGAGCACTTGACTTATGAGGAGAGGCTGAGGGAACTGGGTTTATTTAGTCTGCAGAAGAGAAGAGTGAGGTGGGAATTTGATAGCAGCCTTCAACTAACGGGAGCTCCAAAAAGGATGGAGCTAGGCTGTTCTCAGTGGTGGGAGATGACAGAACAAGGAACAATGGTCTGAAGTTGCAGTAGGAGAGATCTAGGTTGGATACGAGGAAAATCATTTCACTAGGAGTATGGTGAAGCACTGGAATGGGTTGCCTATGGAGGGGGTGGAATCTTCATTCTTGGAGGTTTTGAAGGCCAGCTTGACAAAGCCCTGGCTGGGATGATTTAGTTGGAATTGGTCCTGCTTTGACCAGGGGATTGGACTAAGTGATCTCTTGACTATTAGGGTTGCAAAGTTATGTACTCTGAAGTTAGGAAATGTCATAATTAAGATTGCCCGTGCAAACTTCTGCAAGAAATGACGTAAGTGGGGTTGTTTGTAGGATGCCCTAATAATTTTAACTACAAAAATCTGTGACAAATATCTTACTGACAAAATCTAGATCATTCGAGTTTATCACAGAGATTGCTAGGTTGCTCTATTACAGCATTAATTGTTAAAGCGCACAAAAGCAGCCTGTCAAAAAATATCAAAAATCAGATTAGAGATTTACAATGATTTGACATGAGAGCTATAATTATTTTTACAAAACAATGTGCACTTAAGCACATAAAACACTTACAAATTGTACATTGGTTCACTTAGCTAATTTTTCAATTCCAACAGAAGAGAAGAGATAATATATGAAGGTTGTGTTTTGTTACATTTTTATATAGACTTCAGATTTTTAAGTAATTTACTTGTTATATTTTAAACTGCTTCACATCATGATGGCCAGGTGAAGGTTAAATTTTTATATATCTGGAGGATCATGACATGTTTGCCTCAAATTGAATCAGAACAATTAAGAATTAAAATAGGGAGAAGCACTTCATTTTTTATAAAGGCTGATTGAGTGCGTTCCATGAACATCCATCAATTCCAGTAATGTTAATGGAAGCACTGGGTGGACAAAGAATGCAGAATAGAGTAGAAAGAGAAATCTTCGATTTGTATATACAGTCAATACGTATACTAGCAAATTTTGGGTGAATTAATAATACCATAAATAGTTCTAACCTTCTCCCATTGAACTGAATGCTAATTTTGCCATTGACTTTAAAAGGAATAGGATTAAGCTGAATATCAATTCCAAAAATGAAAGACTTCATTTCAAACTCCTGCAAAGGTTGCTAACTGGCATCTATCACATCATTCACAAAATCAAGGCACTTAAAAGCAAGGGCAGGAATAGCTGCAGCCATTATAAATTTTATATGACTCACATAACAAAACAAATATAATCTTCTCAAATATAAAAAATGCATATTTCATCTAAACAAAACAACTAACTCTGACCAACAATTAATATACTTATTCATCAACATGAGGTTTTTTGGTAAAGCACTTAAATTGAGGTTTCTTGAGAGCAATAGTGTATATTTAGTTCAATAGGAAAAGTGTTAGTATTGTTTTTGGAAAATTATGTTTGCATATGGACTTGTATTTGAGGATTAATTTGGGTATATTTTCCTAATGTTTGTTGTGTTCATATTTTGAAATGGGTGATTTTTGTTCAGAGTTAAAGTTCACCAAACCGAAAACACCTTACAACAACAGAACAAGATGACTCATCTGGACCACACACAGAAGAGTTTCAACAGCTGAATGAACTAGGAGTCTGCATAGGTTGGATTTTCACATGTACCTCCTGCTGTGACACAACTTTCATTTTGGGCCTGTCTGGGAAAATACTGATTAGCTTATGACCAAATTTGAAACTAGACTGAGAAGTTCTGCAGAAAACCAGAGAACTATAGCACACTTTATGCTGTCCTAAATGATGCAGAAACATGCAAGTAATTGCATATAAAAGAGAAGAGAGTGAGACTGCCAGACTTCTATAGAAGACTGCACTTGGGCAGATGCCCTCATTACTCATTGCACCATCTCCTCACAATTTTGGAGAGGACTGCAAGAGCCAATATCACATGTATCTTCTGCAGTCCAGTTATTAATAACAAATGAATACAAAGACCCTGTGAAGGGTGTTCCAATGACCGCTAGGATGGCACCTCCACCTGGTTGTTCTGGAGAATAGCTCATGAGGTTGACATCCCTTCTCATGTTTGCACTCCATCTTTCCATGCTCTCTCATTTCACAAGCTACTGCCTTTTCGTGACTCAGCCCTCCAGCCAGGTCACTGTACATTGTCCCTTTCCAGAGGAATAAAGGGTTTCAACATCTCTCTCCACATGAGTTGTCTCAGGCAGTCTTCTCCTTCACAACCTTATGGTGCCACTTCCCAGTAGCAGCTAGGGAAACCTAGGTCTACCCTTTACTCTGGGTTCCAGCTCAAGGACTCTCTAGCTAGCAGTTAAGGTCTGTTCCCTCATGGGCCTTACTGTTTTTCCATGGGCCCTCTCTCCTACCATCTGGCACTCCCTCCTCTCTGGAGTTTGCCAGCCTCCTAACTCCCCTCTCCCAATGAGTAGGTATGGACATTTTGTCCCTGTAGCCTCAAACCCTTCTCCCAAGGAATAACTGCAAACTTTCCCAGCCACCCTTTCTACTTCCAATTTCCTTTATAGTCTTTATAGTCCCAGCCCAGCTCATTCCTCCTCAGGTGGGCTTCCTCATTCCATCAGGGGATTGCTTAGCCACGTGATTCCTCTCAGCTGTGGCTTATTGGGTTAATTAGTCCCCTTCTCAGTCTGCCTTAACTCATTCAAGGCAAATGTGGGATGAACATCCCATCACAGAATCCTGATTCTCTTCTGGGGAGATAGGTAAAGATAGGTTACCTCAATGATATATTTTTCTGGGACTTCTCTCAAATATAAAATTTCGGGTCACACAAATAGTCTGAAAAATGTCTTCAAATCAGTTTGCTAATAATCCAACCTCTTATATTCTGTTAAGTACCCTTCACCGTCTTCAGAACACCACAGAACAACATTTATATAACATTGTAACCGTAGCTGACAGGATGTGTCACCAGTTTGTGGCATACAAAGAGAGCCCTTCACATAAAATGCAGCTAGAGAAGATACAAGGAATGCAAGACATGGAACAAATTACAGCCTGAATCTGAGAATTGTGGGAGTGGCTCGAAGAAAGATGGAAAGTAGCGGACTACTTCTCACAGCATCTAAAAGAACCAAAAAGAACTCAAAAGACACACAACCATGAACTGAAACTAAAATATTATAATAAAGTATCACCTCAAAATTAATCTTGGCAATATCACATAGCCACACCAAATGTGTTAAAAACTGATCCATATATAATGAGACTAAGGATATGTCTACACAGCAGTTTGGAGATGTGATTCCCAGCTCATGTAGACATACATGTGCACTTAAAAAGAGCTGGGTGGCTGTATCAGCCTGGGCTGAGGCCCAGGTGAGCTGCCCAACTACAGTCTCACTCAATCTCCTGGATACATACTGGAGTGGCTAGCCTGAGCCACATTCCCTGTGGCCACACTACTATTTTTCACTGCTAGCTTGAGCAGAGCTAGTTTGTAGGTCTACCTACACTGGGAATTACATCTCCCAACTGTTGTGTAGACACCTTCTAAACTCTGTCTATAAACTGGCTAATCTGCATTTGTGTCTACTATTTGTGTACAGACTGACTTATTGATTTGACTTTCTACCAGAAGTGTAAAAATATATGGTTCATATTCCTGTTACTTTCTGTCTACATCATTTTCTTGTGAAAATGTATATATTCTCCGCAACTGTTTACATTAATTATAGGTATATTCTCTTTGCCTTCCTGAAATGATCACTTTGAATCATCAGAAATAAATGGCTGTAAAAGAAACAACACTCCCCACACACACATAACCTTCCAAATACATCTCACTGTTTGCCAGTTGCCTCAGGAACCTAGTATTAATATTACTTATGATAATGAATATTAGATTTGTGTTGGTGATGGGGATTAGGGCCAATTGGAATGAAGGATTTCCACTTGCCATTATCCAAACAAGAGTTTTGTTTGTATAATCATTGTAAAGTTTAGCCTTATATTAGCTTTACTTCATTTTAATTTTACTTAGTATGAAAAATTTCAAGACGTTATAATGCGATAAATGCATCAGAAGCCAGTGAGAGTTGTTTGTGTGAGCTGAATATTTTTAAAAGCACCGAAGAAAAAATTCCTCTTTTCATTTCAGAATCATTTATGCTTGAGTCAGTAGGTCATCTTAAAAGATATGGTAGAATAGCCGATGCCAACTTCTAATCCTTCCCACTAAGGCTTTGCATGCAGAAGTACTGAAGAATTGCTTTATTAATGATCACCATTATATTGTCCATAGATTTTAGGAACAAACAGGCTCCTAAGAGCTATAGCATTTTATCATTAAAATAATCTGCTTTTCACTTTGTCTTGAGTGAGTTGACTTTAAGGATGGTAGTGAATCTAATGAATCGGAACTCCTGCAAGAGCACTGTTTTATCCAAACAGCTCTGGATCCTCATTGGCCTGTCAGAGTCCTTCTTTTATCATTCTAGCCTAGACTGGAATAAGAGGTAACTAATAGTAGTCTTGGTTCTACTTTGGATCTCCTCTTTCTGACACTGCTAATGCTTGGGTGAGGTTTTCTTAATTTAGATGACTTAAAAATATACATGGGCATTTTCTCTTCTCTTTGTAGTACATGTACATGGTCTACATGGCCAAAGTAGTCTCTTTGGTACGTTTACATGCATCAAAAGGAGCTTATGCACATTCCTGGAATTGCAAACAGACACAAATGTTCTGCTATGAAATCATTTGAAACATTAAAGGAGTGTTTTACGTTGGAAAATAAACCCCTACAAGCAAACAGGCACAGACTTCTTTACGTCTTACAATACTGCAGAAAGTATCTTTCTCAGGTTTATGAAGGCTAATGCATATGCCTAATCAGAAAAGTTAAATTGTTACCCTCATTGTTTGGCTTTACAAGATCTCCCAAGGCAATTCATCCATTAAAGAAAGCCAGCAGAGAGAATATTAATGATTTTACCTCTGACACAAACACAAGCTGTAATAAACAGAAAAAACTTCTCTGGCATAATAATAACAAAGATTAATCAGAATTGCATTCAATAGTAGCATGTACTATGCTGCGAGGGGAAGGGAAGAGGCATATAGAAGGAGAGAGGAGCAAGCTTAGAAATTTATGTTTTGTGATTTTTGTTTGGGTAACAAATAAAGCCAGGAAAGGGTCAGTTTGGGTTGGATGTGCTAGAGCAGAGCTGGAACTTTACCTTCTTACAAGGCCCAATTCTACCATTGTTCTACTAGGAAGATTCTTTTTAAAATCAGTGAGTGTTGTGTGGGGATCAGGCATAAAACCTCTTTCTTAGCATCCCTGAGTGTTAAAACAATGAATATAACTCATGGAAATATAAGATCATATTTGTCCTTTAAGCTTACATGCATCTTCTACTATTGGAATGTACACATTAAAATATTTGTAAAACTATAAGCAGATGAAAATATAGTTAGATGCAGCTGAGATGCAACCCTTTTTTACATTCATGTGCCTGTGATAAATTTAATCCCTGAAGAAAGAAGACGATAGAAAATACTTTGTATTATATACACTTTTCCTCTGTAGACTTCATGTGGAGTTTTGACTTCTGCACTGCAGATTAGACATACTCTAATTATGCAAAGGAATGTGTAAATGTGAGAGTTTAGCAGACTATAGGGGTCAGTGCTTGGGAAAACTTTACACAGGTGAGCTCTTAGGCCTGGTCTACACTTACCTGGTGATTCGGCAGCAGTCAACGGGAGATACGCAAGCTACCTATGCCATTTGAGGGGTGGTTTTACTGTGTTGACTTCTCGATTGATTGAGTGGGTCTTCACTGACCGCTCAGTCGATCCAGAAAGGTCGATCTGATGGCAACAACTTTGCCGCCGTCAGTATAGACATACCCTTAGTCACATAAATGATTCCACTGATGTCAAGTCATTGGCAAATGCTGGTGCTCAACATTGATTGGAAAGGCAGTCCTCTAATTTGGGCACCACAATATGTATTTAGGATCTTAACTTTAGGCACATGTTTTTAGTAGTTTGGATATTTTTATAAGTTTTTGTACTGTGCCAAGAACAATGGAACTCTAGTCCTGACTGGATTACAATCACATAAATAAGAAAAGCATGTATAAGGAAAGGTTAAAATAACTAATTATATATACCTTGCCTAGAAGACTATTAAAGGCAGAAAGGATAATACAGAAATATTGAAAATGAATCCACATTAAGGGAGGTTGAGGATTTTTAAAGAAATGATTAAAAGTATGACAGTTTAAGGAAAACTGAGACTAGACATCAAGCAGGATTTCTGAAAAGTAAGATTAATTAAAATATGAGACAGTCCTCCAGTGGATATGGAAGCATCCTTTGTAGGGTTGTTTGGGGCCAGACGCTGACTGCTGGGCAAACCCTGGTCTTGGCTGGCTTCCAGATGACCTTGCAGGTGCTGTTCTGGGAACAGCAAAGCATGGAGTATTTATGGGAACTGCGAAGTGCATCTCTGATTACGGCCTCCCCCCGTGCTTGTTGGCCAGTCCTAGCCGATCAGATTAGGGTGTGTGAGAAAGCTCTCACTGCTGTGAGAGCTTGTTTACTGCTGTAAGAACTGCATGTGGAAGGGGATGTTGGGATAAGCTATAAGAGAAGGTGCTTGCAGCACAATAAAGAAGAACCCTGCTTTCAGCCACCATGGTGTCTTGTGAATAATTGCAACGGGGAAACCCAACAATCCTTATTATGAGAATAATTCAAAATGTAGGTTTGAGAAAGCATTTGAGAATGTTTTGCATTAGTAGAATTATGAATTGGAAAATGAAATAGATCTTTACAAGTTAAAATTCTATGTTCCTCAAAGCTGTCAAGTTGTATTCAGAATCTGAAGAGTGGATTGTAGCCATAGTGAAATGAAGTTATGCAGGATTAGAACTTTGTCTCCTTTCTTCCCTCATTCTACACATTTTTTAAAATTCCATAAAACACACAGACAACCCGCTCCCTTAGATTTAATTTAATGTTATGGCTGAAAGCTCAGTTTTAACTCTGCCTCCATATGAAAGACTTGACAGATGGTCGTTTCTTCTATCATTAGGCATGATTTGTTAAACAATACAAGATACATTTTTATACTTTCCAGGCCCATAGACAGGAATTCATAGACAGTCCTGTCCAAGGGGAGGCTTTCACCTTGCCACCTATAGCCCAGGGCCCCTTAAAATTGCTGGGCCCCTTTGCCCCCCCCACCTCCCCCAATCAGAAGGTCTGATCTTTCACACAGTAAGTTACAGTATAGATAGCAAAATTCTACTGTGCATGCATGAGCTATGCAAATATCAGTTCTCATGCCTTGATATTTATTCAAATGTTTTGGTCTAAATTTTATTTTTCCTTAGCTATCAAGGAAATAGGTGAATGCCAAATTGATGTTTCCACCTTCAGCCACTGAATTACCAATGTGCAAAATTTCAAAGATGCCAACAGATACTTTAAATATATACATATGCATTATCATAGGTACCATATGATATATTTAACACATATAGTAAAATCATACTAATCTACATCAATGACTGGAAGAGCCACTGCAAATTACTAAATTTTACAAAATAGAAAATAAAGTGAACAAACTCAAAAAATCAAGAATAATGCACTAATAACAACATAATTTATTTCACAAGTATTGCTGAGATGGAATTATTTAAAAACATACTTCACTAAGTATAATGGCAAGTGTTATGTAATGTATTTTGTAAAAGGAATGATGTGTTAGTAATTTTAAGATCTCGCTGGAGGACTTTGCTGAGAAGTACCATAGGGAGAGACCACTGTTTTTGTAAGGCAGGTATGATCAATGTATGTATGTATTCAGTGGCAAAAATCTATATCCGTACAGAGTTAAGGTTGACTGGTGGTATATCACCCCCTTGCAGAAAGTTGAGCTGAGCAAAACATACTTCTGAAAGTCAGGGAATGCACATTTAAAGTTGTCCATGTATCCTTAACTCTGCCTTCTTTCACCAATACCCAATATGCCTTGTTAACTCACACACGTTTATTCTGTCAAACCCACAATTGCTGAAATATACAAACTCTTCTCCTTTTACAATCCATTCTCTCTCATTGACAAAATTCCAGCTAATACTGCTGTTTGAGAGCTAAATTATTAAGATTATGTAGGAGTAATAATCATGCACGTGTAGGACTGGAATGGACCTTGAGAGGTCTTCTAGTCCAGTCACCTGCACTCAAGGCAGATCTAGACCATCTCTGACAGGTGTTATTTAATCTGCTCTTAAAAACCGCCACTGATGAAGATTCCACAATCTCCTTAGGCAATTTATTCCTAATAAACAATGGTCAGGTCTCAGCCTGCTTAAGGTCAAGTGTGACAACCTTTAATAAGTATTGCTAAAATAACTTTTTTATGTTTAGGCTTGGCAGAGTTCAATTTTCTTTGTACTTTTGATGGTTTGATGATTATTATTTATATTTATTTTTAAGCTTTTTAGAATTTTATTGATTTAAATTTTAATGGTTGTTCAAAATTATGGGTTGTATGCTTTTTTATTTTTATCTGTTTAAATTTTCACAGTTATGGTAAATTATGGAGAGATGGCAGATTATTTAATGAAAGCAGATGTTGAGATACAAAAAGTTAAAACTCTATATCTGTTAAAACACATTGTCAACATGTCAAAATAAGACAGTAAATATCTTTAAATCAAACTTTTCAAGCAGCATTTTCTTACTTTGCCTATTGTAAATGTTGATTATTATTTATGGAAATATTTTTTCACTGGTTTGTGCATGTATAATGAAATCAACATTTATAAACATTTACCAATAAAATTCTAATCCTTTCAAGCCTATTTATGTTTTATGGACAGAAAATTTCTGTTAAAACCACAAAAGTACCCAAGTTGTTTGCTAAAAAAAAAAAAAAAATTGTGTGTTCAAAGTTGTGTTCCCAACCAGGTCAGTTACCACACCAACAGGGAAGTTGAGATAAAAGAAATGTACCATTGAGGAAAGTACTAATGGGCTAAGTTGTCAATAGATGGTGTAGCTATCATATATAGTTTATATATAATTGATAATCAATCAATGAAATGGCTAATCTTGTGTTTCTGATTTAATTAAAAAGTAACAGATCATTATCTTTTTCTGTATATGATATTGATTTAATAGTAATTGTTAATCACAAGGTATGCTTTTGGTTCAAATAAAGGTTTAAATTAATAAATCTAAGTGTTTCAACCCAACAGTAGCCAATGGGAATTATTTGTGTACACTCCAGATGTAGTCAGTGCTTTGGATATACCTACACTAAAGGGTAGAGGCAGTACTTGGGCCTGCTTGGTAAAAGCGTGCTTGTGATAGGACAACGTGTGGATTAATTTGAGGTGTGTGACAAAGCTGCGCTTATGATATTAGGAGACCTATGTTTTTCACTCTCTGATATGTATCAGGAAAAGGAAGAGGTGCATGTGTACCTTCAAAATGCAGTATGCATCATTTCAGTAAAAAAACGTATAGGTTATGTCGGTAGCAAGGCATAGGGCTTTTATTACAAAGAATATTCTTAGCAGTGAAGTGGAACATGAGAAAATTCTTTAATAATGGTTAAGTGAAAGTGTAGGTTGAGATGGTATCTTCTAAGTGTAAGGGAGCCATAATAGGCTGTAAAGTGGTTTGTAAATTGCACACATGTAGTTTCTTTCTGGGGAGTTGGCTAAGTGTGTGAGTGTATGCCAGGATCTGGAACCTCCTGAATCTTAAAGTGCCAAGTGTCAGTGTACTTCCTATGTGCATATTGAGGCATTACTTGAAAGGGGTAGAGAGAAGGTGACATGGGCAACCTTACTCTTCCCCTAAAACTACTAACGGACAAAAACAGGGTATGTCTACACTCCTGTGGCAGCAGAGATCAATGCACTGGCATCGATTGAGAGGGTTAGTTAATCAAAGGGTGTCTCCCATCAACACAGCGAGGTTAAGACACTGCAGTATGTCAATGTAAGTACATCGATGAGACATATGCAAACTACATTGTGTAGCTTGCACATCTCCCATCGATGGCTGCCACCAGTGTAGACCAGCCCTAAAATGGAATCCTTTGGGTGAGAGTGAATGAGTTGTACAAGGAGGTGAAGAGTTTCCACATTTCAGCCCCTATGGTGTTGGAAGAGTAAATGTTTGTGTATTAAGGGGCTTATTGGAGTTCTCCTGAAAGATGGCAGAGCCAAAGTTCTACTGACAACCTGAACTCTGCGGGACTTGGTTTTTAGAAGTTTGAGTTTTGTTCAACTCAGCATTCTGAATGTGGATGACATGCCACCACACAACCCTAACTCTGCATTACTGTAGGTTTTTGCTATTGAATTTCTTAGATTGTTGAACAGGAAGATGTTATTGGCAGGAATTATTTGTCATTTAGGCAGTTTTACAAACCATGTTCTGCAATTTGCATAGCGAGCCAAATCAGCCTGTAGTCAGCAGTCCCCATATCATGGTGTACTCCTCGCTGTCTTGCAAATTTCTGTAACCTCAAGATCCAGGAATCACCCAGAAACCACATATTGGCAACCCTGGCAAACAATTTTCCCTCAGTGGGTCAAGGTACCTGCACGGACAGTTCCGAACCTCTGCACAGTATGTCTTTAGAACCACCATATTGATCTGTCCCAAGATCAGGAAGTAACCACTTTTCCCCCTCTTCCCTGCTGGAGCTAGTAAAAATATGGATTTTCCTCACTCAATTGAAAGCTTGCCTACCACACGTCCTTATTGCCCAATCTTCTGCAACTGTAACCTCTCTCTCCATCTTTCTTCTCCCCACCACCACAGAGTTCTCTGGCTCCTCCCCACCTGACATAGCAAAAATTTTGGTTAGATTGGCTGCTGACTATACTGCTGTGTTCGCAGTAAACGTCCCCCTAAATGATAAATAATAGCATTTAAGAAAGAACGCTTGCTGCTTACCACAGGTTAATAAGTTTTTAGTGCACAGGTATACAAAGGTTCTGACTAGAAACATCAGAGATGTGTTCACTGGGGACAATAGCATCTGCACATTCCCTCAAACTACTCAGGTTGCTTAGAAATCCTTTTGCAATTTTTTTTTCTTTATTGGTGCATGCACATTGTAATTCTTCCAGACTGCAAATCTACCCAAGCAAAGGAGTGAACATGTTCTTAAATTCCACTCATAATTTGGGTCCCTGTAACAGGCTCCTTTCTCCACTCTTTTGGACCATAACAGTTGGGATGCTTCTGTGACACAATGTATCCCATGTACATCCTTATAGTGTGATTGTATATCATTCATGTACACCCTTCTAGTGTAACTGTGTATTGTCTAATGGAAACTGTCATGTAAGGTGGTTTTGGAATGCTCGTGTCATAGTGAGCATTACTGTTGTGATAGTATGCTTCTTGCAATGTCACATGCATGGTTACAAAGCTCTACCTAGACATGTCTCTCACATGGCTTGAATAGATCCAGACAAACACAAAGCAGAGTGAGAGATCACGCCTCGCTGAGGCATACATACAGGAACAATGGGCTGGCCTGAGCATCTGATAAGATGATGCTCATTTGACTCTAGTGGAGGAAACCAGGCCGGACATTGCAGATCACCTGATCCTAGAGGGCAGCAAAGGAACAGGGGTTAAAGGCAGAGACATTTTGGTCTCTTGAGCTCTTTCTTGCATTCTATCTACAAGACAATGCCAAGCAACTAAAAGACGGTCCATAAGGGGAGGGTCTGGCTAAAGGAGTCAGCCAGCCCTTGGTGAGAACCATCTAAAGTCTGTAAGGCTATTGAAGTGTTTAATTTAGAATGCGATTTTGTTTTTATTTCTTCCTGCTCAAATCTGACTTATATTTCTCTGGTTCATAGTCACTTAAAATCTTTCTGTGCTTAATAAACTTAATTGTTTGTTTTATCTAAAGCAGTGCATGTGGTCTGAGAGTGTAGAGGCCTCATTTAGAGTGACTGAGCTGGTGCATATCAATTTCTTTGATAAAATGACTAACCAACGAGCTTGCAGAGTCCAGTGGGGAGTGCTGAACTCTGTAAAATGGCAGTTCCTAGGGTTGCATCTGGGACTGGGGATGTTGCCTGTGGGATCACATCAATGCATAATCCCATGAGTGGCTGGCCAGAAGCACTCTTTCACTAGATTAGAGACCACTTACTTGCAGATTGCTGGGCATGGGCTGACCCAGGAGTGGGGGTTCACGCCATGGGGCAAGTGCAAGATGGTCCCAGGAGTGGGGGGACTGGGATGACACAGCAATATACCAGTCCAGATTGCCAAGTTTATAAGCACCACTGTGTTATGTAAATAGGTCCCCTCCACCAGCTCACGGATACAACCTTATGCAGCAACATAAAATTGGAAGTAAACTTCCCCAGTAATCCACTCTCTGTGGATGGACAGGGCAAGATCTCATCATCTACAGCTTCCTTATTCCCCGCTCCTACCAGCCTCCTCCAGTCCCTCCCCCACTCTTTTTTTTTCCATCATGAAGCAGACTTGACTGGATAGTCTTTATAGCCATCACCAACTATAATTGCTAAATACCTAACGGTTTATATGGTTTTGTTCTGCTCTGTGTTTTCAGGTTATGTAACTACACTTTTCTAATACTACTTCATTTCCCTGATATTTTCATTAAATAATGTAATGAAGCTTTTTTTCCCTTTCTTTATCAAAGTCCTTACCTACCCATAAAAGGTGATCAATTGTTTCTTCTACCTTACAGTGCATAGTCTATCTCTGTGTTTGTTTACTCAAAAAGTATCTTCATTAAAACCACAGCAGCCAGATAGTATTCTAAACAAAATCACTTCATTTTTCATATCTGGGCCCTGAAGCAGTTCCTTATTAAAGATTAAGATTCTGTCATGGGTATTTTTAGTAAAAGTCAGGGACAAGTCACAGGCAATAAACAAAAGTTCACAGAAGCTGCGACCTGTCCCTGACTTTTACTAAAAATATCTTGGGGGAGGAAGGAATACAGAGCTGCTGGGACTTGCAGCTGCTCCAGCCCTGCGGGCTTGCCACTAGCAAGTTGTTTGGCAGCGGCTCCAGGGCTAACAGCTGCTCTAGCCCTGCCCAGAAATTCCAGAGATCCAGGAAAGTCATGATCGTGACCTCCATGACCAAATCGTACCCTTAGTCCTTATCTGTAACTCTAGAGCCTTTTACGTTTTTCTGTACTAGGCTTTTGAATTCCTGTTTACTCAAGGATATTTCTGTGTCAGTCCTTCCATTTCTTACAGCACATTTAGCTGCTTTGTCCGCCATTTCATTCCCTGTCATCCCAATAGGCACAGGACTTAGGACTTGTCTTTACGTACAACACTACAGCAGCACAGTTGGGCTGGTGCAGCGCTATAGTGAGGATGCTACTATGCTGATGGGAGAGCTTCTCCTGTTGGCCTAGTTAATCCACCTCCCCAAGAGGTGGTAGCTATGTTAGCAGGAGAAGCACCCCAGTAAACACAGCACTGTCTACACGGGGGGGGGGGGGGGTTGGTGGGCATAACTGCATCACTCAGGGGTGTGGATTTTTCACACCCCAGAACAATGTAGTTATACTGAGATAGGTCTATAGCACAGACCTGCCCTGAGAAAGGTCAGCCTTTAAACAGCTGTCATGATGCAACCTTATAGTGGTGCTGCTGTGCCATTATAACATATCTTTATAGTGACTATTTGCTTCAACTATTAGCAGAGTTTGAACCCAGGACCTTTAACAGTAGACTCTTTCCTCTTATGTGGACTAGCCCTGAAATAAAAAAACTGTCCTAATGAGGGTGTCATGTACATTTGTAACGCAACATTTGGCTTTTCCAAATAAAAAATGTATTCTTAGTTTTGTTTAAAAAGACAGCATTCGTAACAAAGTTTACAGAAATGAACAGAACAGACCCTCTTGTAAATGCAAAGTTTGCCATAACCCTGATATGCCCACCTGACTATCCTTTGTGGTTTACTATATTGACATCTATTTCAAAGCAGTTTGGAATGAATCCAAGGAGCTTCCAGATACTTTTTCCTAGAGCAGATTGTCTCATGATAGCAGGCTGCAGATCAAGCTTAAAAATGATCCATCATAAACCCATTTAGGGGCTCCATTTGGTTTTTATTTTATTTAATGTGTATATTTCTACAGGGATACTTTTCACAGTTGGATTCATTGGCTACTATATATTCTGCCCAAATTACAGCCAAAATATTTGACCCCATGCTAGACTCTGACATTATTAGCTGCAGGTGTATTTGAATCCAGCTTTCTCCATGCCAGTATTTGAAGTATGAAGAGCTGCTACCTCCATATTCTGTTGAAAGTGCCAATGAGCACATAGGGGATATGACACTGGACACATATCCAGGACTGTCGCAAGCCAAAATGAGAATAATTAATCTCAATTCCCCCCTGAAACATAACAGTTTGAAGGGAATAAAGAACATTAGCATATGATCAATGGCACTGGAGTTTTGAATAGGACAATTCCTGAACTCCAGCTATAATGCTGTGAACATTTTGAGGAGGAATGGTGAATAAAAATAATATTCTGTATTTCTATAACACCGTCCTTCCATGTATCTACAGATAATAAAGAGCAAAATCTCACAATGTCTGTGTAGGATAGGAGACTAGATTCCCCATTTTACATGCCTATATTTCATCCATTCTGGGGAACTGAGCACAGATATATTAATGGCTAAATTTTCCAAACCATCTAATATTATGGACCCAAATCAAGGTACTTAGCACCCAACTTTACAAGGCACTGAACAAAGCCAGTTGACATTTTTCACATACATTTTTATTTCAGAATGGTCTTTGTTTCAAATATGATTTTTTTCCATGAACTGTAAATAAATATTTTCTGATTTTTAAACAAAATTGTCAATGACATTTTTATTGAAATAATTTTATGTTTATCAAAAATAGTGTTTTCAAACTGAAAAATTTCTTTGTGGGTGAATAAAATATTCAAAGATAATTTTGATCAACATTTTCAAAATGATTCAAGTAAAAATCTGGATTGAGGATTTTGTGGAAAATGGATCTATTCTGAACATGTGAAATGGAAAAATCTTCATATTTTCATTTCCCCACTGTTTCATCAGCTTTAGTGCTGAATACATGAAGCTGTGAGTGGCAGATGCTTAATAACTTTGAAGATCAGACCCTCAGTGTTTCAATGGAGGCACCAATAATTAGTGAACACCTCTGAAAACCTAGTTCTAAAGTGACATGCCTGAGGCTACAAGGAAGGTTGCATTAGATGTAAGAAGAGAATTTAGATCTTCTCACACCCAGCTGTGTTTTTGGCCTTATCTATCCTCCATAGTTTATGTCATTCAGGCCTGGGGCAGCTGTAACTTGAATGCCAGTGAATCAAGGAAAGTAAATGGGACTGAGCGGTGTGCAGGCACATAGTCTCTTTGCAAATAGCCCAGGTTACCATTCAACCTTGAGAAGGTTCTGATTTGTGGATAGGTGCCACAGCCACTGTTGCACTGTGGGGCAAATCTTGTGTCCCTCATGAAATAATAGGGGGAAATCTTTGTGGAGAGATCCTCACAGAGTCCCTCTCCCTTTACAGGATTTTGCCTCAGGGAAGGAAACCTGGGACTCTGCTGGCAAACGCTGATCTTTTAATATTCCCCACCATAACACACACACACACACACGTAATAAATAAATCAATAATATAATTGGATTAGAACATTCACATAACTAATTATTTCTGGCAGTTGTGCAGTTACTCTGCCACACAGTGTGAAATTCCTTCTCACCAAAAAGTGACACACATTAAGTTGTGTAAAATGTGCTCTCTGGCCTCAAGTCATACCCCTTTTCTGGAGGAGACAGCACAGATTTCCATATAGATCCAGCAATTAACAGAATTTTTTTCTCTGCTATTTTCTGTTCAATTAATCAGTGTGTGTGTAATGAGTGGCACAGACCTTTGGAGGCTTATTTACTGATTTTGATTTATAAATAGTTTTGTAAAGGTGCCAGCCTGAGATGCTCATCACCTGTGATGTAAGTTACTTCCACCAAATAAATATCTAGCATCTAACCCACAACAATTCATACAAACTTGTCCTCCCAAACTCTTGAAACTCCCCTATCTTCCTATACTTCAAAGAGAAAGTAAGTAAATGTGCTTTGCAGCATGCATGATGGGATAATGGACATGGGCAAAAGGGGAAGAACTCATTCCCAACCTAAAGGCTACTCATGGAGGATACTCTTCAACCAGGACTCTCTCGTAAATCAAGAGGGATACATCTCAAGATCCAATTATTAGGGCAACTCTTCTGAGGCAATAAAAACTTATTTCAGGTTGGACTCTAAAAATATCTGTGCATCACTGAAGGGTAATGAATTATCTCAGGGGAGCAGTCTGAGGTTTATAAATAAGTCTGGGCTGACTCTGGCTTCAGGTCTTCAGGACAGTTATTATATAAGATATATAAGGGGTTAGGACTCCCCTTTTCCTTCAATGGTGAAGGATCAGGCTGGCTGCTGTTGGTTTCAATCAGTCTCCCTTTATGAGGGCTGAGAACACAGGACCGGCTAGACAATGCAATAAATTCTGCCAAGGCAGGATGGAAATAAAGGAGCATATATAAACTGTCCCTCTTTACACAAGATAGAGAGCTATCTGGAGGTAGTCAGGGTGTGGTGTTGAACCTTCCTTGAATGTGTGGGCAAAAAGCCATTCACTTTTACTCTTTTAAATCTTTTAATCTTTTGCTATATGATGTTTTTGGAGTGGGCATCTTTGAAGAGTGTCTGACACAGCCTATGAGACTTGGTGATTTTGCTGTCTACTTGGGTAGGTTGAAATAAATAACTCCCTTACTCGAAGGAGGAGAACTTTCTATTCACAAATTCAAAGGATGTGTGTTTTTTTGTTGTTGGGCCTGTGATACCGTGCCTAGCAGAAAACATACTGCAGATAATACTGTATTGCTTCCGGTCTTATTCAACATCTCTGTTCTCAATCTACACAATCTACATAATTAGCAAATAGCATGACTTTTGCATCTAGCACACTGGGAGGGTTTAGAGATATTGTACTTGCCATCATTTCATATGCCAACTTCTAAAACACTGAAGTGATAATAACATACTTTCAATTTAATAATGGTAATAGGTGTGCTGAATTCCCTGTGCAGTAAAATCAAATGAAACAAAGGAACACTATGAATTTATTAAGACAAGTGAAGCCTCACATTTAACTGAGATGTCAAGTAAAATTTGAATACTTCAAGACAATCACAATAGCTGTTCTGTCACCTAGAGTAATTGCAAGACAAAAGGGACACATAGCAAACTTCTCATAAAACAATCCATAGAGTATTCAAAGAATTATTGTGCACTGAAGTTATAGCTCCTCCCTCCCCCGCCCAGGGCAATGTAGAGCACACATTTATATGCAAGCCTTAAATCTTAATTCCAAGATAAAAGAAAAGCTGGCCTAGATAGTTACCTAAAAACAAATCATTTTCATTTTTCATTCTCTGCCTCCAAAATTCACCTCTTCCTCTCCATTGCCACTGCTACAACCCTTCTCCATGCCTTTGATATGTCACGCATTAATTACTGAAGCCTTCTGTATCTTAGCCTGCCTACTTCTCAGGTGTCTGTTCTCCAGTTTATCCAGGATGTCACTGTAAAGATTATCTTCCTCTATTGTTGCCGCTACCCTTCTCGTGTGTTCCCACTGGCTTCCATTCCTATTGCTTTCCCTCTCATAAACTCTTTGCCTTCCCCTTCACTTTCAAAGTTCTCTGCCTTGCCAAATATAATCCTGCCAACATCTCTGCACTTGTCTCTTACTGCCATCCTTCTGTCAACTCAGCTCACCTTGACCATTTTAGTTTTGTCTTCGTGTAACCACTAGACTCCCTTTTCCTTTGCACATAGTTAGTTCACTCTTTGCCATAATGAACTCTCCTCATAACCTATTTGCTCTTCCACCAATAATGTTTTCTTGAGTGCTTCCTATTGCTTAGCCTGTATTGCCAATAAAAACAACCAAAAATACATTTGTTTTACAAGAATAAAGAGAACGATGACAGCTCAGATGACATATGCATTTCATCAACCCTTCTCAGCACGTAGTACTTCCAAAAATGTTGTGTTTTATAATCCAAACTGTCCTCTTTGAACATTTTGTTATCTCAGAGATACTGTAGCTAATTCTAAATCAACCCAGTTAAATGGGAGGAGTAGCATAATATACCAGAATAGGTATAGTGGAGGGGATATACATATTATTTTTGGAAGTGAGGCTACGCCCATCTCTGGCAAGCAAAAGTTCTTGAATACTATGATGTACATTTCAATTCTCTGGTTTACCATAATTGTAGTTGCATAGCCAAGCCTTTAGCACCTTTGTCTGATCCGTGTGGGCCTTTGCTTTGCAAATATGTTGCAACTGACCCCTGATAGCCCTGCTGTATTATCTAAGAGGTACAAGTCTTTGCTGAGTTGAGTTCTTGTCTATTGATTGGGTTTTGGTAGTTTTTATTTACCGCCCCCTAATAAATTAGAAAATTTTACTGACATTGATCATATCAAACTTATAAATTAGAACACCTTTACTGGGAATCTGAGCTCAGCAACTATCAGTCTAAGCATTAATGAATAGAAAGCTTGCAGTGCAAGCTGAGTAAGAGTTCATACATCTTAATTTTGTGCTAACAAATATTCATACTTACAGTATTATTAAGAGTCAGAATTTTGGAATCCCAATTGTTCTCACACCAGAAATACATTGACAATTATAAGTTGCAATGCTGGCACTTTTAAAATGGATCACAAGCTCCACAAAGTTCCCAATCTATGAAACTCAACAGCCCCACTTCTGACACTGCTTTTATATTATTGGCACTACTACCTGAGCTGCAGATCTGCCACTGCATGCAAAATGATGAGTCTGTTCTTCAATTTACATCACTATCGCGGCTGTATAAATGTTTTAGAACCAATTTAAGGGCATGTGTGATTTACCGCTTTAAGGCAATATAAATTATATTAAACTAAATAACAGATTATTCTTTTCTCAGGGCCAAATGGTGCCACCTGTAACTCACAATAACTTATAACTTCAGAGTAAGCTATTACTCAGTGTAAGTGATAGTGGTATAATTTAGCTGTAAGTGAGCAAAGTAAATTAGGATACATATTGGCTTTCACTGTCAATATACTTGACACATTATATGGTTTACATTAAAGATGCAATGATAAAAGCTTATAAAAGAAAGAAAACATATTTAAGGCATATACAGGCAAAGATCTGTAGTGTTATGTTTTATTTGTTTCTGGTAATATCCATAAAGTGCTAGGTGCTGTACAAACTGTTGAGGGAAAAAGACGATGGATTCTCTCTTTTCCAGGGGAACGAGTCTGACTAAATGGCTGGCAAAGCATGAGATGGAAAGTGCCTTTCTAGCAGATATTTAATTTATTATGTGTAGCAATAATAAGATAGTTTTGAGGCCTAAGGCACCAGTAAGTGCAGAATGAGGAGAAAGACCTTGCAACTTAGATAGGGGGAGTTGAAATTGGGAGACTAAGGAATTCCTTAGATAAGGAGTTTTTAGTAAGTATTGCCATGGAAACTGTGACGTAAAAGAATTGTTTGTGTAAGACTATATAAGCTTTAAGAAATGCATGCTTAGGGGTGCCCTGACCATCAGGCCACCTTCTTTACGTAAAGAATAAACTTTGACTTTGCTAACCTGCTGTCTGGCTAATTTGGACCATCCGCTGGGCAACGGATGTGTAAGTAAGGACCCTTGAGTTTGGATTCCCTGACAATTTGGCGACCCAGATGGGACCTACCTAGCGCGCATCCTCTTCGTCCCACCTCCACCGAACTACCCAGCCGGCACCAGGTGAATTCACCTATTGGGGTTACTTCTGGGGGAGCTGAGGAGGTGGGGAGGCGATAAGGTAAGGTCCCTTGTTCATTGTGTTAGCAAAGTCTACCGGTTTTTAAGTGTACTGCCCTAATTCCAATCTGTAATTCCTGTGTGGGTGAGAGTTGGTGAGTGGCTCTAATTCCAAACTGTAATGCCCTGTGTGGGTGAGAGTTGGTGAGCAATTTGTGATCAGAAACCCCAGTTAAGGGTTCGGGGCAGTTTTCTCCAACCCAAAGAGTCCATTGGACTATATGGTTAAGAATTTCATGTCTATTCCAGGTTCTAAGAAATTGTCTGTAAAGCGCTTAATTCTGTTATGTAAAACTACCTGGTCAAGTTTTTTTTTTTTTTTTTTTTGGATGATTCTAGTAAATAATCCCCACTGGAGGGTACCTTTGATTTAGATAAACCGCAGTATTTTAAGGGATTTTTAAATGATCCACATCCCGGATAAATAGAATGTTGGTATCTGTGGGATAATGTAGCTTTAAATGCCGTATGGAAAGTCAGCTACCTATAAATCAATTGTGAAGACTTTAGAAAAGAAATTGGTATCTGTAGCTCCATCATTTGTGCCACTAATTTTTAACACCGGTAAATTTATTTTAAAAATCTATCCGTCTTTTACTAACCCTCCGCTGTGTAATGTGAAAGGTTTAAAGGCAGGGAAAGCAGAGGAGGAGGATTGGCCACCCCCTTTTTGCTGTGTATTTGAGGGAGAGTCTAGGACCCAAGAGGAATTCTCTTCACCATCTTGTGTTACTCCCCAACTGTCAGATTTGCCTGTTAGTGGGAGAATTAAAGCTCAAACTCGTCAGGGACTTTCTGACGAGCTCCCTTTTTTATTTTTACTTTTTGGCTTTTCTTTTTTGAAAGGGCTGAAGGGATAGCAGGTTTGCTTACTGCAGCATTTACTTTACTATATGAGAGGGGTAATTGAGGGGATGCCAGAGGAGACATGTTCTGGCTCAATTGGGGTGGCGGTGATCTGGAACAGCAGCCTCTTTCTTAAGGGAGCGTGGAAGATTTTTCATTCTTTACTACTGTTTCCCAGTCACTTCTTTCATTGCTGTCCTTTTCACTCCCTTCCTCCTTAAGAGTTTGGCTTAATATGTTTCTATCTGCCCTCGCCCTCCTTTTTATTTTTTATTTGTTTAGGAGTATATTTTAATGGCTTGTTGGTTGAATGCTCTGCCTTTGTTTTCCTGTTCCTTTTTTATTAAGAACCTACCCTGTCTCTATCCGAGAGGGACAGGTCCAGCACTCCTTTGTTTATGTTCCTTTTGCCCCACAAGATCTGATTTTGTAGCAGCAGACAGTTCACGTTTACGTGATGACCCAGAAACAGCGTATAAAAAGTTTAAAACTATTTTTCTACTCATAATCCATATTGAGCCGTTGTTACTCAGTTGTTAGACACTCTTTTGACAGAGGAGAAAAAATTAAAAGTTATTCAGGAAACTACTAGGCAGGAGGGAGGACAGGTTATCCACCCATGGCCCTTAGAAGATCTGTTATGGAATTATGATATTGATGCAGGGAGAACTTAATTAATTTATCATTGCTCAGCTTTGTTGGAAGCAATTAAGAACAGTAATAATTTAAGATAATTGGATTAAGGTAGAATCATGTATACAAGGTTCTGATGAATATCCAGGAGATTTTTTTGAGCGATTAAAGAAAGTCCTCAGACAGTATGGGGGATTAAATCCTAATTTGCAAGAAATTCACCCTATGGTTGCAGGTTTTTGTTTTTTTTTGTGTGTGAGGCAATCAGCTGGGGATATTAGATTTTATTTTTATAGAAATGCTTTGGGTTGGAAAGGTAAATCCTTCTTTGAGATTATTTTCATTGCCACTTATGTATTTCCATATAATATATTATATTATATAATGAATAGAAAAAGTAAAACTATAAAGAAACTGAAAAAGCAATTGCTATTTTACCTGCGTTTTTTTCAGTATCCTAATAGGAGAGGGCCCCTTCAAGGACGTTTGCAAGGCATAAAGCGGACTGGCAGGAGACAGCCTAATGTTTCTTCAGAGGCAAAGGAGGGAGAATTCATATGCCTGTAATTATTGTGGGGAGCTTGGTTATTGGAAAGTTTTATTATTTTTTAAAAAGTTTTTATTAAAGATTTGCAGTTTATAATATTTTTTAAAAGGTTCTGTTTTGATTTAATATATTGATGATTTGGTTTTGTATTTTTATTTTGAGAAAGCATACATTGCTGACTCTTTGTTATTATAAAAACACTGTATGAGAGAGGGTATTGTGTTTCTCTGGAAAAACTGAAATTAGTTCAATATTTGAGGTATATTATTTTTTATCAAATGGGCCTACTTTTACCACAGTGCATAGAAGCAGTTTTTAAAGTTCCTAAACCTATTACTAAAAAGCAGGTTCATGGGTTTTTGGGAATAGTTAGTTATTACAGACAGTAGATTTCTAATTTTGCTGTTATAGCTAAACCTCTGATTATACTTACTAAGGCTTCTAAGATTGATCCACCTTTTTGGTCAAAAGAAGCTGAGGATTTTTTATTTTTTTTTAAGCAAGCCCTGGCTGTAGCCTTGGTATTAGGACTTCCCAATTATTTTAAACCATTTAATTTCTACTGTTATGAATAACAGGGTACTGCGTCTGGAGCACTTACACAACCAATGGGGGGGCTGAATGACCGATTGCATACTTTTCATACAGGATTATCCAACCTGTTTTAGAGTTGTAGCGGTTGCTGCTTTTTTAGTTTAAAAAGTATAAGATCTGGTTCTTGGATATTTTTTAATTTTTATGTGCCACATGCTGTACAAGTCCTGTTAATTAAAGGAAAAACTCAGCATGTTTCAGCACAACGCCTTACTCAATATGAAATTGTGCTCTTAGCAGCTGATAATGTTATTATTAAATGTTGTGTATTTTTAAATCCAGCTACACTTTTACCGATTCTCACTGAAGGAGAACCCCATGATTGCGATTATGTCATTTCTCAGAGTACTACACCCCGCCCTGATCTTCAGGACATTCCTTTGACTAATCCAGATTATATCCTTTATACTGATGGTTCTTGTTTTGTTGATGAGACAGGAACGTGTAGAGCAGGGTATGCTGTATGTACACCACATGAGGTTTGGGAAGCTCTTTTTTACCTGATGTATTTTCTGCTCAATTGGCTGAAATGATTGCTCTTACTCAGGCTTCCTGTTTAAGTACAAACTGTTTGGTTAATATTTATACTGATTCTCACTATGCATTTGGAGTGTGTCATGCTTCAGGACAAATTTGGAAGCAAAGGGGTTTCCTTACTTCTTTGGGACAGACCATAGCACATGCTCAGACTGTGAATAATTTACTTTCTATTATGTTTCTATTATGTTACCCTCTTCTATTGCTGTTATTTTTTGTAAAGCTCATACTTCTGCTATGGATGACGTCTCCCATGGAAATGCATTTGCAGACTGAGCTGCAAAAGCTGCAGCCAGGAACGCCTTTCCCCCTCCGGATACATGGGCGGTCTGTGCTTTCTGGCCAGCTCAATTTTCTTTCTCCCCTTTGGAGATTTATGACTCAGTTTCATCTTCACAGTTCGACACTTGGAAGACTTTTGGGGCAATTATTTTTGATAATGTTTGGTGGTCACCTGATGGCCGCCCAATGGCCCCTAGGACTCTTTTACCTAAACTTGCCCGCTATGCCCACCAAGGTGGCCATGCGTGCAAAGGGGGGATAGCTGATCAAGTTTTGTGCTTTCGGTGTGCTCCAGGTATCCATCAAGTGGTTAAACAAGTATCTCAAGGTTGTGTTACCTGTCAAAAGTATAATGTGGGACGTCATCAGCCACAACAACTGGGGGCACCAGAATGGGTCTATGGTCCATTCCAGCATTTGCAAATAGACTATATGGACTTGCCTGCTTTTAATGGTTTTAAACATGTGCTGGTAATAGTTTGTGTGTTTTTAAAATGGATTGAGGCTTTCCCCACCAGAAGGGCGGACACAACGACAGTAGTAAAAGCATTAGTAAAGGATGTTATTCTAAGGTTTGGCTGCCCTTTCATGTTAGAATCTGACAGAGGAAGTCATTTTGCTAATCAAGTAATGCATTTTTTGATGAAAGCACTGGGATAATTCAGAAGTTATACACTCCATACAGACCCCAGTCATCAGGCATAGTTGAAAGATCTAATGCAAAATTGAAGAATCAACTGTCAAAAGTTATGACTGATACCGGATTATGTTGGGTGGATGCATTACCATTAGCTTTGATGCATTTAAGAACTATGCCAATCAGAAAGACAAATTTATCTCCCTCTGAAGTTTTTTTTTTGGGAGACCATTTCAGCTGGGGGGATGCCTAATATCTGCACATGCCAGTCTCTTGGGGGGAGATGAGGAGTTGGTTGCTTATGTGATAAAATTACAAAAGACACTTACTGCTATTTTTAAGTTTTTCAGAGATGCTCAGAGACTTCCTTTAGACATGGCTTTGCATGACATCCATCCAGGAGATTGGGTGTTGCTGAAGAAGTTTTCATGTAAGAATTACCTAGAACCAAGGTGGGACGGTCCTTACCAGGTGCTGTTAACTACGTACACTGCGGCAAAACTACAGTGAAAAGACACCTGGTACCACTGCACCTATCTAAAGAAAGTACAGCCACCTGATGCTAATCCTTAAAAGTAGCAGATTTTCAAGTGCAACGAGGGAGCACCACTGGACCGAGGTCCCAGAAGCAGACAAGGAGGGGTGAAGAGCCATGGGCAATCCCCTTGTGGTTGCTATGAAACAGATGGTTGATGGAGTCAAGAGTGCACCAGGAAAGAAGTGCTAATGGACTTCATTATTTTTGCAATATTATTAATCATTTTGTTGATTATTTGTTGTGTATCTGTTATATTGAAGGGTTAAATTGTTTTAGGGTTAGGTAGAAAATGGATTTGTTATTTTTAATGATGTTTTTAATTAGCCTAAATATGGGGAATGCAGATTTTAAAGCCAATTCATTTTATATGTTGATAAGAAATTTAACTGCATCCTGGGAGGTCAAGGATTATTGGGTGTGCTCCTTTATGGCAACCCACCATCGGGAAAGAATACCCCTGATACCAATTCTTGTGCCAGTTAATCAATGGGAAAGTTTGGCCTGGACTAATCTCATGGGAACAGTAATAGGGAAAGAACATCGGCTGGGAATGAGGGCTGATCCCAGAGACTTATTTCTCCCAGGAAGGAGACCAGCAGCACCATTGTGTGCACCATGGACACAACCTGTACCAGTAACAGAATCAGATAAACCCTGGTTAAACGGTACCTGTGAAGTACGGAATGTAGGGAAATATTCTAAATGCAAATACATTGTCCATCTGCCTACAGTGGAAGGGGGAAAAGTCAGTACAACTATGATACAGAAACTGGGATCAAATGCCACTCGCTTGAATGAGAAAACAATTTATAATTATACGCTAAATACCACCCAAGGAATCAAGTGTAACAAGACCCACTAATGATGGCTGAAGCTCGAGAACGTGAATTTATATCAAAATGACCAATTTAGAGAAGAGGTCTGGTTAATTCAAGATGCTACTACCTTTAATCAATATGCAAATAGTTCCCGGGTTGCATGGGCTAATATCATGCTACATGTGCTATACCAAGCCCATTCCAATAGTTGCAGAGGTGTTATTCCCATGGTGGGCATGTGAAAAATGGGCAGGAAAAATCTTTACCACCAAGGTGGAGGGGAAGATGTACCCTGGTATATCTCTGGTCTGGAGGTGTGCACCCGGTTCCTCTACGTGAGGTTGTGTATAACCACAGGCCTAAGAGAAGTTTTAAGCCCACCCTGGATGCTCATCATTACAACCCATTAACTGAATACTCTTCAGTGTTCTGGAAAGGATGGAGAATGTTTTGGCCTGGCAAGGAGTGGGTGATTTGGATTATGCACTAAGACATTTTTCAGCTGAATTTGAGATATTTGCCAATACAATTGGAGATGCTATTCTAAAATTTATAGACTGAAATTGAATTGCTGGCATAAATGAATATTTAGAATGGGTTAGCCCTAGACCAATTATTGGCTCAACAAGGAGGAGTTTGTATAGTGTTGAATCAAACCTGTTGTTTTTATAAAAATGAATTAGGTCAAATTGAAATGGATGTACAAAAAATATGGAATGTCAGCAGATTTTTTCATGAATTTGCTAACCCTTCAATGCCACCATCTGGCATTGACATTTCATGGTCCTCCGTTTGGAATGCGCTGACGTCTTGGTTGCTGGATTTATCCTGGCTTAAAAAATTTGTAGGCATGGTTGTGTTTATGATAATATTAATGCTAATGTTTTGTTGTATGCAATGTTGTTTATTATTTCAGCAAGTAAGGTTTAAACCCCCTAGGAGACAGATAGTGCAAAGGTCAATACAGCACTGGTATATTAGTTTGGGCAATGAAGGAATGTATTATGATTGTGTTCCTAATAGTAGAACTAATAGGAACAAAGGGGGGACTGTTGAGGGAAAAGAAGATGGATTCTCTCTTTTCCAGGGGAACCAGTCTGACTAAATGGCTGACAAAGCATGAGATGGAAAGTGCCTTTCTAGCAGATGTTTAATTTATTATGTGTAGCAATAATAAGATAGTTTTGAGGCCTAAGGTGCCAGTAAGTGCAGAATGAGGAGAAAGACCTTGCAACTTAGATAGGGGGAGTTGAAATTGGGAGACTAAGGAATTCCTTAGATAAGGAGTTTTTAGTAAGTATTGCCATGGAAACTGTGATGTAAAAGACTCGTTTCTGTAAGACTGTATGAGCTTTAAGAAATGTATGCTTAGGGTTGCCCTGACCATCGGGCCACCTTCTTTACATAAAGAATAAACTTTGACTTTGCTAACCTGCTGTCTGGCTAATTTGGACCATCTGCTGGACAACGGACGTGTAAGTAAGGACCCCTGAGCTTGGGTTCCTCAACAAAACACACAAAAAGAGATGCTCTTTGCCCTGAAAAGTTTTTGCTTTAAAATGACAAAACAGAGTAGAGAGTGGCTGGGAAGGTGCAGCATACAAATTAAACAGTCAAGCAAAATAAAACAGTTAAGCAGGAATTGGCCACATCCTCACAAAACAATATTATAACAAATTGTGTTTGTTTTTCTCTCTCTTTTAATTGGAAAATAAATAGACCAGAACCTTACTGTATTCTGTTCCCCCTATAAAATCATCCTAATTCTACCAGATTACATATATCAGTTAGTGGGCACAACTACTTTATGAAGAAATAATTCAAGCTGGCAACTTATTCTTTCTGTGCACACATACACAAGGTTTTTCAACTGAGACATTCAATCATAATCTTATGCCACATTCAGCAGGAAAATATTACATGCTGTGCTTTTTGTAAGCAGCTGATTCAAAAAATCAGAAATATTCAATTTTGTTGGGTTGTTGAATTATTTCTTGGAACACCCCAATATAAATTTAGTTAGACATGAGCATGATGAGTAATTGAACATTTGTTCTTCCTGATACTGATTTCAGCGATTCTCGTTCAGTGATGATATCATAGCTACAGAAATAAAATGCACTTACGTTCAGTTAATAGTCTTCCACTATCGCCACAAAAGGTTAAAATCTCTTTCCACCTCCATCTTCAGTGCTAACAACTGAAATATGTCACTGATTGCTAGGGAGAACACAAGTGATACTCTTGAACATCTTCAAGGGCTCACTCACCAAGGCGAAGAGCTGCTGAACAGTGCTAATTAAATAACTTGAAACAGGTGGTAACACCTCCATGCATCTAAATGTAGTCCAAATCCACACTGAAGCTGAATAGAAGAGTACACAACCAGAAGGCAACACTGATTCAATGTCAACTGTCAAGGGGGAGTGAAAGTAAGTGGTTCTAATTTAAGCACTAATCCAATAAAGTAGGCAGATAATTGTTGCTTCTTGGGACAACTCGTTGATTATTTTTCTGTAAAAGAACTGAATCTACATGTTTTGGGTTACTGGCACAATCATGCTAACTTGATTAGCTTCTTTTTCTCCTGCTCATACCTGCCATACCCACCAACTATAGTATATATTTTTATTTGTATAAAGTATTGGGGTGAAGATCCCCTAGAGAAAGAGAGGTAAATCTTCAGCTGATGTAAATTGTCAAAGCTTCATTGTAGTCAATGGAGCTATAACAATAATTTATCCTTGCTGAGTATCTATCCAAAAAGGTGTTGGTTACAATAAGCATGTTGGGGTACTTGGGTGAAAGGGGGTGAACAGGAAAGAGAGAGAATTAATATTACAGCTGAATAGATCAAGTAACTGCAGTGCTTGTAGTATCTGGATATGAAGTGCATCGAAACGAGAATTGCTGTTTAAGGCCTCAGTTCAGAAAAGCACTCCTGGGTCAGTAACTGGTTAAAAGATAGGAAACAAAGGGTAGGAATAAAGGGTCAGTTTTCATAACAAAGAGAGGTAAATAGTGATGTCTCTGCAGAGGTCTGTACTGGGACCAGTACTGTTCAACCCATTGGAAAAAGGGGTGAACAGTGAGGTGGCAAAATTTGCAGATGATACTAAACTACTCAAGATAGTTAAGTCCAAAGCAGACTGTGAAGAGTTACAAAGGGATCTCACAAAACGGGTGACTGGTCAACAAAATGGCAGATGAAATTCAATGTTGATAAATGTAAAGTAGTGCACATTGGAAAACATAATCCCAAATATACAAATATAATGATGGGGTCTAAATTAGCTGTTACCACTCAAGAAAGATCTTAAAGTCATGTGTATAGATCTCTGAAATCATCATATTAGGAAAGGGATGGATAATAAAACAGAAAATATCAGATTGCCTCTTTATAAATTCATGGTATGCCCACATCTTGAATAGTTCATGCACATCTGGTCACCCCATCTCAAAAAAATACATATATTGGAATTGGAAAAGGTACAGAAAAGGCAACAGAAATTATTAGGGGTATGGAACAGCTTCCATATGAATCAAGATTAATAACACTGGGACTTTTCAGCTTGGAAAAGAGATGACCAAGGGCGGATATGAGAGACATCTATAAAATCACGATTGGTGTGGAGAAAGTAAATATAAAGTGTTATTTACTCCTTCTCATAACACAAGAACAAGCAGGGCACTGAATGAAATTAATAGGAAACAAGTATAAAATGAACAAAATGAAGTATTTCTTCACATAATGCACAATCAACCTGTGGAACTCCTTGCCTTGAAAGCCAATACGATAATGAGGTTAAAAAAAAACCCCAAAACCCTAGGCAAGTTCATGGAGGTTAGCTCCATCCATGGCCATTAGCCAGGACGGGCAGGGATGTAAAACCATGCTCTGAAGTGTCCCTGGCCTCTCTTTGCCAGAAGCTTGGAATGGCTGACAGGGGATGGATCATCTTCTGTTCATTCCCTCTGAAGCATCTGGCATTGGCTTCTCTCAGAAGACAGGATACTGGGTTAGACGGACTCTTGGTCTGACCCAGTATGACCATTCTTATGTTATGTAAAATATAGATTAGGAAACTGTGTTATACTAAGTGACCTCAGAGAAATTGGAGACAGCATATTGAACATGAAATGAAATACAATGTTGCCACAGAAAGGCAGCGCTACAGCATGCTGGAGATATCTAAAATGAATTGTTACATCTAGCACCAGGGATACAATTATTTTTCTCTGCACTGTCCTGATGAAGCAATAGAAAGAATCATGTGTACAGTTTTGGGACGCATACTTTTTATGTATGGAAGCTGGAAAGAGTCCAAAAACCAATTTTTTTTTGTTTTAAAAAAAAGGTTAGAAAACAAAAATAAAAAGTAGATAGGAGACCTGATTTAGTATACACTAGAGAAGAAACAAAAACAAAAAACAGTGAAACAAAACATGGTATTTCTCTATAGATAACTGTGAGGAATTCATAAAATGGAAGGGGTTTCAGTAGTCCCTGAAGGTGCAATATGCAATGGCCTAACATTAAGAAAAGAAAAATGCAGACTAAATAATGAGATGCATTTTTAATGAAGTGAATTAATAGCATAACCTGCCAAGGCAGGCCATGGGATCATCAACTGGGGAGTGTCCAAGGCAAGAGCTAGACAAGGGAGAGACGTATAAGGAGTCTGTAGAAATCCACAAATAACTCTGAAGCCTTGGGATGGACAAGCTGACCAACAAACTCATTACCCACCATATAATTTATTAATATACGTATTGAATTGAACAGGATGTTTCAATTAATAATAAAGATCTCCAAAGATATGTTCAATTGACAAAAAAATGTTAGAAAAACAGACACTGAAAATACAAATAGAGTTTGTGTTACAGGGTCAGATCCCGCTCCCATTGAATTCAATGGGAATTTTTAACCATTGACTTCAATAACACATCAGAATGATAGGTCAGTAACTGGAAAACAGAGTGTAATGCCAACAAATGTGAAATCAGTCTAATTATCATGAACCAAATGGAAGTGTACTTTTTATATATTACAAGTGGGTAATGTAATTACTGTACATGTATTGATGTGAAAGCTTGCTTCAATCTTTTTCAAATATATTACAGTAATATGCAGAGGCAAGTATGTGACCATGTAAAAAGGATGAGTAATGCAATGGTTAGAGTGCTGACCTTGGACTGGATAGACCTGAAGTAAATTCCCTCCTCTGACACCGACTTCCTGTGTAATCTTGGGAAAGTCACTTAGACTTTCTGGGCTAGGTCCACAAAAGGAACTTAGGGGCTTACTTGCCTCTTTAGCACCACAGACCTCCTCAAAGCACCATCTGGCTGCCACCTAAACCTGTAGGTGCCTAATGTCCTCTAGGCATCTGAGCACAAAGCCACTTAAGTCAATGGTGCCAGAAAGTTTGTAAAAGTGTGTGTGGGGGGGGGAGGGGCGGATAGGTGACATAAAACTGTGGCTAGCAGGGTGGCACAATTGAAATGTTTGGGGCAGGGAAACATGTGACCACCCCACATGTTGCCTCTGCCTCTATACCCTGACTCACCTGTGGGAGGTCTGCAAAGTAGGCAGCAGTGCTGGGACTCCAGCAGAAGGGAAGGAGAAGCAGCCCCATGTTGTGGGGGGGGGGAGCTCAGCTGGCTGCCTGAAGCCAGCCACCCTGCTGCTTCCTCCCTCCCTGTGCTGCACAGACACATGGAGAGTGCAGCTGCCAGGGAGAGCCTTGCCTCCTCACTGCTGGGCATCCTGGAAGAGGCACCCTGTGGGTGATCCTGCATGGTGCCCCCCTCACACATTACCTCTGCCACAGCCAAAGTGGATTCCTGTGCCCTTTCTTCCCTAACCCTGCACTCCCTCATGGCCCTAGCAACCCTGCTCCCACCCCCTGCTCCCCCCAGGCACTTGGTGCAACTGGTCACCTACCTCCAGTGGCTTAACTCTCTGGGAACTAGCTGTGCAACCTGGCTTCTTTCTGTCCTTCCCACCACTGCCATCTGGCACCTGAAACACCAAGATCAGCTCCCCGACTGCTAAGCCCAGCCCCCAGCAGTGCCATTGTGTGCCTACCTCAGGCCTGCAGTCTGGGGAAGGAATGCTTTCCCCCACCCCTCCCAAACTATGCCCATGCTAAAAAGTAAGGGACCAATGGCCCCCTGGTCCCAGCACCAATGGCCTAAATCCTAACACTGCCTCACAGCTAACAAGCTGCTCAAAACTCTAGCTCATACTAGATGGGAGTCTCAGGCTGGATGGGAGTCTCAGGCTAGATGTTCTCCTCACCCATCTCCCTTCTGGGGCCCAATCCAGTAGGTATTCTCAGAGCACACTTATAGGATGGGGACCTGCACAAGAGAGACAGACAAATATGCATGTGTACCTTACCCAATCACCCTGTTGTTAGGCCACTCAGGTGGGATGTAGGAGACCGGTTTTCAAATCCCCATTGTGCTTGAATTGTAGCAGGAATTCACAAGTCTCCCACAACCCAGGTGAGTGCCCTAACCACTTGGGTATTCTGAGGTGGGTCTCAATCTCTCCTGTTGGAGCTGATCCGATTCATATAATTAAATATTTATTGAAGTAGGGACTCAAATCTGACTCTCTCACATCCCAGTTATGTGCCCTGACCACTGGATTATAGGTTCTCTTTCTCTGTTTGACCCAATAAACATTTTTAATTATTTATTCAAAGTGGACCAGTTCCAATAGGAGACAGGTGCACCCCAGAATACCACAGCCTGGTGGTTATGGCACTTACCTGGCATGTGGATGATCTGGGTTTAAGTCCCTGCACTAAATCAGGCAGAGTGGGTATTTGAAAACAGATCTCTCACATCCCAGTTGAGTTTCCTATCCACTGGGCTATTGGCTGTAACAAGAAAGGTCTCGCTGACATTGTTCACAAGAAATGACTGCCCTGGTTTAGGTAAGACGATCAACTCTTTCCAAAGGAAATGTCTGCGGAAGATCTTCAGAGTCCAAACACACAAACGTTCCTTGCAACGTCAAAAATTCCAAGTACCAATCTAAACCATCAAACATGGACAGGAAAAGATGGACATATTTAGGACATGCTTTAAGAATGCCACCAACATGACTTCCACATGAAGTGATAATATGGACACCACTCGGAAAGAGAAGAGGGTGACCTAGAGAAACATTACACAAAACAATGAAGATGTTAAGTCCATTAAGATGATGATCAGTAGCCTGAGCAGACCTGTACAAGACTGAAATAAATGGTGGAAACTGGTAGATGTCAGATGAACCTGATGGCACAAAATAATAAAGACGACTTTTTCAACAAAATCAGAGAGAAAGGGGCCTGTTCACAAATACTTTGCAAGCTCTTTGCCTCAGGGATCCTAGTTTAGTTATGCATCTACAGTGCCTAGCATAATGGGGCCATGATGAAGGACTAGGGGCCCTACACGCTACCACAGTAGCCTCAATTTCTGAATAGCAGTTGAAGAAACATTAAAGGGGACTGATCTGCAGAGGGTAAGTTCTTAGCACTTTCTGAAAATCGGAGCCCTTTAAGTCTCAAGCTGGACACCCAACATGACTAGTCACTTTAGGACACTGTGTGCAATATCACCTTGGAGAACTTTGGATATTCTAGTCCTTGAACATCAAGTTCCATTGCCATACAGTGCCATTGCCTTCCTTTTTGGTATTCAAAAGAACTGTGTCAATCCTAACATGGTCTGAACCTCATCCACGATAATTAGCAAATAGTGGACAGGAGTGGCTTGTTGTAACAACACAAGGCAAGAAAAGGACTTCACTACAATATTGTGACATTGATGTGGATATATCTGCCTCCATATTCCCTCTGCTGTTGGAGCTTCTCTGCATTCTTGGGCAATGGGGTAGTGTGATGAGTGGTCCACTCACTGCTCAGCAGTGCTTCCTCGTGACTCATCTGGGGAATGAGCTCTGCCACCTGGCCTGATGTCCCTTCCTATGGTTACTCAGTCCATCATTCCCCCCCTCAGTTACCCTGTGGGCTCTCATGAGCCATGAGTGGCGGCACTGTTCTCTTCAAAGCTTAGCCCTCCAGTTAAGTCACATTAAAATTCTCCCCACTTCCAGGGTATCACAAGCCCTTTGAGGCAAATTGTCTCAGGCAGTCCAGCCCCACTGCCTGGTCTGTACCACTCCCCCAAGGACTGGTTGGGGAACGTGGGTCCGCCTTCTGCACTAGGTTCCAGCCTAGGGACCCTCAACCCAGCACCTCTGAGCTTTTACTCTCCCAGCCCTTACTGTTCTTTCCCTGGACTGCTTCCTACTCTGTCCTTGCAGTTTCCTGCTCTTTTTCCTTCTATCAGGAAGTGCAACTGCAGGTTGTCTCCCCTATCCTGCCAGCTTCCTCTTTATAGATTCTGCCCAGCTCATCCCCCCAGCTGGACTTCATCTGTGATTAGGTTCTAGCACTCTCTAGGTTTCCTCCAGTTGCAGCCTAAGGTTAATTGTCCTAATTTACCCCTTCAAGCCTTGCGTGGGGTGGACACCCCATCACAGATAAGTATAATACATTTGATCTATAAAAGGGTAAAATGAATGATAGGTGATATGAAGGAACAAAAAACAAACAAACAAAAGAAAAAAACTGGAGGATGTGATTTTCTTGCCCTGGGGACAACAAATCTGTATTTATTTTATTTTTAACAAACAAAAACCCAAGAGACCATCCTAATTTTAGAGAGAGGGAAAGTGCTAACGTTCAAAGCAACATACAATCCAAACAACTTCAGCACTTTCTCTTCTGCCCTTTACAGATTTACAAGTAGCAACAAATACATAGGTTTGAATCACATACATTCACTGCAACAAGTCAGTTTGCCAGTCAAGACAAGGGTTTGAGTGAATTTATAAGATGTAAAAGTTGTTATGATTGTACTCAGAGGCCTAAAATCACAAAGAATCTGCACTTCCCAGTTTTAGAAAGGTGATTTTAGAATTTGGTCCATCTAAAACTTTTGCCTGCATGCAGTATTAATGGGATCCCTTATCACTAGTCACAGCTCTTTCATAAGCTATTTGAACATCAATGCCATGTTAATCTCTTTTGAAAACTAAATATCAAAGTTTGAAAATGGAAACATCTTGGATGCAGAGTTTCTAGATGCATAACAGGTGTTCACAGCACCCAGTATTGTGTATATACAGTTCAAGTACAGACTTGTAGCTTGAAAAGTAAGTCCATCTCAGAGAAGTCTAAGATCTACTTCTATCACTCTGTCCAAATATCTTGTTAAAGGGCTCCCTGAATTTTTGACATTTTTGCATCTCTCTCACAGAAACTAGAAACCTGCATTGTGTCTTCTAAGAGTGAAAACTGTGAGTTTAAACATGGAGGGCCTTATTCTTTTCTCATTTAGACCAACCATACAACCTCATTAATTCTAGCCTACTATCCACAGAACAAGATGGGCTGAGCTTATGAATTGCTGAGTAACCTCAGCTCTCTATAACTCTTTTCTAAGATCCAGCCCTTAGCAGGCACATCCTTTCCATGTTTTTCACTCTTTGAAAAGGAGCAATACTACTCTGAAAGCATCAGTGTTGTGTATATATTGTGCAAACTTATTTGCTTTCATGCTATCATAAAAAAAAAAAGCACAATGCTTTGAATCAATATAGACACCACTATGTTCAGCTCATATTTGTTGCTTTGAGGCTTACAGTAGCGGAATATTTTTTCATTATCTTAGTATCGAAACAAATGTTCTTATTATTTTTCTCACTCAATTGTAACTATTTCCTGGTATACAGACCCTCTACTCAACAGGATTTTTAATAAGATATGATTTCAGAAGTGTATTCTGATAAATAACAGTATTACACAATTATCCTAAAATAATTACATATAATAAACCTTGTCATAATTATTTAAGGCTGCTAAATGCCTGTGGGTAGAAAGACTATACAGCTAAAAAATATCTTAATTAATCCAATGATAAATTGAAGGAGGTCCCTACAGCAGACAGCTTCAGAATAAGTAAGGAAAAAAAGGCCCAGACACAAATGTTGATGTTAAGACTTCAGCATTGTAATATCTATGTTACCATTCCAAGTTCTTTGCAAATCATCAGAGTCCCTCTTCACTATTCATTTTAATTATCATAAACTCCTTATATTAACCATAATCAGAGAACAAGCATTTTTAATTGTCTAGCCAAATGTAGCTTAATGCAAGAAACACAGAGAGCAAGTAATAACTTCTGCCTTCTAGCCTCTGATCTTAGAAAGACTGGGAAAAAAAAACAGAACCTGTAATCATTTGATTAGTTCATTCCTTCTCTTACCCATACTTGTTATGTAATTCTCTGTAACTGAAACTAACATAGAATCTAGTTACAGGTGAGGAAATATTTGATCTGGAAGAATTAGATATACATGGATAACTAGAAAAACCAGAGTTACATTACTAAGGATTAAAAAAAGAAATGTTTGGAAGGGTTATAAACTCTTATACTTCTGAACATAGGCCAATCTGTAAACGATGAGTCTCTGAAAGAAATTTTCCTAATAGGTTATTCTGTTACCACCTACTGCAGGAATCTGGCCCTAGCTACTGTTAGAGACAAAACAGTGAACCTCATAGACCTCTGGTTCCTGTATTTCTAGTGAGACTTTATTTGATTTCCTGAATACAACTAGTATCTGGAAAGGTGTATCAAAACACACCTACAGAATTTTAAAAGGTAGATGTTAGGTCAAATATATTCTCCCATCCAGATGGGTCAGGAAATATCACTATACAAATTCAATGAATGCCAGAAGGGACCATTGTGATCATCTAGTCTGAATGCCCATGTAATATAGACTATAAAGTTTCACCAGTTTATTTTAATATAATTTTTAGAAATCTTGATCTTCTCACGTATCAGGAATTAATCTTCAGTCATTTACCTGGAAGAGGTTTTGAACCATTTCATTCAAATTTCAGTTCACTGTATGGGTTCTGTGAGTTTACAAAATTCTTTTCAATTACTTCTCCCTGAAAAAATTATTTGCAATTACTTTTTCCCTGAAAAAAATGATTAGAATCTAATTTAGCATCAAACATCAAACTGTGCCTCTAGTCTCTGAATTGCAAAAGCTATGGTTTCCAAGAAACCTTCACAGTAACAGCAGCAGTAGACTTAGTGAATTCAGAAACCTTGTTGGATAGTCAAATAGATTTGAGTTCTGTGGCAGCACCCTGACATCATGTAGACAACCAGAATATAAGAGATTATGTCATTGAAATTTTCTACGGGTCTTTATGGATTCCTCTGTAACATTTTGCCTCTCTCTGTTTCCTTATGGAGAACTTTTAAATGTAATGCTATGATGGGGAAATATATCCTCAATATAGCATTGTATAAGTTAATTAAGGGAAAACATTTCTGTAAAGCCTAAGAAAGGCTGTTTTAGAGGTAGCTGTACAGTGTTGACAGCCAGAATAAAAGTTACACAAAGCCCGCTAGTAATAAAAGGATGATAAGAATTATGGACTTTACAAAATACTCCAATCCTTCCTAAATACAACAGGAAACAAGGGAGCAATCAATCCCTGAAAGAGCAATGGGGAGGGAAAGTAACCAATCCTTTCTCCTTGATGTCAGTTTCAAAGCTTAAGATGATCTTGGCACATTGCAAGCAGCCTCAGCATCTCTGGCAGTCTTAAAAGTCCTTCTAACAATATCACTTATTTGTAAAGGGATCTTTCTCTTACTCCTGGGCAACACCAGAAGCTGAGGAGACAAAGTTTTTTTCCCCCATTCCCCCTCAGTGATACCACTTCTTGCAGAAATGCAGGTGCTGAGAAGAGGGTCCCTCTGATTTGTGGTCAGCACCAGTCTCTGCTTAGCAGTTTGTAATCTTCTCTGCAGCATCTTATTTCTCAATATTGATACAAGATTTAGAACTAGGTCTGCAATGGCATCTTCCTAGGAAGGTAGCTGATTTGCATGGAATTTACATACAAGACATTAAAATGAATGTGTACAGCCACGATACATGATTGTACTTGTATCCTTCTTAATAGATCAATGGAAACTGCTTCTTGTTGAAGACCACCAGTAATAAAAATCTGCACATCAGCTTTATTCTAATTTTTCATTTACAAGTAGAGGCTTGGGAATTTTGGTATATGTTACAGAAGAAGCCACTTCACATGGTTTTGCTTCCTTCAGGTTTGCTTTCCACTTGAACTTAAAAACTCCAAATGCAACTGTATAAACCCAGGCGAGTTTCCGATTAAACTGATTTGATTCATGGGAATGCCCTTACTTCCCAGAGAATTTCCTTCAGGATGGCCTGAGGCATGCATGCCTTCTGCATGGCACAAGCCAGGTAACTGCATGCACATAAAGGCACAGTAGTCACCCTTAACAATAAGTGAATAAACAAAACTTGCCAATAGCAGTATTGTCAACCTCAACTCTACACAAAAATGAAGTCAGGCCCCCAAAATCATGAGATTGGGTTAAAAATCATGTGGTTTTTTTTTAAAGACATGTTGGGGTTTTTTATTTGCATTCTAGGTTTTCAGCCTT
This sequence comes from Mesoclemmys tuberculata, assembly GCA_007922155.1. Taxonomy (NCBI): domain Eukaryota; kingdom Metazoa; phylum Chordata; order Testudines; family Chelidae; genus Mesoclemmys; species Mesoclemmys tuberculata. The sequence continues at coordinate 27,693,692 of ML675624.1, read as the reverse complement.
TCCGGTTCACATTCTTAAGCTTTTCTTCATGATGGCTAAAACTTACACTTTTTTATAAATGAAACCTGGGATTCTCACATCATAACAAGTTTACAGGAGCTTTAGGAAATAACACCAAATATCGCACTATTTTGATAAAATTGCAAGAGGTGGCAATATTGCAATAGTTGCCAAATAAGAGAGCCAGAGAGTAGGAGTCATCTATGGGAACTGTGAGATGACAGCTGGCAAATTATGTCTTTTGGATGGTTTCTCCTGTAGATTTGCACACACTTACTTTAATTATCATGCACCAATGCCTATTCGTAAAAAAACCCCTGTATTTCCATATCTCCAGAGAAAGAGAGACTAACACACACAGAAATGAGAATAGAATAGAAATATATTTTTGTGGGTGTACTAGACAGCTCCTTAAGAGAAAAAAAATTGACCCTTTTTGTCATCTTGATCAATAATATTTATAAAAGTGCATAATATATAATCTACTATAACCACTTATGTTAGTGGTGCCTAGATAGTATGGCGACTGGTGCTCTATAAACATCAGAAAATTTAATTTATTGTCCCAAAGTCTGAAATACTTTCATCCACTGAAAGTCACCGGGCTTAATATAGGGGTTTATGGATAAAATTTAATGACTTATTAATGTGACAGGAGGTCACATTAGATGATATAATGGTTCCTTCTGGTTTTAATCTTTATTAATAATTTAGATTTTAAATGGGCATTTGGAGAGATTAATATAAAATCAAAACATTCTGAGTGGACCCTTTGAGAATTGCTTGGAGTACAACAAATACAGAATTAATAAAGATTAAACTCTTTATTTTGCACTTCCTTACTTTCCCCATATTCACCACATTTCTGTGTAATTATTTGAAAAAGAATGGTACTTAATTGTGAGTACTGCAAGTTTTAAATAGAGATTTTCTGCCCACTATAAGTCCAGTATAATTAGCATTCAAGCCAATGAACACTCAAAGACTTGTTCAACCTTATCTGTGGCTCATGATATGTGGATAAGGATAGCTGTGATAATTGGACCTACACATTTATATTAATTGATAGATTAATTGTAAAAAGTATATGAAAGTTCATAAAATGTTTGTTACAATAACAAATGTTGATGGGATGTATGTCAAGTTGTTTTTAATAATGAATACTATAAACAAGTGCCAGAGTACCAGACAGATAAACTAAATTAGTGCAAACAAAAAAGGCATACTTTACAGAATGTAAACTAATATGATTCAAGGACTATGTTGAAATCATGCTTTGTAAAATCAGATTCTGATTTTCAGAAAATCAGAAAATTTATGAACCAAAATGGGTGTGTTAGTGTGACATGCTGTACACCCTTTTAATGTGATTTGTGTATCATTCATGATCACCTTTATAGTGTAAGAGTGTATTGTCTAATGCAAGGTATGTCATGTAAGATGTTTTTGGAATGCTCATGGCATACTGAACGTTATTGTTATGGCAGCTTGTGTCCTGCAATGCCATACATATATACATGTATGAAACTCTGCTATGTCATATTCCCAAATGGTTCTTTCACAGGCTTGAATAGATGCAGACAAACACAAAGCTGAGGCATGCATACAGGAACAATGGACTGGCCTGAGCACATGATAAGCTAATATTCATTTGTGTCAAGTGAGGGAAATCATGCCCATTGCTGGACATGGCCAATCATCTGACCCCAGAGGATAACAAAGAAACTTGTGAAAAGAGAGAGACATCTTTGTCTCTGGAGCTCTCCCTTGGAATCTATCTACAACGCAACATCAAGGACACTGAGAAACTGCCCACAAGGGTGGGGGGCCTGGTTGCAAGATTCATCTCAGCCAGCTTGTGGGTAAGCTGACATCACAGTCTGAAAAGCTATTGAAATACTGTCTAGTTTAGGGTGCAAGTTACCTATTAGTTAATTGTGATTCATATTAATATGACTTATGATCACTTAAAATCTTGCTGTAGTCAATAAACTTGTTTGTTTGTTTGATCAAAAACAGTGTATGTGGATTGAGCACGTGTAGAGACTTCACTTAGAGTGACAGGGCTGATGCATATCAATTTCCTTGATAAACTGATGGATGAATATAAATGAGCTTGCAGGGTGCAGCACTGAACCCTGTAAGACAGCAGTTCCAGGGTTGCATCTGGGACGGGGTGTTTACTGGGGGTCAATCCTATGAGCCGCTGGCCAGAAGCGCTCTTTCCCTGGGCCAGGGACTGATTACTTACAGGATGCTGGGCGTAGGCTGACCCAGGAGTGGGTAGTTCACACAGCAAAGCAGAGTGAGTCAGGGCCTAGAAGTGAGGGATCGATCGGGGTGACATAACTACACGTCAGTCCAGATCACAGGGGGGGAACACCACAGTCAGATATTAGAGCTAAATGATGGACAAAATAATGAGGGGATGGGCTATTCCACACATTACTCCCTTTTTGTCCTTAAAGAATTGGCAGAAGAAAATTAGAACAGACCAAAGCTACTGGAGCAAGAGTTATGATCATTGCTGTCACACCCACCATCTCCTGGGACCCAGCCCTTCTTTGCCCTAATCCTGAGGGATGTCCTGATCAACTCAGGTCAGATAGAGGGATCCACATGACCTCACCACCCCTACACCAGTTCCAAATGAATCCCAGCCACCAGATGAGATGAAACAGAATTAGACTTCAACAGCAGCAGCAGCAATAATTCCAGCCCATTTTATCTAGCTGCTTTTTCCCCAGAAAAGACTGTTTTGGACTTAAACAGCAGCAGCAACAAAAGCTCCAACCCATACTAACTAACTTAAAAAACCAAAAGAGCTTTAATACCATTTAAGAAACTGTCAGACAAGGGATTTTTCTTCTAAAACTCTCTCTAGCTAAAGAGAAAGAACAATAAATGTTAAAATATAAGTCTGTCTTAGTACTTTACATTTCAAATGCTTTAACTGTTTTTCTATTCTGTATCTTCAAAGGAAAAGTTAAAAGGATTTTAATAGTGTATTGGTCATCATAGTAAGCAGGCTATTGTCTCTGTATACCAAATCCAGACCTTGTTTAACACTGTTTAAAGCTGAACAGTGACTGGGTTATATTAACACCCCTGTCCCATGTATTCCATCTAAATTAATAAAACAGGATTCAGTGATGAAAAGCCAAACCATTAGACTACATTGACATTAACTCCTGACAGCCTCAAATGACCTTCCATGGAAAGCGACACTTCATGTGTACTATATAGTTATGCGTATTTTTAAATCTGTAACATCAGATTCAGTGCTTCAACTTGGCTCTCACCTTAACAATACTTAAAAATTGAAATCGGAATATAAGAATGGCCTTAATTTGGGGGGAGAACTGAACTATATTTCTTCCACAGCCACCTAAATCTTCTGGTCAAGCAGATAGCTTAGCTGCCAGAGTTGTCCTGAAAGTAGAAATAGAACATAAATCCCAACCCATGTTCTAACTGGAAAAAGTCGGCAAGGCCATAAAAGGGGGTTATTTACTACAGTACTGGCAAATGTTAGAAATATCTAAAACTTCTGCATCATGCTATGTAGTAAGTAAATCAAGCATATTATTCTCTAGACTCTGAAGAGGATGTTCTTCCACTAGGAGGATTTGTTCTTCTCAGAGTTGAAAGCAACACATTTATCTAAGGTGAGTAGACCTGGTAGATTTAATTTTCCTGTTTACTTTTTATGAGAAAAGACGTGGGTAGACATGAGATCTTGACAATCCCCTTGGCATTAATTAATTCAATTATATTTTTATAATCAAATAATGTGAAGTAATACATTAATTAAATTAACTGCAATTTAAACAAGCTTCTCTGAATTTAGACGTTTGGATACTTAAAGGGATTTAATGTCACAAATGTACAACTCCTCCTCTGAAATTTTCGCAATAGGTCATTTACCTGATCATTATGCTATGCTTCTCACCCTGTGGCAGGTCATTGGGCTACAGAAGTCAATAGCTGCATTTAAAGATTACTCCAGGGGTCATGTTGAGATCAAGATTAGGTTTGGGCTGTAGTGGAGGGTCCAGGTTTGAAGTCGTATCAAGGCTGGGTTTTGGATTCAATAGTATCTAAATTTCATTAGATCTTCTTAGGAAAATGGAGGAAATACTCAGAAATGATCTCACAAGAATTCCATCATTCTAAATAGTGACTTTTAAAATTTTCAGCTGTTCTTTTGATACTTAAGCCATTTGGAGCTTTAGCCTGATGAGAATGTCACCTCTTGTCCTCACTACCACCCAAGCCGGGAAGGAGGCCACTTCTTGTTCTAGATCTGAGACACAATCCAAACCATAGAGGCAAGTTTGATCCTCTCCTACAAAATGAGATGGGGTGATATAATTGGGCGCTGCCCTCAAGCACACTCCCTTGTGTCCGTCCCCTCATGGTCCACAGAAGATTAATTCAAAGCAAATATCCTCTTCATGGGGTCTGGTTTATCAACTTTTTCTACAGAGTGTAACTTTTCTTCTGTAGTTGCTCATATCTGTGCCCTTTCTGGGTCCATATAAGACACTTAGTAGGTTTTTTTGACCCTGCTCAAGAGGCCTCAGCACTCCTAGGGCTGGGTTCTACTTCAGAGAGTCACTCTGACTTAAGACAGGAATCCCCTGCTTTTTTACTTGGAGTTAACTTGTACTTCCAATACTGCCTCTCCAGTTCTTGTTGGAGCTGTAATTGAGGCCAACCGTAGGGCCTCAGAGAGCTTGGCCCCTTTTCCTTAGTCAGTCCTCAAATGCAGAAGGTTCAGACAGAACTTCTACTCTGAGGGAGGAGGCAGCATAAGTGCTCGTCTCCTTCCCTTAGCTCATCCCAGTTGGTTGGGTGAATGGAAAGCCTTGCCCTGCCCACTGTGCAAGGTCCCAGTCCTCAGCCCTTAAATAAATAGTGAGTTTTTTTCCTCCCAATCATCAGTGATTCCTGGGCCAGATTCATTCTACTAATATCTCGTAGGTCTTTGTATATCAGAATTTTCAAAATCTTAAAGGGCCATACCATGTCACACATCTCTACCTTTGAAGAGTTAGACTACCTTATCACAGTTAGAATACAAATTTAGAACACTAGGGTTTGTATGTTCTCAATTTGTCCCTTCTTTAGTTGCAATAACACAAATATGTTGTAGAATACATTTAATAAAAATCAATATAACTAAAAAATCAACTAAACAATCTTTTCTTAGAACTAAATAACCCTTAAATAAATGCTTTCCAGGATAAAACAACATTTAATGAGAATTGTATATATAACTCTTAGACCTAAGCCAAAATATATTTTCCTATTCTTTTCATTAGTCTTGCAATATTCACTCCAATGGCTTATCTTATTCAACTGCACTCCCGCTGCAAACAAAATAGGAGGGAGACATCTGCAAATTCTTATTTTATTTTCTTCATTCAAACTAGAGTCTTTTAAATGTTGAGCCAATCTCAAAACATTATCATATATTGCACAGTCATTCATGTACTAAATAAGTATGCCTCTTTGACAGGATAACATCATAGTTGCAAATAGAAAATGTAATAGATGAGCAAACAGAAGCTTAAAAGCCCTGATGCCTGAAAAGATTAGTCTGCTTTGGAAGTTAGGGAAAAACAATAAAATAAAAAACACTTTCCTGAATCATAGTTGATCCAAAAAGAAATATTACAAAAGCAGAGTCAGAAATAGCAGCCCCTTGAAAGCTCCTTCTATCAGTGTCTGAAGAGTTGGCAGTAGCAGTTCACTGCCACTTTGTATTAATTTTTTTCAAGGGGTTGCTAAACAGACAGGAATATGACATCTTGACAGGGAAACAAGAGGCTCAAAAGAGATTCAGCAGCAGTTTAAGAATTGACAGTAATGTGCATTATGTTTATTTTATATATTCAGATTTTATCTGAGTTTCCAGCCAATGGACAATAGATTCTGTAACAACCATAAGCAAGCATCACATCCATCTCCCCTCCAGCAACAAAGATGTTAAAGACAGATTATTCTCCCTCATCCTCTCTCTTTCTGCTTTTTGTTCTTTTCCTCTGTACCCTTGGCAGCATATATTTGAGAAAGATTTGATGGTGCTGGAATACAGAGAAATTAAAATTTCTGGCATGGCTATCATAACGTTATTATGCTACAGCAGAAGTCTAGGAGTCCCATCTAATCCCAAGCCTGCCATTGTGTGTGACTTGGAACAACTGATTTACTTATTCATAATGTAAGATGCATGATACTCAAAAACACATTGTTTAGCTAAACACTTTGAAAACCCTAGAGTGTTAGCTCTTTGGGGCAGCAATTGTCTCTTACAGTGTTTTTGAACAGCCCCCTATACAATGGGGATCGGTCTGACTGGAGCCTCAGAGTGATACCATACTACAAATTAGTATAAACAAACTATTATACAAGTAAGCACAGGTTCTATAGATCTTCAGTTTTCTGTGTGTAAAAATATTTCCTATAGACTTTTTTTCTTGTGATGATTTTTTTCAAAAGTAAATCTGGTACATTTTAAAAAGTGATCTGACATAATGTGCCTTCGTATTGATCGTCCTGAGTCCTGAGGAGAAAGTACAAAAAGAACAACTTTGGTCTAGACTGTATTCATACTGAGTACTATCTTACTTCACAAGTTGACTGCTTGACTTCGGTGGGACTATTTGTGATGCACAATACTATTTAATGTGAGTAAGTTTATTACAGTCTGGCCCTTAAATAAAAGGGAGAGAAAGGTAGGTGAGGCACAATTTTATAAAGTACCAAATTCATCAGCAAGAGGTCGCAAGGACCTCACAATTCCCATGGACAGCACGACACTGAAATTAATGAAAAGGGATGACAGTGAGATTAAAAACCTGAGTAGAGCTGGTCAGAAAATGGGATATTTTCTGTGTAAAATTTTGACTTGGTGAAAATTGAAACCCAAAATAATTCTGCTGAAAATTGAAATACAATTGAACCCTGTTTATCCAAGCCTCCATTATCTGGTTTGCCATATTAACCAAACCACCAACACATACAGGAATATGGGAAATTTACACTTCAGCCTGGGTGACAGGGCTCCAGCTGTTGGATCCCTGAGCAGCAGGGCTCCAGCTGAAGCCAGATAATGGAGGGTCTTCTGTATTTAGAATCATAGAATCATAGAATATTAGAGTTGGAAGGGACCTCAGGAGGTCACCTAGTCCAATCCCCTTCTCAAAACAGGACTAACCTCAGCTAAAATCCCGGCGAGGGTTTTGTCAAGCCGTAGCTGAAAATCTCTAAAGATGGAGATGCCACCACCTCCCTAGATAACCCATTCCAATGCTTCACCACCCTCCTAGTGAAAAACTTTTTCCTAATGTCCAACCTAGACCTCCCTCCACTGCAACTTGAGACCACTGCTCCTTGTTCTGTCATCTGCCACCACTGAAAACAGCCTAGCTCCATCCTCCCTGGAACCCCCTCTCAGGTAGTTAAAGCCTGCTATCAAATCCCCCCTCATTCTTCTCTTCTGCAGACTAAACAGGCCTAGTTCTTTCAGCCTCTCCTCATAAGTCTTGTGCTCCAGTCCCCCAATCATTTTTGTTGCCCTCCGCTGAACTCTCTCCAACTTGTCCACATCCTTTTTGTAGTGGGGGGCCCAAAACTGGACACAATACTCCAAATGCGGCCTCACCAATGCCAAATAGAGGGGAATAATCACTTCCCACGATCTGCTGGCAATGCTCTTACTAATGCAGCCCAATATGCCATTAGCTGTATTGGCAACCAGGGCACACTGCTGACTCATATCCAGCTTCTTATCCACTATGACGCCCCAGATCCTTTTCTGCAGAACTGCTGCCTAGCTCTTCGGTCCCCAGTCTGTGCATGGGATTCTTCCGCCCTAAGTACAGGACTCTGCACTTGTCCTTGCTGAATCTCATCAGATTTCTTTTGGCCCAATCCTCCAATTTGTTTAGGTCCTTCTGTATCCTATCCCTCCCTTCCAGGGTATCTACCACTCCCCTAGCTTAGTGTCATCTGCAGACTTGCTGAGGGTGCAGTCTACCCCCTCTTCCAGATCATTAATGAAGATGTTGAACAAAACCGGCCCCAAGACCGACCCCTGGGGCACTCCACCTGTGACCGGCTGTCAGCTAGACATGGAGCCATTAATCACTACTCATTAAGCCCTATGCTCTAGCTAGTTCTCTATCCATTTAATTGCTGATAGCCTGAGCCCCACTGCCCAGGGGCTGACAACTTCTTAAAATAACAGATAGAAAGCTCTTTGCCCATTCTCTTGATTATCTGAATTTTTGATTATCTGATCTGGCTCCGGTACCAATTAGATCAAATAAATAGGGTTCTACTGTATTTCATTACTTTAATTATAAGACAGAAAAAATCCTGCAAACACACGCAAGACGAACTATACAAGACTCATTGAAATGAATAGGACTATGTGCATGAGTAAAGTTCAGTGCTGAAGTGGTTGCAGAAATGAGCCCCAAAGGATATCAGAAATTTTTCAGACTAATCATGGATAAAAATACTTGTAGAAAATAAAAACCATGAATACAATGAAGCATTATTGTGGCCTGTTATACTGTTCCTATAACTAAGTTTTTAAACCAGTAAGGTATTTGATTTATCTGAGCACTGTTAATTCATTAGTCATACTATGTATGTTGTGAGGGATATGGCATTGTTATGAATGAAGTTGCTGTAATGGTTCTACTGGGACACTTTGGTCATAGATTTACCAAAAGTTTGGACTGGATATTCTGGCTGTCTTGAGTTTCAAATAGCACATTGCAGAAGAATTTTGACACACTATCAGCCTTGTTGTATGCTTATGTTAAAAAAAACGGGGGTGGGTGGGAGGGAAAAGGCTTTTATTTCTAAAGAAGTTTTACACCTGATCCTCTGTTTTCTTTTCAAACCTATTTTAGCTAACAAAAGGTTGACATTTTTTTAAAGTAACATTTTATAGACTCTATAGCTCAGTACTGTGGTTTTGAAACAGCTAGACTATTTATATGTGAGAAATAGATCTTAAAAATATTAAAAGTAGCAACTTTTACATGCAAAATGGTGATGGGAGTCTTCAGTTACCCAGACATCTGTTGGGAAAATAACATGACAGGGCACAGATTATTCAATAAGTTATTGGAATGCATTGAAGATCATTTTTTATTTTAGAAGGGGGAGAAAACTACTAGGGAAGAAGTTGCTCTAGATTTGATTTTGACAAATAGGGAGGAACTGGTTGAGAATTTGAAAATGGAAGGCAGCTTGGATGAAAATGATCATGAAATGGTAGAGTTTATGATTCTAAGGAATGGCAGGCGGGAAACCAACAGAATAATGATAATGCATTTCAAAAAGGCAGACTTTAGCAAACTCAGGGAGTTGGTACGTAAGAGCTCGTAGGAAGCAAGTCTAAAGGGAAAAACAATTCAAAAGAGTTGGCATTTTTTCCAGAGAGACAGGAAGGGCACAAGAGCAAACCATCGTACTGCGTAGGAAAGATAAAAAGGATGGCAAGAGACTACCTTGGTTTAACCAGGATATCTTCAATGATTTGAAACTCTAAAAAGAGTCAATTTATGTCAAATTACAAAGGATGAATATAAACAAATAACACAAGTATTTAGGGACAAAATTAGAAAGCCCAAGACACAAAACAAGATTAAACTAGCTAGAGATAGAAAATGTAATAAGAAAACATTCTACAAATACATTAGAAGCAAGTAGTATGCTCCAGAAAGTGAAATACAATAAGGGTACTACAGCCAGGTGGAGGCACCATCAATTTTAATTTCCTTTTCAAGTAAAAGGACTGAAGCAGAGGCATGGAAAGAGGATTCCCACCTATGCAACCCCACCACTGGGATACTCAGGATCTCCTTCACTATCAACAACATCAGGCACATGGGCACACAGGAATGTTGCCTGCTCCCGAGTAACTGAGGGAGGAAAAGAGGGGTTACATAAGTAATATTACTTTGCACTTGGACAACAACTTTCAGACAAATTTCTAAACATGCCCGTGTGAAACAGCTGAAGAGTAAATAGAAATCTCTTCACCACCGCTGAAATGCTGCTATCTGGGGAATAGAATTGTTAGAAAGCACATGGCAACACAAGCTCAGACAAAATGAAAAATACTGCGCCCAATCAAAGTTAGAGGGGAAATTTTGACAGGCAGAATAGACGCAGCCCTGCTGAACAGTGGCCACGGGACCATGCTTAATGCCATTTTTCTAAATATTGCTCCAGGGTTTGATTTTTGTCTTTATTTTTCATGGGAAACACTAGCGGAGATGCAGTTCTGATGAGTACAGGCGTAGAAGAGACACCTTCCAGGGATGGGTGGGGGAGATCTCAAGTGGAAGCAGCAGAGATGGTGTTTCATGCACCCCCCTGCGATTTCCTTTGCCTCTCCCCCACTTTGCCCTCAGCATGGGGGGCTGCTTCTTCTCTCTTCCTTCTCCGCTGGCCCTTTCCTTACCTATGCTGCAGAGCACAGGGTGGGGGAGTGGCACATGCTGCACAGGGGCACAGACTTTGGAGCTTTTCCCAACAACTGCTGCTGCCATTGGGCAGAGGGAGTATTATGGAGGTCAGGTGATAGGCTGTCTTTTGGTGGTGGGACAGCATAAAGGTGGTTGCTATAGTTTGCTGCCCAGGCAGCCCCACCCATCCCCTCTTAATGTAGTTTCAGGATCACTGGTGATGGAGGGGGCTAGGCTGATAGGCAGTTTTGGGAGTTGGAAGGAATTTTCCCACATTGTAAAAATGCAAGACTGCTATGCTGGGTTTTTCCACCTTCCATCCAGCATCCAGGAGACCTGAGTCTGAGGGGTTAAATTACAAATATTGAGAATTTGATAGGTTCTAGTTTAGCTGGTGGGCTAGAAAGGGCTGAATGAGCTCCCTCTAAGCCAGTGGGCTTCCTGGGCACTTGTCGTGAGCACTGCAATGCCTAGTGAGAGATGTGCCTCTATGACTCATGCAGCTCGTGGCGTCCCGCATTTTACTGCTCTTACCTCTGGCATGAAGGAAGGGGGTGGCTTGGGAGTGGGCTTTCAATCAAGGACCTTGGCAAGCCTCAGGGTGTAAAGGGGGCCTGGTCTTCCCACTCACCCTCAAGTTTACAGCCCACCCAGGCCACTGGTACCAATTGAAGTATACACTGAAATAACTTTGCTGGGTAATTTGGAATGGTTACCCCAAGGCAAAGGGGTGGTTTTAAATAAAGTTGCTGCCTCCTCATTTAATCAGATTATGCTGTCTTTGTGTCATTGGTTCCATGTCTACACTGATAAATATATCCTGCCACTTTTCTTCCCAAATTTTACTTTCAACTAAATCTTATCAACCACATTATACAATAAAATTGCCATGTAAACAGCCTTGACAATGTCTTAAACAAGTTATGAAGTGTCACTACAGAGGAAATGATATTTAATACAAACAAAAGTTTCTTCCCACTGCATCTAGGTATTTGAGCCCCAGTAAAGAAGGTGATCTAACACCTTCAGTCAAGTAAGACAGTTACATCCACAGAGAGCCCTATTCTTGCTTCAGTTCAGGTTTCTTCCATTTTTGATCACATTCCTCCCCAGCAGAGCTATGCTGGGAAAGGGTCTCTGCTTTAACTCAGCCCTGTTTATCCTGATTTCTGGTGGCAACAGTGTTAATAAACTCAGTATTTATATCTTTGACTTTAATGCAGTGAATACCATCTGACATTTTTTCTTCTAATTTTGTAATGCATAAAATATTTAATGGTCAGACAGAAAAATATGTTGGGCATAATTCTCTTCATCAAGAGATTTGAAAGTATGTGAAAATCTACTGCTGAATATTTCCTACAATAAAAACTTCCAGTAACTTTTTTGTATCTCATCTCTTCATATCAATCTGTTTTCCTGTCTGTTGATAATAGTATTGGATAAAAAGACAAAGCAAACAACCAATAAACAATAAACGAGAAAATGATTAACAACAATTCACTCATCAGATTGGTAGATTGTTTTGATGTAATTTGCTCCGCAACTCAGTCACCATCTCTAATTTTTCTCTAGCCATAGCTTTCTTACTCTCAGGTAAAAAGGGGAAGAAAAAAAGCTAGGCAAAATTCAACTAATGCATCATTTTGACACATTTGTTTTTCAGCCAGTGGTGTGCAGTCTGCTATTTCTGATATAATAAATGTTTACTGTATTTCAAATTTAATGACTACTTTAGGCTACAGCAATTGTTGAATATACTTCTGTGGTGTATATATATATCCGTTCTGGGAGAATACCACAAGTTGTCTGTTTAGACTAATAGAAAGCAAGGTTGAATGGAAAAAAAGAGACAAGTGCAGTGGCCTCAGCAAACATTCTCCAGAGAGTCAACAGAGAGCTGCAGAGAATGCAGCAATCGAGAAGTGGCAGCCGATGGGTCAGTCAATTACTGTGGTGGCAATGAACAGGAGGCAGCAGAGGGAAGGCAGGAACCATTTTTAGATGGCTAGATGCTGTATAATTATGTCTGGGAAGTATTTGATTCTCTTGTGGACCCTGGTTCCAATCAGATTCTGATTATAAACCTGATCTCGAGTATAAGAGGAGTTTTACCTGATTAGGAATTGCAGGGTCTGGCCCTAAAATGATAACTTCTGCTCACCTATGAAGACAAAGAAGTACAGACTCACAGAGTCCATAAAAAGTTTGGAGTGTATTCCTATATAGCTTCTTACAACGAAACAAACAAAAATGTAACAACTGTTCCTTTGGAGTTAAGGTTTCTCAAGTACAAATCCTAACAAAGTCATCTTTAAAAATATAGATCTCTTAAATTCTTCTTCCTTCTCCCCATTCCATAATAATAAGAAAAACTTCTCCTTGTATTCACCTATATTTACCCAATAAACACGTTTGTACCACCTCCATCACACTCTAAAGAAATGTGCAACCTTAACTCTCATCCATCAGCCAGCCATCAGCCCAAAAAACATTCCACTTTAAAGCACATTTCCTAAACACAAAATAGTGACTCTTCTACATACTTGTATATATTTCTATGTAGATATTCCAGTTACACATGTACAGCTTAAACATTTATTATTATTTCCTATTGTTCCACTTCTCCTCCACATTAACACAGTGGTAATGCAACAAAAAATGCCACTGAAGAAATAAAGAATGACAGAAAGAGATGCTGCATTTTACAGAGTGGTGGTTTTCTAGATTTTTAGATTGCAGTGGTCAAATTTGCACTTGGGCAATCCAAGCTCCAAATTAACCATGTTTTTTGTTTTGTTTGCCCTTTTTTTGTGGGGTGGGGGGAGGAAGGAATTATTCTGGTTTTAAACAAGTATATTTCATGCCCCCCTTCTTTGAGACCAGCTGCTGCCACTCTCCCACCAGCCAGCTCTGAAAGCCGTGCCACTGCCAACAGCAGTGCAGAAGTAAGGGTGGCAATACCATAACACAATTCCTTTGCCACTGCTGCTGGCAGCATTGTTGCCTTCAGAGCTGGGCGCCTGGCCTGCAGACACCGCTCTCCGGGTGCCCAGCTCTGAATGTGTGCAATGTTTTTTACCTAAAGTTTGTCATGGCCCCACCCCTAAGAATACATTTTACGCACACACACCCCAGTTTGAGAACCTCTGACATAGATCAATGTTAAGAGTTATTTGTGCATTATCTTCTCTATGCCATGTAGAGGTTGAACGAACACATACGCGCCTTCTCTATGTCCCCTGCAAAGCCCCTATCCATCATCGTAGCCTCCATGCAGAGTATGGATTGCTCCCACACCCTCCCTTTCCAAGCCCTATATCCCTCCATACTCATCAACAATCAGTTCTCAACATGCTTCTCTATGTTCATCCCTACCTCTCACCTACCACTTTCATTCAGATTTTAAACATTGACATGTATCAACATTTATACACTGGGTCTAGGGAAAAAATGGGGATGCTGAATGACAGGGCTATAGGGTTCTATGCAGGGGAACAGGGCTGTGTGAAGAGGAGATTAGAACATGGGGTCAGTACATTGGGAGGCAGTAGGGACTTGAAGAGAAGGGGGAAAACATTGTAGCAGGGCTGTGGGAGGATTTGGGGACTATTTTGAGAGGAGCATGGGTATGCAGGGGTGATTTGTGCTGTATTTGTGGACATAATAGGTGTGTGGGCATGGGGGGGGGGGCACCAGATGGAAGTGGGATTTGAGTTAGGAAGGTCTTTGGTGTGAGAGACCTGAGCCAAGAAAATATTTACTCTGCTATACCATTTTTGACTGTGTGGTGCAAAATGGTCTTAGTGGACCAAAGAAAATAGCCCATCATCTATCCCCATTCTATTAAACCCATACGTATTTCTAAATGAAATGTGGACATTTGCAATCATTCTGTCTGGAAATTAAATAACCTACAATAAATAACTTTTGTTTATGTAAATAAAGAGAGAAGGCTGTTTAATTTAATTAAGTGATTATTCCTAATAACACAGAATATTCAATAAAATGTGATTAATTTTCAATGGCATACATAAATTTGAACACAAATATTATATTTATGTTCAGTTTTTAGACTACTACATCAAATTAAACAGCCCCAGATAATGCATACATTGGAACTGAATAAAGATTCCTGAATTCTTTTTCTGCTACAGATCTTGGAGAAAAAGGTAGAAGCAGTTGTTACCTCACTGTTTTGTTCAACTGCTCCCAAAATAACAACAAAGCATCCAAATGTACTAAAATAATAGCTTATGTTCTGTAACTTTGGAAACAGTCCAAATCTGAAAGATCAAAATCTCAGCATCACTTACAGTGTTTATCCTAGTCACTAACATTTCCTAACTCGTTTGTACGAACCAAAGGAAATCATAACATGTTGGCCCTGCCAATTAAACTGTTGCAATAAATATAGTATCAAGCCTGTATGAGTAAATATCTAAGTGAAACTTTCATGAACCAGACATAATTCTTTTTTATCCCAATTTTCTTCTTTACATCTCTTTCCCTTCATTGCTCAGGCCTCAATCCTACAAGTGGTTAGAAACGCCCTCTTGACTTGACACTGGGCGTATTCTTGTTGACTTCAGGAGTCCTACTTACATGCATAAAGTTAAGCACATGTGTAACCCTTATGCAGAATCAGGGCCTAATTTGGTAACATTTTTATTAAACCGTATAGTGGTTTAGGATGCAGTTTGTATGGAAGATGCTATACAAAATGAAGTTACAATACTTTTTCATTGTTTTTAAATTTCGACAGTCCAGAACACTTAGCAATGGACCAACTGGGATGTTCTGACAAGAAAGAGGGTGTGGTCTGTGATGACAGCAGACTGTGGCCCGGTCTACACTTACCTTTGCAATTTGGCGGCAGTCGACGGGAGATACGCAAGTGACGTAAATCACTTACATATCTCCCGCCGACTTTGCAGCGTCTCCTCTGCGCGGCGTCCACACTGCGTCCCTTCGATGCAGCGCTACCCCACTTACCGGGGTGGTTTTCCTGTGTCACTTCCTGGATTGATTGAGCGGGTCTACACAGACTGCTCAGTCGATCCAGAGCAGTCGATGTGACGGCGGCGAATTTGGCACCGTCAGTGTGGACCCACTTTGGTTTTGTTTAAATTAATTAATTGTGGGGTAGAACTACTAGAATGTGTGCAGTTATTTTGGTCTGAAGCTGTTAACTCTCTTTCACTCACTCCGTATGTGTGCGAGCTTTATATAACAAATACAATTTACTGGAAAGTGTTGCATTTATTCCTCATTTTTGTCCTTCCCATCTGCTGGTAAACAGTTCATACTAGACGGTTTAGGGTAGTTCAGGTATAGTATTCATATTTTTATAAAAAGATACCAAAATGTGCTTTCCCTTAAAATACTTCAGTATTTACAAAATGTATATTATTACAATTGATACAGTAAATGAATGGTTGAATTCTCTTATACACTGTGAGAAAATGTTCTGGGTTCTATTAATTAAAGGGGTGCTATTGATACCAAATCAATTTAGATCTTCTAAATACTTTTAAAAAGAAGATGTGCCGTAGTCGTAAGCGCTGTGCAGAAACTGATGAAATTCTGGACTGACAAAAACACTGTTTGGTACCAAAGTGAAAATTTAGCAAACCCATGTGCTAGCAGTATTACTCTCTGCTCTGAAGCAGCTACACTTAAATGAAATTGACATCAGAAGGCAAGATGACAGTAGAGATGACAGGTGTAAAGTGGACTGATTTTTAAGACAAATGAAAAAGTCAGACGGAGAGTAGGATGTGAAATCTGGGCACAGATTGATTATAATAAAAAGAGTGTGGGGATACTGCAGAAGACCCCCCCCCCAAAAATAAAATAAAATAAAAAAAAAACCAACACACACCAGATGATAGAATGCAAAAGAATATAATATAACCAGAAAACCAAGATCAGTCTGACCCAGAGGCTGGCCACTGACTAGATGCTGAGATGTCATACACATAGGGTGGCCATACATCCCATTTTGGCCAAGACAGTCCTCTTTTTAAAACCTGTCCCAGACATCCCAATTTTTTTTGTGTGGCAGAACTAGGCAAAAGCAAATATGACAAATGCTCATTTTTCCCAAAAAAGTGAGGCACAGAGGAACGTTTGGGGATAGGGGAAATGAGTGCCAATGCCAGCTCCATGTAGCGGGGCTCAGGCAAGGAGTGGTGCCAGGCAGCTCAGGCCAGCTTTGGTGGGGTGGGGGGCAGGGCTTGGGCAGGCAGCTTGGGCTAGCTTCACGCAGGCGGAGAGGCTCCATCTCTGCATGGGCAGGCCATGCAATGTCCCATTTTCCCTTTGAGAATATGGTCACCCTACATATACAGGAACATGACCAGGCTGGGTTTAATGGAGGAACAAGCCACACAGAGGAATGCATGGTGACACTGTAATGCTCCCCATATCTGCAAAGATATTTTAGAATGAAAAGAAAAAAGAACTGCTTTGTGGGTGGAATTCACTTTTGTGCAGAAGATCAGTGGAGGATTATGCGGTGTGAAGTCCTAGCTAAATTGTGAAAAAAAGGGCTTAAGCGGGATTTAAGTGGTACGTAGGACTTGTACTGGCCTTCTGCCCATGGGTGACTTCTACCTTGTATGAAGGTTAAGTGTGCTTAACACTGATGGCACCATATGGTAAGAGAAGCACAGATTCTTCTTTGAGCGGAGAAGTCTGTGACAACAGTGAGCTACATTTAAATTGATTTTTCAGAACTTTCCTTCTGCAAATCAAAACCCACTGAATGAGTGGATAAGTGGGGTTTTCCCATTTATTTATTTCACTAGAAAATAGACTCCCTTTTGTAGGGGTGTACGAACATGTTTGGGTGTGATTTCTAGTACAAAGTGTGGGAAACTGAACTTGATTCTAAACTTCTTCCTGCTCCATGGAGACATCTCTCCATTGTGAGCCAGTAATACATAATCAATATAAGTACATGTATGACATGATATAATAAATCAAAAGAGATAATAATGAGCACTTGAATAACACTATCTTCATGGTGTTTACAAATATTGATCCTTACAACACCTTTGTGAGTTAAGTATGTGTGTATTTCAAAGATAGGGTCACTGAGGCGGAGAGGTGAAGTGAATTATATTTGGTCAAAGTGGTAATCAGAAACGAATGTAGAACTCAGAATTTCCCAGTTCTGTGTTCAGACCAGCTCTTTCATACATCACAAACATGATGACTTGAGTCATGCTGATATGTCTCCCAAACTCACAAAAGTTCAGAGTAGAAGGTGGCAGGTTCAGGTTTGCAACTCAACCGTTTGCCAAGAATGCCGTTTAGTTTCTAATAACCTCAAGAGCTTCTAATATCTGAGATGATATCTGGCAAATTTGCCTGCTGTCTCAATGGAATATGAAGAGCTACAATATATGATGCAGTTGCCTCTTCTCCCAGTTTGTGTTCTCATGTCTATTCAATATTAATCTCATCAGTAATAAGATTTCATGGGGGGGGATAAAGGTCAAAAACTGCCACTGGCAAAAAACTGAGCTCTGCTGGATGATTTATCATACAGTAAGTTAAGAACTTCATCCATCTACCAGCATGATTAATGACTTACTATTGATTACTAATATGCAAGGTCCTTAAATTTAAACAAATTACCTTATGTTATTTTTTTTCATAACTTGAAAAAGGTCTTGTGGATTAAATGCATCTGTCTGATCTGGTAAACTCTCCTACATTTTTATTTTGTCTGATTGTATTTTGTTAACCCTTTACCAATAGAACTGGTACAAGCATCCGAAGACTGAAACCTCAGCAATTTAAGATAAGGTCAGAGTGGCCAAATTTTCAGAACACAGAATATCTTGATCAAATTTAGCTGGCTGTAAATGAAAAACTGAAACTGCCTGCTTTTGTGCGCTGCACAGCATCATCAAAAGAAGTCTTAAAATGCTAAGCCTTTTTTTTTAATGAATCCTATTTCCTCAGCCTTCAGCAGATTTATAATGAATATTCTACTGAGAGACATTGAGGCCTCAAAGGGTATAATTTACTCTTGGAAGTTTATTTTAATCCAAGGAATTTACTTTTCTGAGCAAATGCTTTAGTGGCGCATGTGCATATGTGCATGTTTAGAGATTTTTTTTTAAAATAATTGTTGCAGATTAATTGTTTTTTTTAAATAATTGTTGCAGATTATCTCCATAAAAAGAGCCCCTTATTAAGATTAGCAATACTAATTCAATATAAACTATAGTGAACTGAAGTTGAGTGAAAATCCAGAGCATATCAATGGATTTACATTCCTTCTATAGTGAATATCAGCACTACAGGCAACTGGGTTTGACATATTATGTTAAATATGGCAGCCTTCCTTCCCCTCAAATTAGTGTGGGTGGTATGACTGGCATGTGAAATGAATACTGTATGCCTGTATGGAATCTATCATGGCACAGGTTGTACATAGAAGCCAACATTCCTCACTGAAATTCTTCCACTTCTTATTTTCACAATTGACTTGTAATTTGTTGACTCCACCCAGATTCTGCGAATCAATGCATATACTGAACTGTATTAACGTAAGTAGTCTCACTGACTTCTTACATTAATGTCAAGGGGACTACTCGTGTGAATAAAATTCCATATATGCATACATTTTTATAAGATCGGGTCCATGATTTAAATACAGGTTTTGACATTTGGCTTTCATTTTCTTCAGCAAAAACCACCAGGCTCTTTTAATACTTTGACTTTTCTTTTAAAGTGCAGGGCAAAGGTGAAATAATCTGAAGTTTAGACAGTGAACATTATAAAGAATTTACTTACTGACATCTGAGGAAGGGTAGTTTTTACTGACATATCTGGCAAGTGGGAGCCAGATTTACTAGAGGAATTTGACTTCAGCCTTTGGCAAATCATCATAAGAAATATTACCATGTCTCAGAATTTCTCCAATATGGCTCTCTTTGCATAATGGCATGTCACAAAAGAATATTATATTCTCTATTGATCCATTCCTCATCCAAGGACCTGATTAGCTATGGAATACTAACCTGGCATATTATTGAAAAATGCTGATGATCACATTTGGCACATAACAATTCTATACTGCAAAAAATGTGCAAAAGCTTTTTCATTTCAAAATCAAACACTCCTCTTCAACAAATTTTAGAAGAGGCAAGACTATGCAAGAATAGAATAAGATGACAGTATTATTATTTACACAACACCATAGCATGCACAATATTTTATACTAAAAAAAATTGCCTATTTTTCACCCAGTTATATAACATTACTTCACTATTACTATCCCTTTGACCTTCCCTATACTTATTAGATAAAATATTTTATATACTGCAAATATTTAGGTTGACTAACTGCACATTTTAGGCAATTAATGAGTTTAAGTACCAGCAATGCAGGGGAAACCAGGAGGAGGAGAAGAAGGAACAGATCCTCAGGTGGTATTAGTTGCTTTAATCTCATTGAAATCAATAGATATATGCCAATTTACATCAGCAGAGGATCTATTCTGTAGTGTCTTCCTGGAATATTTTACAATCTAAAACTCCAGGAATACCAATATTTATGCACGTGTGTAACTTTATGAGTAGCCCTTTTGTAGTCAATGAGAGTGTCCATTTGAATAAACTTATGCATGAGTATTACAGGGTCAGGATATAAATCCAATTACTAAATGGAAACAACGAGCCAAGAGAAGCAAGAACAAAATTACAAAAATAAACAATTGTGGCTGCTTTATGTATGAATCTTGAGGTTACCTAAAAAATAAAAAAATGGGTGTACTATTTATAAAGTTGTTTCTTATCTGTTCAGGAACTTCATGTTCTTCTCAAAAAGCACTCTTCAAATTTACAAAACACCCATTTATGAAGGACATATAGGAATTAAAAAGCTAGATATTTTCAGCAGATATACAAACACACACACTGAAAGCTTTAAGTAAGTAACACCTAAGTTACGGCTATTATTCTGACTGCAACAACAGGAGCTTCAGTGTCACAAATATGGAGGGACTCACACACGGACTGAATTACTGGTTATTGGGACATAAGATTGACCATTAGAACAAAAGTCACTGTATAAATGGGCCTGCTAGAATTCAATAGTTATTTTTTAATCATTTCTTCAGATATCAAAGTTTATTCTTATGTATTTTTATTATCGATTTGAAGTTTCACAATTGCACCAAATTCTGGGACTTAAGTTTTATCATCAATGTCAATTTTCACAGTTTGGGAAATTATGGGGAGTCAGGTAACAGGAGGTCAGAAAATTATTTAATGACAGACACAGATTCAAAAAGTTAAAGGTTTATAACATTAAAACACAAAGTTTCAATATCACTTATCAAAATATACAAAAGAAATATCCTTAAACCTCTCTAAGTTCTCAAGCCATATTTTTCTTAATTTACCTATCTGTAAATTTTGATCAGCATCACTAGAAGTATATTAATCAGTTTGTATGTGTACGATGAAATCATTGTTTACCAACATTTATTGATAAAAATCTAATCTGTCCAAGCCCATTTATACATTATGGGCCAGATTGTGCCTGATCCGTATGCAGACATGTAATTTGAGAAGCGAGTTCAAGGGGACTATCCTCTTTGTGTGTCCTATGCTAGGCACAGTGCAATTATGGTGATCAAAGATTGCAAGGATTATGGACCCAATTCAGTAGTCCATCCTTATTCGCTTAAATTAATGTTAAGCACATGCTTATTCCCATTAAATATGTGCTTAAGTGCTTTGCTGAATAGAGATGAATTTAAGCACATGCTTAAATGTTTTCCTGAGCTCATGCTTATGATTCTAGTTTCCACAGCAGCACTCTATAAAATGGATTAGACCAGTGGCTCTCAACCTTTCCAAACTACTGTACCCCTTTCAGAAGTCTGATTTTTCTTGTATGCCCCCAAGTTTCACCTCACTTAAAAACTACTTGCTTATAAAATCAGACATAAAATATGAGTGTCACAGCACACTATTACTGAAAAATTGCTTACTTTCTCATTTTTACTATATAATTATAAAATAAATCAATTGGAATATACATTTTGTGTTTACATTTCAGTGTACAGTATATAGAGCAATATAAACAAGACATTATTTGTATGAAATTTTAGCTTGTACTGACTTCACTAGCGCTTTTTATGTAGCCTGTTGTAAAACTAGGCAAATATCTAGATAAGTTGATGTACCGCCTGGAAAACCTATGTGTACTTCCGGAGTATATATACCCCAATTCAGAACCACTGGATTAGACAATGACCCTCCACAGCCAGCAGTACGTTTATGTAATACTGTATCTTTCACCTCCAAGGATCCCATGGCACTTTAAAAAAGTAAGTTGATATATAACTGTACTTCCCACAGAGACTGCTTCATCTACCACTGAAATGCAGCCCTCTCTGAAATGATAACTACTCATGCAACCAAACCAGAAAAACTTTTAAACACTTGCTTAACTTTATAACATGAATAATCATGTTGATCAGGGTCTTACATCATAAGGCAACACTACACAGCTAAGAACATGAAATGAAAGAATCCCAGGCCCAATTGACAGCGAAAGTGCAATTTTAGGAAAGCAGAGTGGAAGTACCCAAGATTCTGCTGTGAGTTGTCAGGAGCTGAAACAATATTGTTCTACCAATTACTGGACTGCTATGGTGATATAGTACCTGCATCTAATTTCTAATAAAGGAACTTTCACTGTAGCTTCAATAGGCAAAATAATTTTAGCTAGGAACTGGTAGGAATGGTTATGGTGCAATCTGATCCATGGTGCATCTGCAGACTATAGCCACCAAGACGCGAAAGGCCTTTGAGGGCTCCATGACTACAAATGCTTAAGCAGCTCCTTTGGGGACATTTCCCTCCCCCTTGTCTTGTTGCCTCATGTTAGCTATCAGGCAGAAGGGATTATGTCAGGAAACAGAACACTTCCCCAATGTTCCAAGAGATGAGGATGAGAAAATGCTTGTTTCTTCTGGAAATAGTAGCAGCTAGGGAGATGGAAAGGGTTGAAGGATTGAAGAGAGTTGTCAGCTAGGAAAGGTTTCACCCATTTGGGGGTACTCCACCTTTCCAATATGGATGGACCTTCAAGTTATCCTTAACTACCAAATGGTTCCTCCCCAAACACCTGAAGATAAAAATTGTTTCCTTTTCTCTTCCCACTCTTCTGCTGTTGTGCAAGTTTTAAAAGTCATGGCAACTTTAAGGCTGCAATAAACTCTGTAGCCCTGAGTGTGGGGCAGAGAGAAGTTCAAGTAGTATAATGGGCTGTTCCTTCATATAAGCTCCTCTCCTTCCTCAAGGCAATCCAACAGTTTGACTGCAAAATGAACACAGAGCCCATATGTTGCAGTACCAGACCTGTGGAAAAAACGTATTGAATTCTTCATTGCTGATGTTGCAGGAAGAGGAGAGAAACCCCTACAAAGTATGCATCAGATGTAGTGACATCAGCATTACATATTATAAAAATTGCATCCCAGCCTGTGGGCAGTAAGAGAGAAAGAAAGATAGCCCTTGGGAGGTGCCAGAATGACAGCTACTGGTGATGAGGGGGAAAGTGATGGTGATGAGGAAGATGGCGGCTAACGTTTAAGGTTCTTCTGCAAGGGATGGTCTGAGTATATGGATGTGCAGATATGCATTCTGTAGTATCTCTATCTATCTTAATGAGTTGGCTGTTTGTGACTGTGCTAAATGTATTAATAAACTATTTGTAATACAGCAGATTTTCTACCATGAGAGTGTTGTGGCTGTGCACACTGGGGTTCCCAACTCTTTGAATAACACTGGGCCTGATCTTGGGACAAGAACCTGTTAACCCTCAAAGTAATAACTGAAAATTCTTCAGTAATTAATATACTTAATATATAATTAATGGATCAGGCTACAGCTGAAACTATAATCTTGAATCTGAACTCCTTTGAATGTGTGTGTGAATGTGAGGATTAAATTTGATTCTTCAGACTTTTATCTGCCCTTCCATTTTCAATTCCAAACTGGACCCAAAACTGAAAGCCACATTTTTAAATTCTACATCAGATGCAGAAAAGAACTAAATGAGACCACAAGCAGTGCCCTAGATATCCACCTTTTGAGGCTGAAATCTTGGTACAACTCATGAAATCTTAGTATTAAGAAATCCAAGCCCTCCTTGAAACCTAAACATTAATCAAAATCAAATCCAGATCCAGATCCAAATACTGGATCCTCAATCTATTTATGGTAGAACCACACCTTGCACAGCAACAAAAAGCACTGTGTGGTTTCTGTCCCTTAGAAACTCCATGAGTTTTCGGAGGTTTCCAAGCTCCACAAATATGAGGGTGACTGAATGGATGACACTCTGAGTAGAAAGATCCCTTTCTCTGACCATCACAGAATTCAAATTACACACCAGCTATGTTGGGCTGCTAAGCTGATGATCAGGATCCATAGCTTTTCACAACTCAAAAGGACACACATACTACCTGTTGAACTGGATCTATTGCCCGATGATAATTGAAGGATTGTTGTGAGTTCACAATTTAGAAAGAAGGAGTACACAAATTTCAGGTAAAAATACTAGTGTTTATTAGGATATTCACATGGTGGTTTCTTTTTATTCTTCAGAACATGAAGCATATTAGCACCCAGGTTGATTTTCTCTGCAGTACGAAAATCAATCTTCTATCCTAAAACTCATGGTATTACTATTGTAATTTAAATACTAGGATATGTATAGATAAAAAGATCAGAGCAGCCGTGTGTAATAGCCAAATATTTCAGTTACATATCAAAATATTTTCATAAAAGAAATGTAGAGATAATACATGTTTCAAAGAGATTGGGAGTGTAAGCATGTTTATGTATATGAATGTGTGGCAGAAATTAAGTCAGATTCCTTCCCGATAAAGCCATTTCTGTAGTTGACAACTGTCAAAAACACTGCAGAAACCCATGAATATTGAAGTGCTATTCACTGGCACATTTGGCATTTTGAAGCCAGGCAAATAGAACTCATGAAATATGAAAGGAGTGCTTCATGTCACTCTGTAGAAAATGTTGCCATTAAGATGATGTATGGGGAAGTTCACACCTTCATCTTCTGCAAGTGCTATACTGTATTTTCAATCAGCTGTATTACTTTGCTTTGAAAGCAGTACTGTTGGCCTATATTCCTTTTCTCCTGGCTGTAGGATCTCTATGAAACTAGAGCTACAATTAGGGTTTTAAATGTCTGTTAATACAGATGTATGCACTAAGCTAAAACAAGAGCATTTTTTACTTCTAGTATAATGAAACTTCATGCTAAGAGCAGCTTTCTAAACCAGGCGTTTTCATACTTATTAATAGCCACATTGTGGCAGTCAATTATTTCTAAAGCCAGTTTTGCCTCCTCTTTATGCTTCAAAACCTTATCAGAATACAGAAATAAGAGTGATGTTTTTCTTAATCTAGACAAGTTCAGAATTAATTTTCTCTCTCCCTTTTCTTGTTACTAAACATCATGAACTGGTTCATCAACAGATGAGGAATTTGGCCAATTATTAAAGAGGCGCAGTAGTTGCTCTACATATTTATTATGATTGGTCTCAGTTTTTCACTTAATGAAGGGATTTAAAGTTTTTTGTTTTGTATGAGGGATACAGTATGTTATCCCCAAATTCATAGCACATAATCTGGTACTGGGCAACAGAGGTAAAGATGAATTTTATGCAGATTTTCAACTAAATTTGTTATCTAGTTTGAGTTAAATCTAATTTAAAAATGTAACCTTTGAAAAATGTCTTAATGTCTGACCTTTTATTTGTAGTTCTTTTGCTAGCAAATGGCTGGTCTTTTCAAATCATTCAAGTACGTCCTCATTTAGTACAATTAAAACATATTGCCAGCCCTCCTCAAATGTATATTTAAAGAAATTAAGCAAAATAATAAAAATTATTCTCTTTCCCATTGTGTTTACAATTTTGCCTTATTCACATTGCCACCATTTGTCTTAACTTAATGAAATGGAGCATCCCATTTTCTTGAATTGTAACACAAAACATTATGAACTCATACCTCCACCACAAACACATCAATTAACTAAACTATTAAAATCTATGCTAAATCATTGAGCAAACTACTTCTGTAATGCAAGCCTTCACAATTTCTTTACAGTCCTTATATATTAAGAAAATAAGATCAGGTAACTCACTCACATCAAAACAAGAATAAAATTCACTAACAGATCCAACCTGCAATACCTCATCACAATATAAGTCCTTTTTACCCTTTTTTTTTTCATTGTGAGACTATAGTAGAGGTTAGATCTTTAACTGTTTATCAAAGTTAAAATATAAAGGCTATCTCAAGACAGGAGCACCTGATTTACTTCCTTTGTACTTTGCATTTTTTGCATACCACCAGCATGTCCCCCTTTATTCATCTCTTCTCTAAACAAAAGTTCCCATGTTTTTTTGGTCTTTTCCCAAACAGTCTCTTGCTGTCTCTAATTATTTTAGCCACCTTCTTTTTTAAATAAGATGATCAGAATTTAATGTGGGCACACCATGATTTATGTAATGACATAAAATATGCACTATTCTTCCCATTTTTGACACATTTTGCAATTTTTCCTTGCTTTTTTAGGTGGTGGTCTGCCTTCCTAAAAGTTTAACACTGAGCTTTCCACAAGGATATCCAAGTCTTTTTTCCTGGATGTTTATTGATTTAGAACCCAACTCTCTGGCTTTGTATCCAGAATTCTTCTTTTCCTCCTAATCCATTAAATTATGTCCTCATTACAAGTACGATTCAGAGACCACATATAATATTAAAGCATAAAATATTGTATAACAGCTGAGCTTTTGTTTATTTATTTTATACTAATAAACATATTTTGTGTCATTACCACCTTTTTTGCAGGGACTGCATTGCCTCATTTCAGTACTTAGTTCTAGATTTGAACAAGTGATGTCCCTTACTTGTGTCTGAGAATTAAAAGGTGAGCATGGTTGTGGTAACATTAAAATCATGGTTACTTTGTAAAGTTGTGTGAGTTTTTCCATAAGTGGGTTTAATGTGGTATCTGCCAAGCCTTGATTTGGTTTCCAGTTAAAATAATTGTACAAGTTTTTATATCTAATCTATGCCACTATATATATAAATTACTTTGAAAAAAACAGGGATTAAGATTTCAATTTGCTTGAACAGAATCTCATTTCCCTGAAATACAGCGCAAGCAGTTTTTCAGAGAAATGAATTTCATCTTCACATTGAGGCATGGAAACTGGAAACTTCACAAGTTAGCCAAATACTAGATGGTGGAGATTAGAGACACAAGGTGGGTGAAGACATATGTTTTATTGGACCAACTTATTTTGGTGAGGCAAGCTTTCAAGCCACCCAGAACCCTTCTTCAGGTCTGGGAAACTAATTCACATTGTCAATGCTAAATACAAGTTGGGACAGATTGTTTAGCCTAAGTAGTTAAACATATTTCAAGGGACCACTCAAAATGAAGTGACCTTTAACACCCCTTCAATATAGGGAAAAAGGAAGGGAGGGGAATCAGTAGAGAAGGGGGGGATGTTAGTGGATTACACATTGTTATAATACATCATGCATCCAATGTCTCCATTGAGTCCATGATTTTTAGTGTCTAGCAAAGTTATGAATTTAAGGTCCCAGGCTCATCTTTTGAAAATGTTGTGCAGGCTTCCTTTGAGGATGAAGACTGATAGGTCAGATATAGAGTGATCGCTTTGTGAAAAGTGTTCTTCCACAAGTGTTAGGGTGGTTTTTGTCTTTTAATTATTTTCCTGTGTGTGTTCGAGTGTAGTGATTGATTGCTTTCACCCACATAGTTGTTATTGGGGTATTTAGTGCACTAGATGAGGTACACCACATGTTGTGATAGGCATGTGAAAGGACCCAGGGATCTTGAAAGGTGTGTTGTGGGGGTCAGGGGGAGGGGGTTGATCATTGTAACAGTGGAGATATGACTGCAGGTTTTGCATCTGTTGTTCTGGCAGAGTCTGGTGTGGCTTTGAGTTGTGTGTCCTGGTCTATGGGCAGCTTGCTTCTGATAACGTGGCTGGGGAGTTGTTTGAAAGTCAGAAAAGGAGGTTCAGGAAAGATTTATTTCAAAATGGGGTCCCCACTGACTATGGGTTGTAGTTGTGTGATGATACCCTCTATGGGTTCTAGTGTGGGGTGACAGGTGACAACTAGATGTATGTGGTCAGAGCGGGTTTTATTTTGTATTGAAGCAGGTTCTCTCAGATATGTGGGTGGTCCATTCCATGATGTGATCTGCGTCTCTGGTGGAGTGCCCTTGTTTGGTGAAGGCGGTTTTGAGTGCCATAAGATGTATGTCATGGACTTTCTCCTTGGAGCATATTCTGTGGTATTTGAGTGCCTGGCTTTAAATAACAGATTTCCTGGTGTGTCTGGGGTGGTTAGAGGATCTATGACGATAGGTGTGGTGATCCATGGGTTTATTCTATATAGTTGTCTATAGGCTTCCATTATTGAAACTGATTGTGGAGCCCAGCAAATTGATGTTAATGTGGTAGTGTTCCAGAGAGAGTTTAATGGATGGTGGTGGTTGTTGAAGTTGTAGTGGAAATCTATGAGGAAGTTTAAGCCATGTATCTGGAGTATGAAAGTATCATTGATGTATTCCAAGGATATCATTGGTTTCGTGGTGCATTTGTCCAGAAATTCTTCTTTAAGGTAGCCCGTGAAGAGGTTCAGTGGGGAGCCATTCTAGTACCTAGGGCTGTTCCCATGTTTTGGATAAAGTGTTTATTGTTGAATGTGAAATTGTTGTGAGTATGGATTAAATGGATGAGTTTGGAAATGTCTTTGGGGAGGATATCTGACGATCATCCATTGACTTGTCAATACTTGAGGCAAGCATCTATTCCATCTTTGTGAGGAATATTGGTGCATAGGAAGGTGACATCAGAAGGTGAACTGTGAATGTTAGTGAATTAAATGGAGCTGAGTGAATATTGCATAAAAAAATCTGCAAAAATTCATTTGACTTTTTAAATGAATTCATTTTAGTCATGCCCACATCATTTTTTTATTTTAACATTCTGTGAATAGCAATGGAACTGATGGCTACTGGCATGATTGCTCAAAGAAGCAAATTTTAAGTTTCCATAATCAAACACTTGCAAAAAAAATTTAAAATGTGCTGAGGGGAGCATTAGCACCAGAAATCTGATAATAAGATTGCATGTATGCACACATTGAACGGAAACAATACTATCTGACTTATTAGACTGATTTCACCTAAACAAAGTATCTTGAACATCATAGTTTTAAATAGCAAGCAATAGATAGGTATAGATAGGTGTTGCATGTTTTTGTATAATTCGTAAACACAGTTATTTGGGTCCTAACTGCACTCATGTGGCATCTTCATATTGTTGTTTACAGAACAAAAGACAACAAAATAATGAATATATTTCAGCAACTTAGTATGTTCTCTCAGATATTTTGCAAACAGAAATTGCAATATGTTGTATAAGTTATTCATCACCAGCTACTCACTCTGGAAAAGAGACCACTTGAACTTTACACCTAACTGTCAAAAAGTTGCTAGCTTTTCCATGTTACAGAAAAATCTAATTTGAAATACACAAAATTTGTGCCCTAAGAATTAATGAAGTACTGTATTGCATTTCAGGACAATATTGTTTCCTTCATAGTGGATTGTTTGTTTTTCCTTACAATTATGTCCCTATAAAAGACTTATTTTTCTCATAGCTTTGCCTCATTTAACAGAGTGCTGGTTCCTCCTTTGAATGATGTGTAAACAAGTACTTCTTGTTCCTGAGAATTAATTCTGACATATACTTCTAAAGGTTGTAGCTCAACAGCTCATTGACAAGCAGGGAAACCCCAAGCTCTATTTACTCAAAGCACAGATGCTATAGCACATATCATCATCTTCATTTTTTTCCCTTTATGCCACTTTTCCTGGTGAGGGTCATGGTAGCAGCAGAGAGAGTAGGAGGGAGAACCAGACCTCCCTCTCTTCCACAACAATTTCCAGCTCCTCCTGGGGGATTCCCAGGTGTTCCCAGCCAGTTGGGAGATATAATCTCTCCAGCCTCGGGGCTTCCTCCCAGTAGGATATGCCTGGTATAGTTCCAAAAGAAGCCTGCCAGGGGGCAATCTTATCAGATCCCCAAACCAGCTCAGCTGACTCCTCTTGATCCAGAAGAGTAGCGGCTTTACTCCGAGGCTCGCCTGAATAGCCGAGCCCCTTAATCCTATTTTAGAGAGTCAGCCTAGCCATCCTGCGGAGAAACCTCATTTCTGCCTCTTGTACCCACAATATCATCCTTTTGGTCATTACTCGAAGTTCATGACCGTAGGTGAGGATGGGGATGTAGATTGACCTGTAAAAACTGAGAGGTTCATCTGAAAATTTAGCTTCTGCTTCACCACCATGGATCAGTATAGCACCCACATCACATCACTGCACTAATCCATCAGTCAATCTCACACTCACGCTTACCATCACTCATGAACAAGACCCCTAGATACTTAAACTCTTCCACTAAGGGCAGCTGTTCCCTCTTCACATGGAGAGCACTCCTCTTTCTTCCAAGAAGGAACCATGATCTCCAATTTGTAGGTGCTGATTCTCATCCAAGCTGCTTCACACTCGGCAGCAAAGCATTTGAATGTGTCAGAGTTCACAGTCTGAAGAAGCAAGAACAACATCATCATCTGCAAACATCAGAGATGCCACCTCCAAGTCCCAGTACCGGATACACTCCCCAACTCAGCTATGCCTTGATATCCTGCCCATGAAGATCACAAACAGGAGTGGGGAAAGGACCCACCCTTGATGGAGTCCAACACCCATCTTGAACAAACTCGACTTAATGTCAAGAATGAGGACCCAATGCTCACTCCAGGAATAGAGGGACCGGATAGCATGCAGCAGTGGTACTGGGACCTCATACTCCCACAGTACTTTCCACAGGGCATCTCAGGGAACACAGTCATAAGTCTTCTCCATGTCTACGAAACAAACTTAGCCAGCGTTAGCAAATTTCCATGACCCCTCAAGTATCTGAGATAGCAAAGAGCTGGTTCATTGTTCCATGTCCGGGATGGAAACTGTATTGTTACTCCTGAATCTGAGGTTCAACTAACGGGTGTAGCTTCTTCTCCAACACACAGGAATATGTGATGCTGGGGATTCTGAGCAGTATAATCCCTCTGAAGTTGGACCACTCCCTCTGGTCTCCTTTCTTACATCTCCTCCAGGAGAATCTCATCCACTCCTGCTGCCTTACCACTGCAAAGGCACTTTACTGCTGCAGCAACTTCATCAACAGAAATATATCTGATCCCATCTGGGGTTTCGGGCACTGCCACTTAAAAGGAAGGCATGTCCACTGCATTGAGGAGTTCCTCATAGTGCTCCTTCCACCTCTCAACAATCTTCTCAGTTCCAGTCAGCATTTCTCCACCCTTGCTGAGAATAGCCTGGGCAATGTCCCACTGGCTCCCTCCTAAGGTGACGAATGGTTTGCCAGAACATCTTACATACAATATCCTTAGCACATAGTACATATAATGTTCTTATATATGGAGACATCATATGTTCTTCTTAGATCAATAGATCATTCCTACCTTGTGCTGTGAAAGTGAGATGGAGAAGGAAAATGGCACTGACAGCCCCTTTGTCTCCAGCTCAGCAGAAGCAGCTGAGTACAGGTTCTAAAGCCATTTAACCTTAATGAAAGAACTCTTATTGACTTCAAAGGGCTTTGAATCAGGCCCCAGTGCTCTAGTAATTGCTAAGGGGATTGCTGCTATCTTGTCAATTGGTAAATGACTGCAACAACATGGTGTAGTTTGCCATATGCTGCAATCTCCGTCACATGGTAGTGAAGGGTGCATACTATTCTTTTATGGAGCAGAACTAAATTGGACCCCACCAAGTCACTTATCTCCTGGCTGCCCTGATCATAATAAATGACCAACTATGCAGTTTCACTGAGCCTTGTTCCAAACATCCCTACTATCAAAGGAGAATATGACCCTACAATATTTTCAGACATATATTAGATGTGCCATTGTTCTTTAATCAAACCTTGATTGGAAGCCAATCTTGCTTGGTACCTACATATTAACTATGATCATTTTAGGAGAGAGCACTCCCTTTAAAGGAATGGCTCCTTGAAGATGCAAGTACAACAGTTCTTTTCCTTCTATATCTATTTGCTTTGTAAACTATACTCATGCTTGTACAGCTACTCCCTCCCTGCACAATGGCCTTCATTCAAAGCTCACTGAAGTCAGTGGGAGTTCTCACACTGACTTTATTATGCTGTGGAGAAGGTTCATTAGAGGTACTGTTGTGTGAAGGAAGTTGCGTATAACTCCAATTAATAGCAATAAAAGGTAGTCAAACCAATCACTATACTGAAAATACAGCATTCCTATAAGACTATTTCTTTGTCACGCCTGTTTTGAAATCTACCAAGCTGTTTTTGTTTTTTGAAGCAGTGTCATCTTATTTTCATCTTTGTATAAAAACTCCTTTATGGGTCTCAAACTTCATGCTTTCAGCATGTGCGTTAGCTACAGAGCAATACACCATTTTAGCAATAAGAATTTAATTAAGATAAACAGGCTGCTAAACATTTGTTTCTTCATCAGACTGATACCCCTTTGAGGATTTGTAATGCCTTCCTGCAAGTTTCTGTAAATATGCAGAAATATAAGAGCAGAAAGCTGCTTAGATATGCAGTGAGGTGTCAA
This sequence comes from Mesoclemmys tuberculata, assembly GCA_007922155.1. NCBI lineage: Eukaryota > Metazoa > Chordata > Testudines > Chelidae > Mesoclemmys > Mesoclemmys tuberculata. Next base: position 27,661,393 of record ML675624.1, on the reverse strand, counting down.
CTGACGTTACTTTGCATGAATCAGGATAACTGACTCCAAAGTTGTCTTTGTGAACAAAGACACTAATACTTAGCAGCTGGTTTATTAAATCCTTATTGTTTGAACAATATATGATTTTGAGTGGACATGCTAAAAGCACAAAATTACAGACCTACTGTAAATGCAGTTGAAAAAATTCTCCATCTGTAGTCTGTACAAAATGACTCCTGCCCTTTTGGTAAGATAAAATGATCTTCAATAAATACTTCTCATGTTCCTGTATCTTTTAATAATTTACTTTAAAAAGCCAACAATTGCTGTAGGCACAGTCTATTATGATTAATGACAGAAGCAATGGCCTTTGTGTAACAATGCTGTACTGGTACTAGGAGTTTTCAAGGTCGTTATTTCTTTCTGAAAAGTTGAACTCAAGTTAAATATTCATAAAACATGACCTAGTTTTAAGTAGGGTGCCATATTTGTTGTCTCAGACAGTGTGTTACAAGCGATCTCCCAGAAAGCTTTAGATTAATAAAATTCACATGCAACTTCAAAGCAGAATGCAATTGAAAGGTTTTGTTTTTTCCCTCCAATAAGGGTTGAAGGAATGAAGTAAGACGTGGAAATTTTAAGGAAGCCTCTTCCATGGTATCTTTTTTCACTGCACTAATGTTATCCTCAAAAGCAAGAAGCTACATGAAACTACCATTTTGGTATATTCTGTTATAAGAGTGAAATTATAATAAAAAAATCAAGCTGTAAATAATTTTAAAGAATGCCTTATTTCCTAGGCTAGCTTTAACAAAAGCCACTGACAATCTTTAGAATGCAAGAATGTAAGAGTTGCCATACTTAGTCAGATTATGGTCCATCTTATCCAGCATCCTGTCCAACAGAGGTCCATACAGTGTTTAGAATAGGACAATTATGGAGTGATCCACTTGTCTTCCACTACCAGCTTCTGGGAATCAGAGGTTTAGCATCACCCCAAGAATGGGATTGTGGTTAATAGATACTGTTGAACCTATCCACCAGAAAAGTATCCATTTCTTTTTTAACCCATTTTTCCTTTTGGCCATCACATCATCCCATGTCAATGAGTTCACAGGTTATTTGTGTGAAAAAGTACTTTCTGTTGTTTGTATTAAACCTTCTGCCTATTAATTTCACAGGTGATCCTTTATTTTTGTATTATGTGAATGGGTAAACAACACTTCTCTATTAACTTTTTCCACACCATTTATGATTTTATAGACCTCTGTCACATTTCCCCTTAGTTGTCTTTCTAAGATGAGTAGCCCTAATCTTTTTAGTCTCTCTTCATATGGAAACTGTTCCATACTGTTGATCATCTTTGTTACTTTTCTCTAAACATTTTCCAGTTCCACTGTATCATTGTGAGATGTGGCAACCAGAACTGAAAACAGTATTCAAGACATGGACACAACATGGGTTTATATAATGGCATTCTGATATTTTCTGTTCTATTTCATATCCCTTTCCTAATAATTCCCAACATACTGTTAACCTTTTTGACCACTGTTGTGCGTTGAGGGAAAGTTTTCAAAGAACTATCCACAGTTTTCCAAGACCGCTTTCTTGGGTGGTAATAGCTAATTTAGAACCTATTATTGTATATGTCTACTCAGAATTATTTTTCCAAAGTGCATTACTTTGCACTTATCGATAATGAATTTTATATGCCATTTTGTTGCCCAGTTTTGCCAAATCCCTCTGTAACTCATCACCATCAGGTTCAGACTTAACTATCTTGAGTAATTTTGTATCATCTACAAACTGCCATTCCATTGTTCACCCCCTTTTCTAGATCATTAATGACTATGTTGACCAGCACAGGTCCCAGTACAGATTCTTGGGGGACACCGCTGTTAACCTATTCCCATTGCGAAAATAAACCATTTATTCCAACTCCTTTTTTCCTGTTCTGTCAACTAATTTCTGATCCATGAGAAGAACTTCCCTCTTACCCCATGGCTACTTAGTTTCTTTAAGAAACCTTTGACAAGGTCCTTCGACTAAGGCTTCTGAAAATTCAAGTACACTATCGACTGGATCAATCTTCTCCACATGTTGACTCCCGCAAAGAATTCTAATAGATTGGTGAGGCATAATTTTTCTTTACAAAAGCCATGTTAACATTTATTCCAGCATATTGTGTTAATTTATCTGTCTGATAAATCTGTTCTTTACTATAGTATCAGCCAATTTGCCTGGTAATAAAGTTTGTTTCACCAGCCTGTAAATTGCCAGGATCTCCTCTTGAGCCCTTTTCATAAGTAAAAAGGTTTAACATTAGATACCCTACAGATATCTGGTACCGAGGGTTATTTCTTGATAGGTTAATATTTCATATTTCAGTTCCTTCAAGACTGCTGGGTAAATATCTTCTGGTCTTGGTGACTTATTAATGTTTAGTGTATTAATTTGTTCTAAAACTCTCTTCCATTGACATCAGTTTAGGACAGTATTCTCTCCTCTCCCCCCACCCTCCCAGTATAGCTCTGCTGTGGATATCTCCCCACATCCTCTGTGGTGAAGACCTCTGCAAATAATTAACTTAGCTTCTGTTCAATGGCCATGCTTTCCTTGAGTGTGCCTTTAACACCTTTGTCAGTTAGTGGCCCCACTGTCTATCTGGCAGGCTTCCTGCTTCTGATGGATTAAAAGGAATTTACTGTTAGTTTCTGCATCTTTAGGAAATTACTTCTTAAATTCTTTCAGCCTGGCTTATTACACTTTTACTGGCCAGAATTGTGTACCTTCTCATTTTCCTCATTAGGATTTGACCTCCACATTTTAAAGGATACCTTTTTGCTTTTAACACCCCCCATTACTCTGCTGATTAACCATGGTTGCATCCTTTTCGTCCTCCTCCTATATTTTTGATTTGGTGTACACATTTAGTCTGAGCATCTATTATGTTGTTTTTAAGTAGTCTCCAACCTGGGATTTCATTCTTGTGACTGCTCTTTTTAATTTCCTTCCAACCTGCATCCTCATTTTTGTGTAGATCCCCTTTTTAAAGTTAAAAGTTGTTGTGGTGGTGGATTTCCCCCTCATAAAAGGATGCTCTATTTAATTATATTATGGGTCATTATTACCAAGCAGTTCAGCTATAGTTATCTCTTGCACACCAGTTAGGGCTAAGTCAAAAATTGCCTCTCTCTTTATAGGTGAGAAAGAAAGGTTACTTACCTCATAACTGTTGTTCTTTGAGATGTTTTGCTCATGCCCATTCTGAATTAGGTGCACACCACATGCCACCAGTGTCAGAAATCTTTTTCCTAGTGGTATTCATAGAGCCAACTCTAGCATCCTTTGCAGCAGCACACATGTATGCCTGTATATAGTGCACTGCCGGTTCCCCTCCCTTCAAGTTCATTCTTGCACGAACTCCGACAGAGGGGAAGAAGAGCAGGTTGTGAAATGGATGTGAGCAGCTGTCTCAAAGAACAGCAGTTATGAGGAAGTAGCTGTTCTTTCTTCTTCGAGTGCTTGCTCAAGTCAATTCTCAATTAGGTATTAGACACTTACCAGCAGTATCTCTGGAGGCAGGCAGGAGTTCATGGACATGATGATTGTAACAGCACCCTACCAAACACTGCATCATCCCGAGCTTGCTACGTGATGGCATATTGGGACACAAAGGTATGAACTGAAGACCATGTAGCGGCTCTGCAGGTATCCTTAATGGGTACATGAGCCAGGAAGGCCGGTGAAGATGGTTGAGCCCTTGTAGAGTGGACTGACAGGGATACTGGGGGCACGACCACTGCTTGCTCATAACAGTCCCGGATGCAGGCTGTAAACCCACAAGATATGCTGGGATGACACTGGGTGCCCTTTCATGCAATTGGCAATCGTGACTGCATGCAGCGACAGAAAAGCTTGATTCTGTCGATGTAGAATGCAGGACCCTTCTTACTTTGAGGGAATGGAGACATGGAGCTGCGCGGCTTTGGACAGAAGACCGGAAGAAAGATGTCCTTGTTGACATGGAAGTGGGAGACTACTTTTGGTAGGAATGCTGGGTGGGTCATAGCTGAACTTTATCTTTATAAAAGACCATGTAGGGAGGCTCTGCCCAGCTGGTGAACCCCTTCGATTTATCCCAGTAGGACACCCTCATGGAAGGCTTTCTACTCTCCAAGAGAATCCTCTGAACCTGGGCCAAGCAGCATTGTTCTTCCCTACTTACCCATGAATCTTCCACACTGTGAGGGGCAGGGAAACCTGAGGCCCCAGGAAGATGTACTGCCTCCAGCTGTACGTTGTGGCTCATGCAGAGATCCCACAAGTGCAAGGCCTCCTGAGAGAGTGTCAAGGATCTGGCCCTGCCTATCTGCTGAAGTAGTACATTGCAGCTGTATTGACCCAAATGACCTTGTTGGAGCAGGTCAGGTGGAGCAGGAACACCTCACATGCTAGTCAGGCTGCTCTGAGTTCTTTTACATTCAAGTGAAGAGCTAGCTCATCACTGGTCCAGAGGCAGAGAGTCTGGAGTATTCCAAGATGGATGCGCCACCCCAGGTCCGAGGCATCTGAGACCAATAATAACATCAGCCTCAGGGCCACGAATGGTACTCCCATCATCACATGATGCAGATTCATTCTCCATGACAGAGAGGTAAGTATTCATGGGAAGACTATGAATATCTTGTCTAGATAGTGTCTTGATGGGGAGTGTACTGTTGCCAGCTACATTTGCAACGGTCTAAGGTGCAGCCTGGCATATAGAACCATGTAAGTGCAGGCTGCCATGTTGCCCAGGAGGCTGAGGCACATCCTCACCATGGCTATAAGAACTGATATTGTCCGAAATCTGGCCTCTGGAAGCAGTGCTCTGGCTTGCATAGAATCTAGGACTGCACTAATGAACTCTTTCCTCTAAGCTGGTATAAGCGTTGACTTCCATTCATTTAATTTTTCTCTGCTCGTTTGGACATGGGAGGCAGTGAGACTGGGGTCAGCCAAAGTGCTTGGCCAATTTCAACACCCCTTCATGGACTGGAAGGGCCACCTAGGATAGGGCTGATGCTGCCAAGATGCCAAAGAGCTTGTTGACTGATTCTTTCAGCTCCTCTATTTTGAGGCCTAAGTTCATTTAGCAACTCCTGCTGAGCTCTAAAGTCATCTAGCGGGGTGGCTGTGGAGGGGCCCACTACTGCTTTGTCCAGTGAGGAAGAAGAGGAGGCTGGTAATTGAGGAGGTGCCAGATCCTCCTTCCTAGTCCGGGTAGCCTCTGATGGACTGTACAATGGTGTTTTCATCCCGGTCTGAGTCCACATCTAAATTCAGTGCCATGCCTGGGGCTACCAAAGAACATGGTATTGAGGTTCCTGCTGACGAATAAATCTATGGAAACTCCCATGGGTTCCAAAACTGCCAAGGACTGGGAGATCTGTGGCATCATGGGGAACCCAGCTGACTGATTGGTAGTCTGTCCTTTAGGAGGGACTATGACCTCTCCCTCCAAGTCCAAGGAAGAGCCCCTGGGTGACCATGGAGGCACTGATGCTGTGTGCTTCTCCATGCCGCTGCTGGACCATCAGGGAATGGTGCTGGCAGCCCAAGCACTGGGTATCCCATGACTGCATCTTGTCCATAGGCTTCCTATAAGATCTTCGTGCGCAGTGCTGAGGCTCCAGAGATCTCCCTTGGGAGCCGTGCATCAGTGCCGGTGCCTTGGGAAACAACAGTGTTTCAGGAATCGGTGCCGCCTCTCATGGTGACCACTGGTGCGCTGGAGAGCAGTGCCCTGTCGATGGGGAGCGCTGCGGTGGATCTAGTGCAGGCTTTCCCTTTGACAGCCCCCAGGAAGGGTGGTTAGCTCTCAGTGTGCAGGCCTCTTTTCCTTCGGTGTAGGCAGCACCAGTATAGCCAAGAGGTCCTTCATCACCTGGAACACCTCAGGTGTGCTGGGGATCATTAGGTGTTGAGGCCCTCTGCCACTTCCCAGAGACGGCAGCAGCGCAGGCTCTGGAATCAGCACTTGTATGGGTGGAGATCCTCTCAAGGTCGACAGGGACAAGAGGCCTGACGCAGGTGCCTCTCTTAGCTTTCAGTTTGAGCCTTCTTTGGCAAGTTCTTTGGCAGCAGAGATGTCGAGTGTTGCCGGAAGGATGCCGGTGCCAGGGGAGTGTGCCAAGTCTCACCTCAGCTCTGACATTGGTCTAAGTGCCAATTCCATCAGGATGGTCTTGAGTCATAAGTCTTGGTCCTTTTTGGTTCATGGGCAAAAGCTTTTGCAGCTTTTAATCTTTTTCTGCACGTGAGCTTCTCCTAAGCACTTCAAACAGCTCTGGTGTGGGTCACTTAATGGTATCGGCTTCTTACAAGAAGTGCAGTGTTTAAACCTTGGGGACTGAGGCATGCCCCGACCCTAGGTCAAACATACTAAACTAACAACAAAAACAACTATATACACTAGATTAAACAAGCGAACCGCATACTCTCGAATGCTTGCAAGAGCAAGAGTGTGTTCCAGCACTGTCACAGGTGGAACTGAAAGTGACAGGGGGCTGGCAGTGCCCTATATATGTGTACACACATGTGCTGCTGCAGAGGGCACTACAACCAGCCCTACGGATACGACTAGGGAAAAAATTTCCAGCACCAGCGCACGTGGCACACACACCCCTAATTCAGAATGGACATGAGCAAGCACTTGAAGAAAGAACTAGCTGCTCCAAGAAGCAGTCATTTATGGTATCTAGGCTTTTTTTCTCTGCATCATGACATTCTCTGAGGTGACATTTACTCAGGCAATGAGGATAGTTGAAATCTTCCACTATTATTGTGTTTTCTGGTTTGTAGCCTCTCTAATATCCCTTAGCATTTCACAATCACTGTAACCAGCCTGGTCAGGTGGTTGCTAGTAGATTATACTGCTGCAATAATCTTATTGTTCAAGTGTGGAATTTCTATCCAGAGAGATTCTATGGTAAAGTTAAGATTCATTTAAATTTTTTACTTATTTGATTCTATGCTTTCCTTCATAGTAGTCACGCTTCCCACCAGGTCAACCTACTGTGCCATTCCTATGTATTTTGTACCCCTATAGTCCCATTAAATAGCCTCATTTCCACCAAGTTTCTGTGAGGTCTATTTTATCAATATCCTCATTTAATGTGAATCTTAGTATTTAGACTTCTAGCATTTGTATATAAACACTTGTACATTTAGTCAGTATTAATTGCTTGCCTTCATGTGTTAGGTTTAAATGGAACCCTTATTTTGGACTGTTGCTTACTAGTTCCTACCTACTTCACTCCTATCCTCTATATAGGATATATATAGATATATATATCCCCCATAAATATACCAGTCCTTAGGGATTGTCTCTGTCCAAACTCTGTGCTTCTCTACACCTGTTGGCTTTTCCCTAGCCCTTAGTTTTTTTTTAAAAATATTTTCTATAAAACTTTTTTAATTTTAAATGCCAGTGGTATGGTTCCATTTTGGCTAAGGTGGAACACATCCTTCCTGTATAGGCTATTCCCTTCCCCAGAGAGTTCCCCATTTCCTAATAAGCCTAAATCTTGACATTGTATACCACCATTTGATCCATGCATTAAGATCTTGCAATTCTGCCTGTCTTACTAGCCCTGTGCATGGAACTGGAAGCAGAGAGGTCCTGAGCTTTAATCTCCTACCTAGCAGCCTAAAGTTAGCCTCCATGATCTTTCTCCTACCTTTCCCTATAGTGAATGCTTTGTTTCTCTTTATATAGTAAAAAGCTATGGTATATCACTCAGAAATCACAACCACTTATATACTGGAACATATGTGGGCCAGAATGAAAGAAGATCAGAAACATTTGCACTTTCCATCATAAAACATATTCCTGTTGACTCCTGCTCCTATATAAATTTTGTAATAATTATACATAGAAGCCATTTAATATGGTTAGCAGCAGGCTTTTGCAACCTTTTACCAAACAAAGTGGTATTGTATTTATGTCTTTCATAGAAAGCATATGCCAAAATACTTTAGAAAATTAAGAAATACAAGACAGCAGGGAAGTACATAAGTAACAGAAAACAGTACAGTTAAGGGCCATTGGATGGGGCTTAACCCTCATCACCTGGAAGGCTAGCAAACACGCTGAATGAGTCATGCTTTGCATCAGGGGAGATGATTAGCTAATTGGCTTAGCTCTGCCCTTTCTGGCTAGGAGCCAGAAGTAGACTGAAAAAACTCAGGTTTTCTCATTCAGCGAAATGTAGAGTTAAGCTATACAAAGTGTAGAGACAAAGGGCAGTGTAGGCTCCTGCAAGATAATTCCTGAGATAGTGTTTGTAAAGAAAAAATTTCAGCAGCTCAAGACATTAGGAGAATTATTCAGTTTGTTTGGACTTATTTAGGACACCTGGAAACAACCTGAACTTAAGTAACTAGGCCAGAGGTCTGAGCCATAGAAAACCTAGAATGGCAGGTAGGAGGCCAGGAAGGAGATTCTGGAACAGAATATAGCAGCAACATCCTGCACTGGTGCAAGGGGGTACACAGATGGTGAGTGAGCCCTGCTGCAGCAGTGCATAGCAAAGAAATAAATGCAACATATGGAGGCCCCTGGAAAAATTATGGACGAGATCCCCCATTTTAAAGCAGTTGGAGGAGAGGAAAGTGATCAGGAACAGTCAACATGGACTCATCAAGAGCACCCCATGCCTGACCAACCTGATTGCATTCTATGATAAGTTAACTGGCTCTGTGGATGTGGGGAAAGCGGTGGACATGATATATCTTGACTTTAGCAAAGTTTTGGATACAGTCTCCCCCAGTATTCTCGCCAGCAAGTTAAAAAGTAAGGGTTGGTTGAATGGATTATAAGATAGATAGAAAGCTGGATAGAACATCGGGCTCAACTGCAGTGATCAATGACTCAATGTCTAGTTGGCAACCAGTATCAAGCAGAGTGCCCCAGGGATCAATCCTGGGTCTGGTATTGTTCAGCATCTTCATTAATGATCTGGAGGAGAGGGTGTATTGAATCCTCCATAAATTCACGGGTGACACTAAACTGGGGGAAGTGGTAAATATGTTGTAGGGTAGGGATAGGATACAAAGTGACACAGACAAACTGGAGGATTGGGCCAAAGGAAATTGGATGAGGTTCAATACGGACAAGTGAAGAGTCCTGCATTTAGGATGGAAGAATCCCATGCACAGCTACAGGCTGGGGACCGACTAGCTAAGCAGCAGTTCTGCAGAAAAGGACCTTGGGATTACAGTGGACAAGAAGCTGGGTATGAGTCTATGGTATGCTTTTCTTGCCAAGAACATTGGGCTGCATTAGTAGAAGCACTGTCAGCAGACTGCGGGAAGGGATTATTTTGCTCTATTCGGCACTCATGAGGCCACATCTGGAGTGCTGTGTCAAGCTTTAGGCCTCCTGCTACAGAAAGGATGTAGACAAATTGGAGAGTCCAGCAGAGGGCAACAAAAATTATTAGGGAGTTGGGGCACATGACTTATGAGGAGAGGCTGAGGGAACTGGACTTATTTAGTCTGCAGAGAAGAAGAGTGAGGGGCATTTGATAGCAGCCTTCCACCACCTGAATGGGGGTTCCAAAGAGGATGAAACTAGGCTGTTCTCAGTAGTTGCAGAAGACAGAACAAGGAGCAATGGTCTCTAGTTGCAATGGAGGAGGTCTAGGTTGGATATTGGGAAAAACTTTTTCACTAGGAGGGTGGTGAATCTCTGGAATGGATTACCATGGGAGGTGGTGGAAAATCCATTTTTGGAGGTTTTTAGGGTCTGGCTTGACAAAGCCCTGGCTGAGACGATTTAGTTGGGATTAGTCCTGCTTTGAGCAGTGAGCTGGACTAGATGATTTCCTGAGGTCCCTTCTAAAATGTGACTATGTAAAGAATGCATTGCGGGGGTTTGGACAGAGATAGGGAACTGATTAGGTACACACAATGAAAGCCGTTCATGATGGCAGGAGCTGCAGAGGAGAAGGTTTTCATCTCTACATTGGTAAGATGATGAAAAGGACATATAGAAGGCAGATGTTAGATATGCAGTGGGATTAGGGAGCATGCAGAAAGATGGTCAGTGAGATTAAGGGTGGTACATGGACTACTTGTAACAATGAAGGATGTTTTGAACAGCTTCTGCAAATAAATGGGGAGCTAGTGTTGCCAACTCTTGATATTATTGGAACTCTTCTGCTGTGTGGTGTTTTTCTTAAAGCCCCAGCTCCTGGAACACGACTACATGAAAATATCAACTATCATTTAAAAAAAATATTTCTATCCCTTATGTGAAGAAAAGCTTAAGAACATGACTCATGTACCCTTAAAGCTCCAAAACCAAAAGGCAAATAAAAATAACCATTTTTTAAAAATTGTTTTTTAAATTGATCTCATGGTTGTAGGGCTTGAGTCAGGAGTTTTGACTGCTTATGGTTGACATTGCTGCCAGGGTGTTTGAGACTAAGTATGATATGACCATGTTTTTGGATGTGTCTGTACAGGTGACTAGAATGCTGCTACTTATCTGATGAGCTATCTGAGTCTTTATGTGGCCCCCTGTGAACCAGCTCCCTCTTCAGCTCCTGGAAAACTTGGCTGGTAGGCCCTCTTTTGTGTGCTGCTTGATTCGCACAGTCCATTAGACAAACTCCAACAAGTGTCTTTATTGTTTTATGCTCCAGGTACATCCACAACATAGCAGCAGGTATGGGGAAACCCCTTTCTTGTTGCCTGGCCCAACCTTTTATACTGTTTGCTTTCTTAGAGTTATCCAGCTAGTAAGCTATTTATCTGACTAGCTTCAACCCTTCCAAACCCAGACTACTTAAGGCCTCCTACTCTAACTACACTCAGTGCTTGCGGTGTTCTGGATGACCAGGTTTCTGACTTCCAGAGGACTCAATTTATAGCTGCTAACAGCATCCAGCCATACCCCTATTACCACAGTACCTCATGATCTTTAATGTATTTATGTTCATAATGCTTCTGATGCAAAGTATTATTCTCATTTTACAGATGGGGAGGTGAGGTATAAAGAAACTTAGGGGTTTGCCCAAGGTCTGGTGCAAGTCTGGTGCAGCAGCAATTAAACCCAGATCTCCAGAATCCCAAGGTAGCCCCCTAAACTTCCTTCTTAAAGCGGAATTTACAGAGACTGAACAGGAAGGAATTATAATTAAGACTAGAAAATGGATTAAGCTTTCAGAAGTTGAATCAAAGCAATAGTGATCATGGGCAATGTCACGGAGACAGTGAAAATGGGATTAATGACTTCAGAAATATGGGAGGTGGAATGTTCAGTCAAAAATACATCTTAGATTATAGCTAGTAAAAAATAATGGGAAGTCTAAATTGAGGAGGAAGACTAAGGACATGGTTTTATGATGTGGTTACCAGTCTTGTCTAAAAGAAGCATTTGTGTTTTCATGGACACTTACGGTAGTAAAAGTTAAATAATTCTACACTGAAAAATTATGAAAAAGCAGTAACTTATTACATAGACCTGTTCTCTTTGGGTATATTAAGTCAAATCTGCTTATACTACAATAAAAATAAACTATTACTGCATTTTACTCCTGTTACTATTGCAGGTCCAGTTGAATGTCTGTTCCAGATCATTTATTAACAGCACTGTTATGTTCCAGTTTCAGATTCTTTAATGTTGTTATTGCCTTTGCCAGAAAGAACCTAGCTTGATTTTCAGTTTCTAAAAGGTGTTTGTGGGGCTTCACGTTTAAAAGCAAGAAGTAGCTTTTGAACTGACCAGATTCAATATGGAGATATTCAAAAACAATAAATGTGGAACCTCATGATGATATTTTTCAGAAAACTGCACTTTAATCCAGGTCTGAAGTTTACTTGAACAAGTTAGACAGAAAAGTTGTGAAGAGAAGTTATGAAGAAATTTTAAGCATCCCAAAACTAATAGGATTATGAGATTAAAAACTACAAAACAAAATTTGATTATGTGCCTCCGTAATAAAATGAGAATAAAAATGGAACTATTTCCAAGCTGTTAGGATATAGCTTTTAGAGCAATTAAATTTTTTTTTAAAAAAAGGACCAGATCCTTCGTGTAAAGTGGTATAAATCAACTGAACTCACTGGAGGTACTGATGATCTGGTCGAATACATCATCTAGTAAATCTCCTGCCAACGCAGAATTGGTCAGACAGTCTTTGCACCAAAGATCTTACAATCAAGACATATACATTGAGCACATTGATTTGCATAATTGTGTGGTGCAGTATAAAAGTTTCAGCATGAGTTACAGAATGGTTACATCATTCATGAGTAGACAAACCCTTCCTGTGTTTGAAGCCAGTATCATTTTGGAAGAAAATAATGTAATCGTTAGAAGATGTTCAGCGTTTGGAATATTACAAGTAGCATCCAGGAAATGGGTCAGTGGGCAAAGAGGAAATGAACATAATAAATGAAATTTAATCACATAGCGTGTGTTCTATTATATTCAAATATCTCAGAATTATACCTAAATTAAGGCAGCAGGTGAATTTTATTTTAATACAGGTGAATTAAAGTGCAGATGCAAATGGGCAAGGGATTGCACAATTATTCAATCTGGATGTGTTAATGCTGCATTGCAAATATACTTTTAAAAAATTTGTCCCTGTATATGGATTTCCTATGTCTAAGATTAATGAAATCAATCAAAATTAGCCATCAGCAGGACTGTGGCTGAACACTGTAGGTATATATGTATAAACAAATGCAGCATAAAAAAAGCAAAGCTACAAATGCTAATTTTGCTTTTATACACTGAAGGTTCAGGAGACACACACGACACCCAAAAAACATTAAGTAATGCTTCAAAAATTTTCAGCAAATATTTAATGTGACCTTTGAGTCACTTACTGTTAAGATGTTACTTATGTATCATTTACACTTTTACCACTTGTTGGGTTAAAGCAAAATTTCTGTCTTAATTAATACCTGTCAGACAAAGTATTTCTCAAAGTATTCATTTTCCAGCACTACTCCTCACAGATAGCAGTTGGGCCTTTTATTACAATATAAAACATCTCAGGCTAGTGCTGCAATAAAAATTTGAAAAGTTCCCACCGCTCTCTTTGTAGGCAAGGGGAGTTGTGAAAATGCCATTTTGTAAACTGCATACTTTCTATTTAATAAAACATGCTTTGTATGAAGGGACTGAAAGAGCCAGAGAGTTTACTGTGCATCCAGGACTGCCTGAAAAGAAGGGAGAACCATACATCTAAATCTCTATTCTGCATATATGTGAAAAAATCCTAGCCTGCATATGGATTGGAAAAATCAAGCTCTATACTTGCCAAACAAAACTTTTCTTTTTTTTTGTACTATCTTCATTGAGATTCCAGGCCTCTTCCAAAAGCTTCTCACAGTAGCAACTGTGTATTAGTTGATATTTAGTTGCATAGGAGACAGCTCCTATTTCAAGAATATGTTGTGCAGAAATGCTCTTCTCTTCAGCGGGAAGAGCATTAATCAGCGAGTTTCCATGGAGACCCGTAAGTTTACTTCACCTCCACCAACTTGTGCCCAGGTGAAAGGAGACTTGCTTGTAATTTACACAAGGGAAATGCATACAGCTTTCTCAACATCTCAGAATGTGGTGTTCTGTAGGAAACACCCAGGTTAGTAAGACCTGAAATTTGTGTTTTTTATAATGCCAAATAATACCTAGGAGATTGCTACAAATGTAAGATGTTGACTGTTTTCTGTATTTTTTCAGTCAGTTTACTTTGTGCTTTTGAGAGTACATTGTGGGTAGTCTGTGCCACTGTTTCCTTCTACAATCAATTGGTTTCTCCTTTGCTGAAGGAAAGTGTTACAAACAGCAGGGGATCAGAAAAAAAAATGTTTGTATGAAATTTTAAAGGATTAAAGCAAGTGATATGGACACATTCAAAGGACACTCTATCAAAAACCTGGCATTCAATTTGGAAGGAAAAAATCAAGTTGACAATGCCCCAGTGACAAAGTTGAGGGCTTTGCAGGACCTTTGGCCATAAGAGCAGGAGTTCACATCCATTGACAATTCAAAGGCACTCAAGGACATGACTATCAGATAAAATAGTTTCTCTAATGAGGAAAGGCGAGGAAGAGCATTAAAATGTATTTGGCTCCCTAGAGGTTTAATTTTACAACCACAGAAAGTGAGATGAATTAGGGAATGAAGATTGTAGCTGAGTAAAGAGTAGTAGCCTCAGAATAGAGTTGCACAACAGCCAGATGAATAAATGTCTAAGTAGCAACCAATAAAAGTGATCAGACTGATATGTCCTCTATCTCAGAAAGCCCTCCTACACTGAAGGATGGCAACAAAAACCACCTGGCTCTTGCCATAGGAGATGTGTGGTCATTAAAAGCATTTGATAATCTAATCTAAATAGAGATTTCAATAGATCAGTATTTCATCGGCATTTTAATTGACTAATTTGTATAAATTCTAAATTGGGAATTAAAATAATTATTTAAACAGAATAACTGAGGTTATCAGATGACTATTAAGGTAATTGATTTTTCTTGAATGATTGATTGCACCTATTGAGGACTGCCAACATTATTATTGCCAACATTACTTAATTCCACATACTGCACTTCAAATTGTGGCTACAGTATCTTTTTGCATAATCACTATTGGTATATTTAAAACTATATTTCCTACTTAGTCCTGGTTAGTATGGCCTACAGTGCTATAATTAAATTTCACCAAGAACTTAATTTATACTGATCATTCCCACTGTGTGTTCTTTAACTTGTAATCCTTTCAGAGACTTACAATATAACCATACATTTAGCAATCTTTTACCACTGTCAAAAAATGAAAAGTTGACTTTATGAAAATTATGCAAGACAAGATACCTTAAACTGTAATAACAGATGCAGAAAGAATTGATACAGAAATGATTATTTTCTCTGGACATGTTTTCTAGCTCTATTTTCAGGGTGCCCTAATGTCCAGGCAACAGATCTTTAATCATCTATATCATTATGATCAGAAAGTGACATGGGAAAAATAGCTGATTGGTTCTCCACGTAACTGCTCTTAGGTATCTTTCAAAAATAAATAAATAAATAAATAAATTCCAATGCATGCTTTTGAACAGTTATTGCAGATATTATTCAAAGCATACTGAAAATGATAATTCTGCTGTAAACTATCAATCAGGTTATTGATAAGGCAAATGGGACCTGTACCATTATAAAACTTAAGAGGCTGTTAAAGATAACAAGTCTCCATTTATTAATTTATGTAAAATTAGCATTCATGTGGGCTAACCTCTCTGCTTTCACATTGTACAGAATGTGAAATGCTGGTAGGAAAAATAAGCCCATTTAAAAAAGAATGCCAAAAAAATCCGTAACTCATTTTTCCTTTAGAAGAATGCAGATCTTATTGGTTGATTGGGAACCAGGCTAAAAGACACATAAAAATGTGCATAAGCTCCAGGTGCTTTCTTCAGCATATATTTGTCTGCCCTAGTTTTATTTTATTTTTTCAAGGTTTCTTACTGTATTGGAAGCTCTAGTTTTGCCTCCCTTCATCTCTCCTAGTGTCTGTCAAAAGTCTCATAATTTTATGTTTTATTTAGAGTCCCAACTCCTTTAGTCCTGTGACTATGTGAAAATCTCAGCACTTTTTATTAAAGGTATGTTTAAGGGTATATCTAGTCCTCAAAGTTGTAGAGAAAAGTTTTAAACTGTGACCTGAATGCTCCTTAAAAGCTCAGAATCCAGAAGGCAAAGAAAAAACCCAAATTTTATTTTTAAAAATTATCCTGATTAGTTTAAGACAGTGGGGGAGGCCTGGTTCCTGGTATTTGAACATTTGAGGCTGGCAATACCACAGATGCTGAAATCAATTTTTAGCTTATGACTAGCACTGCTACTGCAAAATAATATCTACAAATAAGAACACACTAGAGTTCGGCAAAACTGTAATTGCTTTACAAGCCAGAATTTCTGGCCCTTCTTCTGCAATTCCTCAGGACTTAAGCTCCAGAAGAAATATTATACAAGTTGAGCCTAGGAGCTCTGCAAGACTGAAAATTCCTGTGGAATTTGCACATTCTGCAAGGGCAGAGATCCTCTGCTATTTTCTAATGTGGCTGAAAATGGCATTAATAGAGAAGTGATGAATTTATAACATTTTCAATCTGATTATGATTTCATAAATAAATCTTATTTGCTCTTGTCTTGTGGAGTACAAAAGTTATATGCTTATGCAAATGGAGAAGTTAGTTAAATAGTCAAATAGGTTAGTCAAATAAAGTCTGCTAGAAGTATTGTAAGAAATGTTATGGAGTAACAATAGAGTATGAGGCATGGGAGTTTAGTTTGTTCATTTGGATTCATTTCTTTGGGTATTAAGGCTTGTCATGAACCACAGAATTTATGTTGTTTTAAGTTTCTCTTGCTTTCTCTCTTGATGGACAGAAAATCTCTCTTTTTGATCAGGGTGATTTGCCCAATCTGAGGCAAGGAACAGGTTGATTTGGGGAGGAAAAAAATGGGGAGTGGGGGAGTTTGACACGCCCAGTCATTAGGAAGATGGAGGCAGCAGGGACCCCAACACATCCGGAGTTCCTATATTCCCCCTGGAAAAGGGAACCCCCTGTAGGTGTACTCCTCTGTTAGTAAATATTAACCTTTCTAATTCACTTCTCTTATGCACTATGCCCCAAGGGCCTTCTCCAGGCATATGGGCAAGAAAGAGGAAATATTGGAATCAGATTCAGCTCCCAGGAACAGAGAAACCTGCAAGTAGCCACAGGGAACACACAGAGTTTGAGGTTTTATATCTGAGAACAGGAAGTGATCCCTGCCTACAGGTTAAAGGAATTCTGCAAAATATAGTTGAGTAATTGGAGATAATTTTGTTTTGGTCCATTGTTTATAACTGGCTGAATTTAAAGTTGTGATTTTAAGAGATTGTGGGTTTGTTTCTTTTTGCTTGTTTTTAATTTAATTTAATTTAAAAACTACCTGTTTTTAAGTACATCTGCTGCTTAAATGATGTAGTTTTCACACCAGGAAGGGTTTTGTTAACATGGGGAAGAGGCTATATAGATTCTAATATAAAGAATGGTAGGGGTAAACAGCCACAGCAGCTATTTTATTAAATCCCATGCCTTGCTGTGCCAAAAACTGGAATCGGACAGAAGCTGGTTCCAGGAGGGTGTCCTGAGTTGTAGATTTTATATTTATGTGAGGTACATCTGAACAGGACCTCTTTAAGCGCTGTGGTGTCATATCTTGATAGTTCTCTCTACTTTTAACTTTTTCAATATACCTTCCCAATCTATTTAGTGAGAGGCCCCAGGCTTTCACATGGAGTATGAAAGACTCTTTGAAGCTGGAGTTAAAGCTTTTTTTTCCCCCTTTCTGTCTTTGCCCATTAGGGAGTTCCTTGATGTTAGAGTAGGAGAAGTGCTATCTGGAACATTGGCATTTTAAAATGAGCACATATGAAACCAGCATAGCTTGCATCAAATATCTACTTACAATTTTTCCCCCCACTCTAATGATGCTTATATGAACTCAACGGAAGTGGAAGAAAGGGTGGTAGCGTATCCACAGTGGTCAGGAATTTGCACAAGGCTTATGTAGGAAGGCAGAGTGACAGCACAGTGAGCACAGCTAACGCCTTTGGGGATTGTCAGTAACTTATTTCTCACTGAAGCAGTTCTTCTGCCACAGTTTTTCCAAGGCTACAATAGCCATGGGAAAGAATCCACCCACCCATTCGTGTGTGCCACCCTTACCTCTTATCCATTACGTATCACTGCTCTGATGGGAGAATATTAACCTTTGCAACGTGGACACTTAGCGACACATTGCATGTTATACTTTTTCTGCCTGCATGAATGATTACTTCTTTAAAGACAGAAAATTCCTCTTAGAATGTAAGCTCTTTAGAACATGGTCAAGGCTTCGGCTATGTTCGTAAAACACCAAGCATGCTGCCAACATTCAACAAATAATAAATCTTGTATGTCAGCATTGCAGTTTGTGATTTAAAATACATACTATAAAAATGAACCCTCTTTACAAATACAGTAACAAACAAGCAGAACAGATCACCCTCCTTGAAATGCAGAATATAATTCCAGATATAGTATCAATGTATGAATTATCATCAGATTCAAAATTTTTATTAAAGAGAATGTTTCAAACAACAGGTATGGAGTTTAAGAAAAAAAGCATCAAACATCCAGGCGTGGGATATGGGTTATTGGTGGGTACAGGGTTGGAAGGGAAGGGGGATCGTCAACTACACTCAATCTTAGTCAAGAGGCCATGAAGTACATATAAACTGTGACGTTAAAAAGTTGGAACTTGCATAAATATCCAAAAGGAAAACCAAACTATGAAAATTTATTCCAGTTGAAAGTTAAAGGGAATTATGTTTGATAATGATACAGTCTACTTTTGCTTCTTGCATAAACCTAAAAGATAGATAGACAATATGACCAAGTTCCACCAACATTATAGTTCTTTTTAAGCTTTCCCAGCTTTCTTTCGAATTATTTTGCTTGAATTTAGACTTGCAAGTATTTTAGCTAAAACAGCATACCCAATTGCCTTAGCCACAGTCCACAAAACGCCGCATTCTAAAATTGCACAGAATACATTTATTCCTACAGAAGGTAACCTAAGAAAATAATAAACTGCAAACAAAATTTATTTTTAGAAAAGGTATGTAATCACCTATTAACTGTGTGATAGCAAACTTTGATGATAGATGTTAACTGTAGCATCCATATAGATAAAACCTACTACTGATCCCTCATCAATGTATGTTAAGTTCCAAAGATCTCAGATTCTCTAACTCAGTACATATACTCCATCTTTAATAAAAACAAGTGCAAGACTGGCATCTCACAAGAGTATTGTAGGTGTACTGGTTATAAGGGAAAAAAAGACATTTGACCTATATATGTTGTGATTGCTGCATGATCAACATTTAATCTACAAAATTTTAATTTTATCTACAAAAAAGACAAATTCCTTGAGGTGCTGAAATTTGATCTGATAGCAAGCAATCTGTTTGGGTATAAATTTAGATCTGCAGCCCTTCTTAATCCTACGGGCCAAAAACTGTCCTCAGATACATGTGTGTCCTTTCCCTTGAAGTCATCATAGGTTGCATATCTGCATTTGAGGGCAGACTTTTGTCCTATTTTAGAGGCTAGCACAGACTTATCATTATCAATGTATCATTGCTGTTAGACAGCTAATTTAGGAGGTACTTTCATGTAAATTTAGATTTTCATGATGATATTCCCTACCTCATGCAACAGTGCAGGTGTAACTGAGTGTACATATAGCTGCAATCATTTTCTTATGCGTTTTTAAAATCAGAAAATTGTGAACAGAAATAGGATGTAAAAAACAGACCTTATCTAGAGAAATACAGTTTGTTGAAGAGTATAAATCTCCATTTAAACTTCCTTTAAAAACTCCCAGAATGATACAGTCCATTTATTAAAACTCATCCGGTCTTTCACCAAGGGAGTCACTTGCAAACCTAGATTCATTTCCGGCTGTTGTGTTTGTTCACTCTATTGAAAAATGTGTTTCTATCAAAGAGAGACATTTGAATCAAAGTGCCCTGTGCTCAAACTTGTAGCCTTTTAGGTAATTGAAAAACCAACTTCAGGTTATGGTACAATTCATAATGATATATCTGGTATCTCTCCCCTCAATTTATTGGCACCATTTGGCTCCAGGGTCTGCAAACTTGACCACACAGTTTCTCCTCCTCCTCCTATATCTGAAGCTTTCCCTAGTGTCACCTTCAGAACATGATCCATGAATCACTCTGAGTCCACCTCTGCAGAAATCCTTCAGCTCAGAATCTGTATTGTAAACTGTCTACCCTCTCTCTACATTCCAGCTCTCTTGCCTCCAATACTTTTTCCCATTTGGAGACACAGAAACACATTACCTCATACCTGAATTCTTCATCTGCCTACTCAATGTATGAATTTCTAGTTCAAAAAATATCCAGCTTGGCATGGATGTATGTGTGTTTTAAACTTGGACTTCATCCCTCATTCTCTTTGTGATTTTAAAACTATCCTAGACCATGCCAGTCTATGTCCCGATCATCGATCCGTTTCTTCTTTCTCTTCCTTTACACAACAGTTTCATCATGGTTGGTGCAGGAACTACGACTCTTTACAAATTGAACAGACTTCCTGTGTCTCTTTTCCTCACCACCAATCTATCATACTTTTTAAGTCAGATGGTCAGCTGCTGTCAATTGTTAGAGCTCTAACTATTTATAACAGCTGAGGACTGATCCCAAAAATCTCTGCAGAAAGAAAAACCACTTATTTCCCCTGCCCTTGCCTCTTAATTTCTCTTTCGTCATTCAGCATCCAAGGCATCTTAACTACCATTTTCTGTGATAATCGTTATGGTTAATCAATAAAACATGTTAGTTGGGGGTCTTTTTGCAAATTAAGTCATATTTGTTTCATTGTCAAGACTATCTAGGGTGTTTTGTTATTTTTACCTTCCCACTACCCCTGGCACTGATTTAAGAACTATTCTTGACTCAAAATAATTGCAAAATAATCAAATTCCAACAGCCAAAAGAAGAAAGGGGAATGTCAGAATAAAAAGTAACTCCTCTTGTTAAATGCCACTTGCATGCCATCTCTGGCTCTGCTAATGAAACTTGTACTCAGGCAATTTGCTCAAATTAAACAAACTGTCTTCAGTCAGAAACCCACAAACTGTCAATTGATCTGGTTCATTACCTGTTGGCAAATGGGAGAACCAAAGCCAATTCTGACATCTACAGATCATAAATTTATTACTACGTCTGGCATGTCCAGCTTGAGGGGAAAAATGAAGTCAATAGGAAAACTGTAGAGTGAGTTGTGGGGCAGGTTTTTTATGTATTTGTTTATTTTAAGAACTACTTGTTCAAAGAATAGTTGCTTGTATTATTCAGCTCCCTAGAGCATTTTGGGAGTTAGTTCCTATAAAAGATGATATACACAGCAAATTTATATAAAGTTGTATCATTTAATACAGTAATTTTGTTACATGATTTCTAAATTTTTAAAATTTTCCTTTTTAGATTACCTCATGAGATACACATCTATTCTCTCCTGGTGTAAACTGTCAGCTCCATTATCATTGCTCCATTCAAGTTATGACAATTTATCCCCAGCTGAGGATCTTCTCGTTTCCTATCAATCATATTACTATAGCATTCTTCAGTACAGTTTAAAAATGTAATTTTCATAAGAGCTACTCAAGAAAAAAAATAAGTGTTTAAGAAATCAGTTTATAGATAAGGAATTATGTATACTATTATACTGGACTTTTATTTTTACTGTATTACTGTTTAAGCGGAGTGCTAAATTTTGGTTACTATAATTTTCAAGGGACTAGTTTATCATTTCTCCAGAGAAAATTAAAATATCTAAAGTAAATATCAATTTGAGGTGACCTTCAGTCAGAAGAGTGACTATGTAAAAATTGGCCCTTTTTTCTCCAGAGCCATACTCCATCTTCGCTTTCCATATCAATGCTGTTTACTTCAGTGGGCAAGAAAACAAAACAAAACAAATGAAAAAACCCACAAAAACTTCTAGCTTCCTTCTATTTTGTAAGCAATACACTGATGGAAGGAGTATTCTATTCTGGTTCACACATCACCAAACTTAGCCAAGCCTAATGACAGAATCCTCATTACTGTTAATAGAGTAAGAGCCAGAAACATAACTTGATTTTCTGATCTCAGGCTGAGTTTTCAGGGCTGGAAGTGTAGGCCTAGATTCGTAGGCTGTTTCAACCTATGTGGACCTAGAGCCATAGTCTCTTGGGGAGAAAAACAAGGAACCATACCTAGTTCACTGATGATCATCTCCCTTTCTTGTGCTAAATGGATCTTTGCACAGGAGAGAATCTGACCCAATATCTTCATATAATTTCTTATGTAACAAGATGTTTAAAAAAAATCAGATAAATATAATTTATTATACTACAATAAAAGAATAGTCCATTCAACGCTGTGGGCACCCTGTTAATGCTTGACAAATACACTAACAGACAGATCTGTCAATTACCTGAGACCAAATCAAGCAACATAAACACAAGAAATGTTCCAGAGGGGTAGCCGTGTTAATCTGTATACAGCAAAAACAATGAGTCCTGCAGAAATTAAATTGTTTAGTCTTTAAAGTTCTACAGGACTCTCATTATTTTTGCTATAAACACAAGAGATACCAACTGGCCACCTCACACAATCCCTACACTTTCCTCTACCCATTTTCTCATGGGCAAGGGAGAAGGGGTAGGTTTTCTAGTACACCCTGAACGGCTTTATGGGCCTGGGCAGGGAGTGAGTTCACGGATCACGGCCCTAATGGAAAACACCCTGCCAACTGCCCCATCTCTCATTGTGATTCAGTTTCAGCTCAGGTGCTTCCATCTGAGTTTCATAAAACGTTTCTGAATAAGCTTCTAATGTGCATTTGTTTATCATCTGTTTCTTTATATTTGTATTCCATGTCTCACCTTCATAATTTTAGAAATAGATTCACCAGTTTGTTCAGCTGAATGAACTAAAGATGCCAATGTTTAAAAAAAGGTGTTTTTTTCAACCAGAACCGTCATGAAATGCAGACAAGAGCTTTTTTTTCTTGCATGGCTGAATGAAACAAACATGAATCCAGCTGGTGAAAGGTTAACAAAATCCCTACAGAAACAATAATGTCATCGATTAATATTTTTTCAGTGTTGCTGGCCTGTACATTTTTGAAGTGCTTTTACCTGGTAGTAAATCCAAAGTAATGCTGTTGTTATCCCTACAGCTGATCAATCTTCCCAGTTTCTGAAGGGGAATCCTGTAATCCTTCTTCTTCCTGCACATCCATCAGGCAGGCAAAACAAAAGGAAAACTTGGCAAACACTGCCTGCCCAAGGTAAGCATTAATCTTAATATCCGGCTGTAATTAGGAACAAGATGTATGAACAGACACAAAGCAATAAATAACTTTAAACCAGAAAGGTGATAAGATAAAACCCAGAGACTGAAATCAGTTTACATCAGTGCCTTTCCTGGTATTCCTCTCTCTAGTAGTGTCTAACTGGCCTAGATTAATTGTTCTGGAATATTTCAATTTTTGGATACCAACCACAGTGAATTAGCTCAGGATTTTATGGACTCCATGACTGACCCGCATGTGTTTTGACTCAACTCAAGTACTGGTCACTCTCGATCTTGGAGGCCCATTCTACTCCTTTAGTACCATTCAGGAAATAAGTGTGGCCGGGGATTCGACAGCAGCATATCCAGGTCCTACATTATCCTGCTCCCTTTTATATAGCGACACTAGCTACGCTCTCCTGGCAGATAATTTTTTGAGGACTGCTGCCAGTTATTGAACGCTCGAGCAGCCAGCAGTCTGCTGGCCTTCCCGTAGTTCCCCACTGCTGCACTTTGCAGAAACTGACCCCATGACTTGGTGACTAGAGAAGAGGAAAGAGGGATTGAAATTGTACCTTTGAGAGAGACTGACCATGACCTATCTTCAGTTTGATGATGACACACATTATTTCTCCTCCAATACAGCCATTGTAGAAGAATGACTCACTCAGCATCTAACAG
The DNA here is from genome assembly GCA_007922155.1 of Mesoclemmys tuberculata. Classification (NCBI taxonomy): domain Eukaryota; kingdom Metazoa; phylum Chordata; order Testudines; family Chelidae; genus Mesoclemmys; species Mesoclemmys tuberculata. The sequence continues at coordinate 27,637,770 of ML675624.1, read as the reverse complement.
AAACTGGGGCAGGGTGAGGGTTAGCTGGTTGAATGTAATGCTAGAAAAGCATGAGATTATGCTTATAGGATGGAAGAAAATAATCAAAAAAGAAAAGAAGTTGAGAAAATTATATCAGCACCTCTGATTGGTGGGTTGTCTCTGCAGTTTGTTTCCTTAGTTGCTTCTGGAAACTGCAGTATAAGTAGACGTCAAAAATATTTCTTATCTGGGTTTGACAAGAAATTATATGTGCCTTACTTGCCTCTAGATTGGATCAATTTAACACATTCTACATAGAACAACATTTTCAAATCATGTAGAAATTGAAGCTAATGTACAATGAAGAGGCCTTTCATAGAGAAAGTACATTACTCCCATACTTAATCATTTGCATTTGGCTACCACTCAGTTTCCAAGTGAAGGTGAATATGCTAGTTTTGAGCTCTAAATCCCCAAATGGTTGAGGTTCTGTCTATTTCACATGCTTCCTCTGTCTCTGTTTGATGCCAGAATAATTGTGATTGTCTGATTTGCACTTGGTTTAATTTGTGGGGACTGGTACTGGAGAGCTGGTGTGTGCTTGGTTTTGGAATTGTTCCTGTATTGCTGTGCCATAACCTGAATTTGGTGACGTTCAGGAGATGCTTCAAGACTCACCTGTTTTCAAAAGTATTACATGAAAGGGGAATTTAATGGGAGCTATGGGAGGAAGTTTTGATGGTGCCTGCATTAGCTGCCATGTTGATAGGCAGGAGCATTTGTAAGGCAGTAACCAATGGCCATGTCAGTGGTTTTACACTGCTTGTACTGGAAAAACTTCCACAACAGATTGCTGTGATTCATTAAAGTCAGATAACTTGATTAAGATACAACTTGGCTTTTGGGCATGAGTGGTTATTTCTCTAAGACCAGAAAAAGTACATTAGGGAACTCAATACATTTCAGAGCTGTTGTCCCAACCTTGATGGCTCTCAGTCTTCAAAGATTGCTCAATTGCTTTGTGAAAGTACTATACCCTGGCACATAGGAGAGAGCTGTTTGGATGCAATTTTGTGAAATCATTTCATAGCCTGACTGAAGGAAGTCTTATTGGGGTGAGGTAGTCTCTCTCATAATCATACACCAGATCACAGAGATCTGTTCTAGTTTCACAAAATATACCTTGTCTTCAAAGAGGCTGGATGTGATTGTGGTTGTGGATAGGCAAGAAGAAAGGATAAACATTATATATAAACAGGTTTAAAAGGAGAAAAAGTAACATATGGTTAACATATGTAACAAGAAAGAATATTTCCTGCCAAATCTCCACCATCAAGCTTTTGGTAGGATGAATGCTTTCCTAAAGAAGTGTATAAACAAGAAAAGAAAAAATATACTACTGCTTGTGAACTATTCTATTGAGTGAAGGATTGTTGCATCATGAATACATAAGTCACCAAGGCAACCTGACACTTTTAGTTGCTGTAGTCAGGTTCACCTCTGAGGAAATCCATTTAATTGAACTTAAAACCCCAGAGCCTTGGGAAAGAGCCACTGAGTCAGAAGTAGAGGGAAAAAAAGTAGGTTATGAAGTCCCAGGATTTGTTTTTATTCCTTATTATGCCACCCATAGAACCCCAAAATGAAAGGTCATGCTTACGGTGAAACTAACAGGAAGAACCTAACCTAATGTGATTCTGAAGAAAGAACTACAGCATAGGTAGGATGTGAAATAGGGAATAAGGTTTGGGCTGCTGAGAATATAGAGAACTAATGGACTATGGCCCAGATCTGTAAAGGTATTCCACTGTTGGTCCACTTAGTGTTGGAAGTGCTGGAAGCCCAGATTTTTAAATATATTTAGGTGTGGCAAAGTGTAATAACATAAAGGTATCCAGTGTTGCAAGGTATAAGTGACTTAGGAACTCATACATGTTTAAATCAGTTTTGAAAATGGGGCTTGGCTGTCTAAATAGTATACACCTTGCAACACTTAGTGGAGAAATGTCTAAAGACCTTTAAAAATCTGGGATTACAGCCTTTGAAGGAGACTGCACATGAAAAAAATGAAAGCTGGAAAGAACCAGAGCACTTACTTGCATCCTGTATCATTGTTTTGCTTGAAACAGAATGAAAGAAAAATTACTTAGTGAAAAACAAAACCGTCTTGCTGGAGTGTCATGGGAACAGAGAAACCTAGGAGTATGTCACAGGATTTACTCAAGGACACAAACATGATACTTTCAGGGAATTTGCTAAAGCCAATAAAACCCCGGAAGAAAAAAGTTTCTCCCTAATTTGAGTGCTAATAAAAAAATAATCCTCCAAGAATTGTTGAAATCCTGGAGAGCCTGATAGGGTCATTAGGAGAGCAGCTGGCAGGGCTTACAAAAATAAGTTAGAATGACAATGAAAAACCTGCTCAAGTCACAGAAATGTGAGCAGGCAGTTTGTGAAGGGCATAGAACCAACAATGCCCAAAACAATAAAACCTTATACTTTTTTTCAAAAAAACCCAATGTAATTAAACCAACCATTATGTCAGATCAATTAATTCTAACTGGAAAAAAAGTGTTGTAAATTGATGAAGATTTCTACTCTTGATAAAAGAATAACCAAATAATGCTTCTGAGTTGAAGTCCTAGATTAATTGAGATGAATTTATTCCCTTTCTTTCTCCTTCCATTTCCCTCATTGGTGTGAGAAATCTGGTGAGATAAATAGGAGGAGCAAATTAAAAACTGGCTCAAACAAACTGATAGTCAAAAAGCTTATTGGACTGATGAGTTATCCTGATGACATTAAATGCTATATGTCTGTTTTGTTAAACTAACCAGCATCAGAAAAAGCTATAAATTTAAGGATGAAATGTTTCAGTTTATCTGTTTAGATAATGCAAAGATTAGGACAGCAAATTGCTACTGTAACAGGCAAGAGCGTTCTCATACTGGCAGGCAAAGCTCTCTCTGAGATAGAATCTCTTTCTGCTTTTCTTTCTTTTAGGTGTGTTCATTCTTTCTGACCATGAAGGGCTGGAAGGCAACTTCATGTGGACCAGGAAGATTTACTATGTTCAGTGTTTAACTGAAAAATCAATCTACTTGAAGGCACACAAGCCTAAAACAAAGGGTTTAAAGGTGGGATACAGTTTCTAAAACACAAATGGATAAAATCTGTTGGCCACTGGAACTGAGTGGATGTAAGTGAAGACAGTATTTGGCCTCATTTGTAATATGTTTCTATGCGAGAAGATTACTTTAAGAGAAAGCTTAGTTAAAACATACATTATTGCAGCAGTGCTGCACTGCACACCGAGAGAACCTCTTCCTGCAGTATAATGGGGGTTAGGCTTTCGATTATAATCAGATTTGAGAGCTTAAAAATAAATATAACTCAGACATCACCAATGCAGTTCCAGTTTAAAGACCATGCTCACAAATTATCTGACAGCAAGGCTCAGATCTATTTTTCAACTTCCAAGAACAGACTTTACTGACATCTATACTGTAGGAGAAATTCCATAAACTACATTGAGAGTCTTCCAAGCAAGTTCACAAATACAAACTCCTTAACCATTGTTATTTTGAAATAATAAGACACGAGTAGACTTTTCCAAGGGTGAAGAGGTTTCAGTACAGGTAGGATTATGGAAATAATAATTTAACTGCTATTTTTATATTTGATTTCCTTAAAATGGCTTCCTTTCTCTTTTTTTTATAAATATACATGATCCCAAAGTCCTTTATTAAGATAATGGAGAGTGGCTTGCTCTCTGTCATGCTGAGGGAAGCCAATAGTGCAGTACTAAAAGCTGCTACTGCCAGCTGTGGTAAAACATTTGCAAAAGTGCCACAATATGCACTTTGTTATGCTTTAAAATAACTCAGAAATAACGTAAGTAAAGCATGATAATAGTTATGTTTTTTATCACAGTAATAATATTGTAAGTAATAATTATGGTGTTTCTTGTTTAAAACTGAAATACAGTTACAAAAAGCTGTGAATACTGGAAAAAGACAAAACAAGCCCCCTAAACTTTTTTTTTAAATGCAGATGGATGAGGAGCCTGAATTTCATATTGATCTAAATGCTGATTTGTGAATAAATGGTGAAACTCCATTTATTTCAGTAGGGCTGTTCTAGATTTACATCACCAGAAGGGAGATGAGGATCAGGAACGCTATCTTTGCCTGCTAATGCTAGAAGTGGGCCCAAACCAAAGTCTTGTGCTTTAACATACCTAAATTTCAAATACTGCTTCAAATCTCTGCACCCCTTGTCATAAATTTATCATTTTACAGAACAGCAATAATCAGCAGAACCCAGATGTGAGGTTGGAGCCATCCTATGGCCAGGACCTTTGTAATATCTGTAATAATACAACAGTGGCTGTGCTATGTGACCAGACAGCAGACCTCTGAGCCTTCCTTGTGACTCTCTAGCTACCAGCGAATAGAATGGATGACCAGCATAAAAAAAGTACTGCATAAGATGACCCTACAGTACACCACGCACAAGGTTTTCAAGAAAGTTTTAATAGTTCAGACTTTGAATGTTATTTCTATGCCAGGATGAAGGAATCAGTAAAACTCTGTTGGTGTCAGACATGTTCAAACAAGGAGAAAATTCCAGCTTGAAGATGCCATTGTCCACCAATACCAGTCAACGTGCTCTGCTTGTGCTGCCTCTACGTTTTACTACCTACTACAAATTATGAACAGAGCTATCAAAGGAGGACAATATTGTTACCCATGACACATATTGAACAAAAAGAGCTTTATAGAAGGTCATAGTAGAAAAATGACAAACACTTAACAACATGGATGCTACCTCCCTGTGAAGGGGGGCATTAACCTGCAGTAATGCTACATCCTGGCTTGACCACTAGGCAGGTTGTTTTCCTCTTGAGCATTCCTCTTTCTCACTGCAGATCCACTGTGTTGCCATCAGTCCTTTTAGCAACATGACCCTCTGGCTGGGTTATGCATTTGAGCCCATCCCTTTTGGGGTACACATAGCGTGCAATGATGTGGAAAGGTCTAGAACTCAGCAAAGATTTCAGGGCTTCCCCCTTGAGTTGAGGTCTTAGGGTCTGGACCCTTGCAGCTTCAGGATCTTCCCAACTTGGTTCCTCATAGAGAGAGAGACGACTTCTGTCACTGTTCCCTGTTTAGGGTAGCCTGGACCCACTCTCTCTACTGGGCTCTACTAAGAACTGCGCCTTGGGGTGCTATGCAGCTGCCTCCGTGGATCACTTCCTACCAGTGTCCCCTCTTTTCGCAGGGTAAAATAAAGAACCAACCACAAAATTTGAATTTCTAACCTTCCGAAGTCAATAGTCCATCTGATGCAGGCTGGGAGAGGTCAGCATTTCCAAGTCTCAGGCAGCAAGAGCTCCTGGGACACTCCTTCCCAGGTGCACAGCTCTGCTCCTTTCCACTGCCTGTCTTCCTCTGAGCTGCTCTGCTGCCCTTTTAAAGCTCTGCCTCCGGCTTGTGCAGGCTTTGCAGATGCAGCAGGGCAGGCTCGCCGGAGCCTAGGGCCGCTCCTTAACCCCTCCTTCTTCAGTGTGGGGTTTGGATACCCCTTCACATCTAAATCTGTCCCCAAAATAGCGCAGGTATTTTCGAAGCCATTAAATGTATAATACAAATATCTATCAAAGTATCCTGCTACTAATTCATACTAGTTCCTGAACAAAAAGGCACTGTGCAAGGTAGACAACATGCATTGCTATAGAGGTTTTGAAAAAATATATCACATTTAATACTTTAGAGCCATTAAGATATATTTGCATCTATGCAATGGATGCATGAATACAGAGATCTTTAACAAAATATAGAGCCATTAGATTGTTATCTGGTAATGTGGCCATTAAATGGTTAATAGAGGGAAATAAAAATTAAGGAAAGCCACTGTATACACAGAATTTGATTTTTTCAAAAGTTAACGATTTAGCTGTTACACTTTAGCATATAGCAGAAGGGTCTAGAACTATGAATATATTGTTGAGAGAAAAAATTAGGTATATACCGAGCTCAAGGCAAATTCTGTTGTGTCAACTTATAAAGCTTTAAAAGGCAGCCTCCAAAGCCCTGAAGAAGCCACCTGAAGTAAAATGCCACAGCAGCTGAGGCTAGTACAGCTGTGCCTGATGATATACCATCATGATGATCCAACCTCAAGATATATTGTCCCATGGATAGATACAAATAACCACTGTTCCAATTCTGTACTAACTTTTTCACCTCTAAAACATAGGGATTACTAATTGTTCTCGTAAGTAAGCTAGTTAAGCAACCTGAAGAGGTATTCGTAAATTTAAAGAGCATAAATTAAATCAGTATTAATTGATTAAAATAAGGATACCCTGGAGCACAAGAGTGAAGAATGGGAATTTTGCAGTAGTGTACTAGAGTGAAATTGAAGACATTCATTTTACAGCTGACTAAACCTGTAGTGCTGTAAAGCAGCCCTACATTATCACATCAGCAGTTTGAATATTACAGTACCACGGGCTTCTGAATAATTGGACAGCAGTAGAATTGTGTTAACTGGTTGCCTAACAGCAACAGTTTAGGTTACATGAAAACTGAAGCAGGAACTGTGAAACTCAAGAAGGGTAAACCATCAAAAGGAATTACTATACACAAAGCATGGGAAGAACGAAGAGTGGATTTTCATCTTGCAGCCTTTTCACAATAAATCCCATTTTGACTTCTTGATTTTTTTTTCATATTTTACTAAAATATTTATCTCTCTTTTTCAAGCAGATACCGTCAAGATGAAAAAAGTATTCACAAAGTCATTTTCCAGGCAAACACCACCATAGGTTACTAAAAGAGAGAGAATTTTTAACATGTAATATAAACAGGGAAAAAGAAAATTATGTTTACTTTTTGTTTGTTTCATTCAGCCTGTAACATCAAACTAGGTTGAGTTGCTATGTTGATGCAGGGGGTAGATGTACAGGAACATGGGCTGGGCCAGGGTTCCTGGGATTGCTGTGGATCTGCCTGAACCATTTATTTATTTATTTATTTGGTTTTGTTTATTTTTATGTTGATTTTGGTTTTTGTCTTGTTTTAAAGCTGCTAGTTGCACTTCAGGCAAGTCGCAGCAGAGGGCACCAGACCTCCATCTTTTGAGCACCAGACTTCCAACCACCAGACACTTCATGCCTCTCCCTGTAGAGGAGCCAGCCTGGATCAATGCTGCAGGACAGGTGTACTAAAAATTCAAGGTCCCTTGGCAGGGAAAGGCAAGAGTGATTCCCAATCCTTGCAAGCAGCATGCCATAGCAGGAGGTTGAGGAGGAAAATCTGGAGGAGATATGCAGGGGAAACCCTGCTGCTTCAGCTTCTTGCTCCCCCAAGAAAGAGAAAAAAGACTCCTCCTTGTGGAAAGCGAGGTCCTCCTTGGTGTGTGTGTGAGAGAGAGTGAGAGAGAGAGAATGTGTGTGACTGGGCAAGAGGAGAGATGTGGATGTGTTTTCGGGGGATGTGAGTGGATAAAGGAGTCAGTGAAGAGGTAGCTAGTTGGGTCACCATGGCCAGCAACTTCACTCCTTTAGCCCAAAAGAACTTTCTGCAACAAGGGAAACCTTATCACCTTCCACTGCAAGTGCATGGTGCATTTCCTTGACTTTTCCAAAATAAATACAAAGCAAAAGGTGTATTTTAAACATAAAACCCTGAAGTCTTACCAAAACAAGGCATACCACTACACGTGCTTCTCTTTCAGGGGAGACGATGAGAGAACAAACAAGACCAGAGAAATGTTAGTCACGTCATTTAACACATTACAGAAAGGTACTCAGATTCTACTGGGATAAGTCTAGTATAAGAATCTGTATAGAATACAGTATGTGGTGTTCATTGGGTGAGTGGTGGGTTCAGTACTAGGTCTGGGAATGACGATTTGGGATATTCGATGGTATACACAGGTGGCAAGGGATGGTATATGTGGGACTGAGTGAGAGTGAATGGTGGTATTTTGGGTTGTCTGAATTTTTTGGGATTGACTAGGTGAGCTAATGAATTGGAGGGTGTGGGCATGGATATTCAGAGGGTTTACAGACAGTGAATGAAGCGACTGAGTGTTGTGCTCGGGGAGGATAGGGATGTACACCATTTTCTTTAGTGATTGGAAGAGCTATATTCTAGACCCGGTCTCACTGGAATCTGCTGGTGTGCTCATCTGCCTGGAGTGCTGCTACTGCCTCAGTCTCCATATGTGCAAGCAACTATTAAGATAAATTAAAATACAAAAAATACGAGGGAGACTAAATTGAGGAAAATTAGGTATCAATATAAGAAAAAACATACTAGCTGAAAAAAAAAAAAAGCCAAAATCATGGTGATGAGAACAGGGAATCATAGATATGGAAAACTGCAATGGGGAAGGATGGACATGGTGAAAAAATGAGTATGTTGTGGGAGAGGGAGTGTTTTCAAAGATTGTCCTAGTCTCTGGCTCCTGAGCAGTCCTGCACAGGTTGGTCTGTTTCACTTTCTGGTTCTCAAGCACTAGAGAGTTACTGTATCTTCAAAAATGCAGAATAATAGTTTTAAAACCTTCCCCTACACACACACACTTTTGTGTTTGTTTCATGATCACCTTTCTGTTCAGATTAGGTTTTGTAAAGCTGCAGTATTATTTTTAACAAAATCTAAATTTGGAACCTGATTTAGCTAATGGTGTCCATTTTAACTGTTCTGAAAGGACTGAAATATTTATGAAAAAATGGGAAGTTTGGTTAGTGAAACGGGTTAATTTTTCACACCCCAATCACCAATGTTCACTGAAATTGGATATTTGTGTTTAATCAGGAAAATGTGTTCCATCTCTAATTTTTAATAATGTACAGCTGAGTGGACACAGCTGCACCACCCTGCAAAAAGGTACAAGCTATTTCACTTTAATTAAATAAAGGTGGCCAGCCCTGTCCCTTGAAGTTTTCCTCCACCCAAAAAATCAAGTAGGCAACATGATAATGATGTTTACAGTGTGCGACTTGCATAATGTCAGACTTTTCATAATAAACCCCATTTCAAGTGGTTTTCTTGCTTGGCTGTGCTGGTTAAAGTGGCCCGTACCTTTTGTGTGTGTATGTATTGTGTGAGTGTTGTGTGTGGTTTTAAATAATAATGGGCCATTATATAATCAATAATTTTGAATTGTCTTTCATTTGTGTCAAACACTCATAACATTGTTTAGAGGAAGCAATGCCTATTTAGAAGAGAGAAATGTAGCTCTGGCATAGACTACGGACTCAGGTGAACAGTTTGTCTAGTACAATTAATGTTTGCCAGAAAAGAACTGAATCATCTTCTAAATACACTGTTCAAAATGGTATTAGTTTGGATTCAACAACAGGTAGTACATTCCCTCACATGGTATCATATTATTTCTTAACATGTCCCCTTCAACTCATAGCATTGCACAACCTTACAGAAATCAGCACACCAAAATTATTTTCATGGCTTTTAGAACTAGTATTGTTCTGGTTTAGATATTTGAAGACAAATTATGGTATTCTTACTAACATTGAGTAATACTTACTCCTCAAGTAGTCCTATTTTTTCAATAAAGAATAAGTACTGCTCAAGACAAGAAAGGATATGATAATCCAGCCACTGAAATGCTGATTAATTTTTACAGAAGAACATGGAAGCACATAATAGATATAAGTAAGTAAGCTTCTAGCATCCTTATCAGTAGAAAGAAAATAAGATAGGAAGTCAACAATTAGTTCCATTGTCTGAAATAAGATTCAGGAATAACAATATTATTAAGATACCTCCAACTAGATGGTGATATTAAATCTGAATTTCACTGTAAATGAATAAATAATTTACTTCTGTAGTTACCATACAGCGAGTTAATCTTTCTAGTTAAATCCTGTCTGAAAAGACAAAGTCAAATGTAGTTTTTGCCTTTCCAAAACTATTTTTACACTGAAAATATTATAGTATCAGCTGTTGAAAACATTTTAAATGTCTAAGGCCTGTCTTTTTCTCTTTCCTCAATTGCACTTCCTCAATAATTGCTGATCCATATTTTTCTCATCATGAGTTAAAGATCCAAGACCAGATTAACACTGTGCTGTGTCTTGACATAAGAGCAATAGGGAACCAAGACACCAAAATAAAAAAAAAAAAAGTACTTCTTTGGATTAACACTAAACCCAGGGAACAGGGATTTATTCCCCAGTATCTAAGATTGAAAGTAACCTTCCTTAGTACAGCCATAACCCTGACAGAGCTACCATCCTTCTTTATTCTCTGAGAACTAATTTAGATTCTGTAGCTCAAAGCCTTCAACAGCATTAATGCATCAGGCTTTCACTATTCTAATACATCCTGACTTCTTTGCACAGTTCTTCTCAGAACAGAGTATTAGAAAGTTGTGTCATATTAGTAGTGTGCTTATCAAAGGGTCTTTATGTTAAGGAACCTGAACAATTTAGGGGTCAAGGGTCCAAATTGAACTGAATTCTAGGTTTTCCTCAAAGACAACCATTTCTTAGAATGCAAACTTGAAAGTTGCAATGCAACTGCACATGGATTTTGTTCACGCTAAGTCACATTAAACATGTCTTACATATCTCTCATTTTTTTTAAAAAAGGGTATGCTGAAGGAAACAGCCTTATTGCTTTACAACCAGTTCTGCAAGGAGCATAGTGTCCTTAGCTATCCTGGATTTCAACGGGAACTCAGTAACCTGCAGAAGTGGGCACAACAGTATCTAAATCTGCCAAAGATCTGTCTGAGTCCTTACACCCATTTCACTTGTACACAAATGGTCACAAATGACACAAGTAGCTCACTACTGGAGTAAAAATAAGGAGAAGAAATAACTTTGGAAAGTAGGTTATTTTGTCAATATAGCCAAATTCTGAATTCGAGCTGTTATAGGATTATTCCAACATCTTGTGTGTACATTGAAATAGCATAATTTTAATTGTCAGCCAATTCATGGCCTTCCATTAAGCCATCTGTATTAAGCTATCTGTATTAAGAATTGTAATGAGGATTTGCTTTCAGTGGCAGTGGCATCTTATCAAAAAAGCTATAGCAGGAAAAGGAAAAGTTGCACACAAAAAGCCTTATTTAAGGAGAGGAATACTTTCTCATAATTGTGGGTTAGTCACAGTTTTCATCTGCTTAAAAAGCTGCACTTACATTCATCTAGAATAATGGACTTTTATTGACTTTTCCCCCAACTAAGCTGTTATTTATCAGTATAAGAAAGAAAGCTATTTTTTCTTGATTTTGCCATTTCCGCTTGTATACACTTATGGTATGATTATTGTGTCCATTCATCAATCTCAAAGTGCAAAAACACAAAACAACGAAAACCATTCGTAGGAAAAGAAAACAAGGAATTTGTTCAGGCATGAAATTCAGTGCACAAGTAATCAGATCTACAGAGAATTCAAGAATCCTCTAAATAGAAGTTTGTTCCTTTGGAGAGATTTAGGCCTGGTCTACACTACATGGTTGGGTTAATGTAAAGCAGCTTACGTGAAAGCATCTTCACTGAAATTTGTCTCCCACTGATATAAGTGACAACTTAATAATACCACCTCCCCAAGCGGGCTCACCTCCTTCTGCATCCCATAGACAACTCTGTATTTCAGACCCCCCTATACTCCCCTTCAACATGCCATGTGCACTGCTCTTACCAATCCACCCAAAGGGCTTTAAAGAAAATAGTTTCACATGCACTGACCTATGAACAACACCTGAAATGGAAATGACTCTTCTTTTCCCTTCATAAACTCTGTTCCCTTAATTTTTTAAGTTTTATTAAGTTCTACAAGGTTTTTTTTTTATTTGTCTCATTCATGTTATCAAATAAAATTCTATTTTTGGAACATAATTTGTCATTATTAGGTTACAATATGTGCTGGCTGGTGCTGAGCAGGTTTGACAGCGACCAATTTTCTGTTGCTGCATGGTGTCACAGAACCCATAACATCATTCACAAACAATATTAATAGGTGGATTGACACAGTTTGATTCCTACAAACACAGCAATCACTACAAGACTAATTCCAGGCCACAGAAGACAGATGGTAGAGAATACTACAGCAACACATACTACTCTGGCTCGCTATTAAAATGGTCTTTTAAAGCCTCCCTGAGCCATATAGCTCTGTGCTGAGCTCTTCTTATAGCCTGTCATGGGGTAAATGTATCCTGCCCCTCTTTGGTGAGGGAGAGGGGTGTACCTGGGACATGTTTAAGTCTCCCTGGTCAGCTTTGGTGCTACGAAAGTGCAGCCTAATGGCCAGTGTCATTAAGATCACCCATGCTGGTAGTACGGTAAGGCCTACAGGCCAGAGTCAATAGGTTTGTCCTCATCTGCAAGGCGGTAAAGCCTAGTTACAGAGTCAATGGGGGTTACCTTTGTCTGCAGGGTAGCAAGGCCTCATGGCCAGAGGCAATAGGTCATTCCTTGTCTGCAGGGGTGTGTGGCCCAATAGCTACCCTGACTCCTGAAGCTGTGGCGAAAGCGTTGTTGGCATCTCTGGCTCCCTTAGCAAGTGTAGCATCTGGTTACTTCGGGCTCTGCTAGGCCATCTGAGTCTCCCACAGTCTGGTGCTCTGGCAGCTCCAGTGCTGGAGCTTTTATTACAGTAGCCTTCTTAGCATCCAGCCCTAACTGAGCTGAGCTGTTCCCTTTTATGCTAGTGTACTTGGAGCATGCCCAGTAGGGGTGAGGGGGCACGGCTTTCTCAGCCCACAATGTGGAGTTAACTCTTTCCCATCTAGTGTGGGGTGAGTATATTCTGTCACATAGCCTTTATGTCGACTACTCAAATTCATCAGACAGCTGCTCCAACTCCAACCTCCAAGCCATTGGAAACTCTTCCTTCTGTGCATCACAGATATTATGCAGGACCCTGCACTCAGCTATAACCAAGTGGATATTTTTCTCACTGAGGTCCAATTTTATAAGTGAGCAACGTCAGCGACGCTTCAAATGACCAAAAGCACATTCAACTGTCATTCTGCACCAGCTGAGTGTGCAGCTGAAGCGCTCTTTGGCTTGGTTGAGGTGGTCAATGTACAGCTTCATAAGTCAGGGGAACAAAGGGTAGGTTGGGTCACCAGGCTCATTATTGGCATTTCAACATTCCCAATGGTAATCTGCCAGTCAGGAAAGAAAATCCCTGCTTTCAGCTTTCTGAACATTTCTTTGCTCTTACTGATGCATGCACCATGCACCTTCCCTGCCCAGCCAGCACTGATGTCAGTGAAGCATCCCTGGAGATCCACCAGCACTTGCATAGTCATAGATAAGTAGCCCTTTCTGTTGGTGTAATCTGATGTTCCGACATTTATCACCCTCCCGCAGTTTGGGAAAACCATTGCTGCCAAACCCACCATGGCCTGCACATTGCCCAGAGTCACAGCCTGCGCACGTGCATGACCTTCTGACTTCAAAGTGATTCCAGATTGGTTGGTAGCAATCTGGCATTGCAAGTTCTCATAGTGCAATTGCCACTTCCTTCTTCACTGTCAGTGCAGCTCACATTTTGGTGTCCCAGGCAGGAGGGCTGGGGCAAGTTCAGCACACAGATGAAGGAATGTGGCCTTGAACATCCGAAAGTTCTTCAGCCACTGTTCATCATCCCATACCTGCATGATGGGTTTCCACCAGTCAATGCTTATTTTTGGGCCCAGAATTGGTGCTCCGCCATCTCCAGCTGCTCAGTGACCACCATCAAGAACCTTGAATTGTTTACTTTCTCTGTCCACAACAATCTAGACTCCCAGGAATCGTCAAGTTCCCTGTGGTTCCTCTTGTGGCTCTGCAAAAACTGCAGGATCAGGTGGCCTGTTCAATGCTCATGACATAGCGCAGAGCTGTGCAGATTCCATGCTTCTGTCCCAGATGGTGGACAGCAAGGAGAGACATGTGGTTTTGTGGGACTTTGCAAAGAAATATTATGGGTGGCAGATGAAATTATCTGATGGACAACACTGTATTATGGGAAGTTGACCTTGTGCTCCCACTCCTCCCTCTGTGACTCATTCTGGCCCCATCAGCCATTGCAAGAACTTTCCAAAAGACCAAATGCTGGAAGGTGGTGAGTTGCACAATGGAATACCTACCCACAGTGCAATGTATCTGCATCATTACAAGTATGGCTGGTGAGGATGTGCACTGCGAACATAAGGAGCCAAGTGTGCACATACACAATTGATTTAATAACTGCAGTGGCTGTATGCCTACGTAACTTAAGTTGACATAATTTTGTAGTGTAAATATGGCCTAAGACTTCTTTATAACACTAACTGATTAAGATGCTGTAATGAAAATATCATGTTGTCACATGAAAAGAGTCATTATGTGTATTTAAATAATTCAGAAGGTTACCAAAGAAGCTTTATCTCCCACTTTTTTAACAAGAACATGGTGAAAAACAAAAATATATGCAAACACAGATGAAGTGCTCCATTTGCTTGGAAACTGAAGTGGGACAATCATGCCTTTGTTTAGCAAATCAGTTTCAAAGCATTATTTTATCACTTACAACTGTAAAAGTTATCTGGCTAGGTTGACTGTACAGAATCAAGGTGGGTGAGGTAATACTTTTATTGGACCAAATTCTATTGGAGAGAGAGAGAGAGAGAGAGAGAGAGAGAGAGAGACGCTTTCTGGCTACAAAGAGCCCTTCTTCAGATCTGGGAAAGGCTCACAGCAAAATGGATGGTAGAACAGATTGTTTAGCATAAGTAGTTAGCACATATTGTAAGGGACAATTCAAGATAAAGTTAACACCTCTGCAGGCATAGGACAAAAACGGGTTTAGGGGGTTACAGATTGCTGTAATAAGCAAGAAATTCAGTGTGTCTGTTCAGTCCATGATTTTTTGGTGTCTGGCAGAGTTATGAATTTCAGCTCCCAGGCTCATCTTTTGAAAGTGTTGTGCAGACTTCCTTTGAGGATGAGGATTGATATGTCGCTTTGTGAAATGTTCACCCATAAGTGATAGGGTGTTTTTCCTATGTGAGTTCATTCCAGAGCACAGTGATTTTCTGGTTTCACTTACCTTTCCCAGACCTAAAGAAGGGTTCTGTGTGACACAAAAGCTTGTCCAATAAAGCTTGGTCCAATAAAAGATATTACCACACCTAAATTGTCTCTCTGATATCTTGGGACCCACACAGCTACAACTATATTGCACAGGCTGAATATATAGCAGGGATAATAATTATATAGCAGGGAATAATATAGCAGGGAAAATTATAATGACAGTAGTGTTCTTTTTAAAAGCCATGAGCTTTCCATGGGATAAAACTCATGCACATAATCATGACTACACTGAAATCCATTATAAACTCATATTATGATTATATGCCCTGCTTACTATTAGAGCTGGTCGAATTATTCATCATGAACAATTTATCAGTCAAACTGAACATGTCACAATTTTTACAATGGTATCTGCAGTGGAAGGTCTGGGGTTTATGGCTAAGGACCTGTCTACATTTATAAGTCTTGCTGTATTACATCCGCATAGTGAAAGAGGCTAAACCCTCCTCCACCCTGCCATGACACACACACAATTGCCTAATTGTGGATGCAGTTATATTGATATAGAAGTTCTTTTCTGGAATATTTTATTTTTGTTCAAAAAACAAAATAAATGATACCAGTGTAAGTGCACTAGGACTTTTACCAGTATTACTTTGTCAGAAAGAAAAATCGCACTTAAAATCTTTTTAAGTGTAAACCAAATGATATATTATAATAAGGGATAATGTGTTAGAGGGCTGTCTATGGGGGAAAAATACATACTGCCTGTTTGAGAGACCTGGATAAACCAGACACAGCCAGATCATATTATCTGTGAAATGCTGTACTTGAGCCAGGTGGTTAATCATTTCAAAGATGGCTATTTAATGCTGCTAATTGACCTTCTTTCCTGCCCTTATAATCTCTTGGAGGGTGGGAGAATGCAAATTATTACCAATCCTTATGGTACTTCAGAAAAGTATTTACAAAAACAGGAGCCTATCTGGGATACTGTGCCTATTGAAGTCAATAGGGCCATTTAATTCAGTGGTGTGAGATCACACCCCAGTGAACTCTTAAAACCTGGGAGCTGTCTTGGATTCAAAGACTTCATGAGAAAGAGGAAGTCCTTATCAGGAACATTTCTAGATACAGCAGCAGAGGCTGATGGTTTTGCCAGGGTCAGAGAGGGATTTGATTTCAAGAGAAGTGAAATTTTCTTGTACTCTGTAACTAAGCTAAGGGGAAATGTCCTCACTGGGCTTTGCAGAGTATTCAGTTGAAGTATGTTATACAATTTGTTTCTTTTCCTACCATTTTCTCTCAATTCCCCCAAAATCACATTTTTAACACATATACTGTTGCTGGGAACGTTCAAACAGATAGTCCTAAAAGAGAGAAAAGAGGGAGAGGTAAACGATGTGGCTGGTCAAAGATTTTGTCAAAATTGGTTTTCGATGGAAAATTGGGTTTTGTGACAATTTTTTTTAAACATGTCTGCCTTCCATGGAAATTTTTGACTTTTCATTGAAAAACTGAATATTCAAAAAGGTTCTTTTTCCAGCCAAAAAACTACATATTTTAGCCCAAAAAGGGGGGAAATAAAAAAAATTAGAAAATACCATTGTGGTGCTTCAAGGCAGTTGCTTCTTCCTTGATTTTCTACAATGGGCCATGTTCACAGCTGGACTGCATTTCCCATGATGCACCCCAGTGGTTCAGCAAGAGAGGGACACCATAGTGCATCATGGGAGAAGTAGTCTGACCATGGATTCTAGCCCACAGAGAAGAATAGGAGTATGAGGCATATGGCAGCATTTCCAAATCAAAAGATTTAGGTCCAAAAATTTCTGGTCAGCAGCCAAAAGTTTGCTGGTTTTGATTTTTTGCTGGAAGGTTAAACTTTTCAATGGAAAAAAAAACCCATCAGCTCTAGCAGGAAAACAAACATGTTTCTGAACCTTAATGCTCTTCACTCATGGTTTTGGTCAAATGAGCCATGGACTCCTCTCCTATGGAAGTGTAACGCAAGGGGCTGCAGCAGGAAGAAGATCAGCAATCAAAGAGAAGGTGTGAGCTGGTAAAAGTGCAGATGACAGTGCTCATTATTCAAGATAGTGTTTCTATAAAGCATCCAGTAAAATAATCACCTAATACAGTGGTCCCCAAAGTTTCTACATTGCACCCCCCTGTTGCTTCTGTCCACATCCACCCCTTAGGAAGAGATATCAGAAAATCCAAATAAATAAGTCAAATGAAAAAAATTCTTAGTTAAGGAATGATCCAACACCCACTGAAATCTACCCACTGAAAGGCTGCCATTGACTTCAAAGTGAATGATGGATCAAGCTTTTATTGAATTTACTGATCTCCCATTTTCTCTCACCATCTGTCACCATTTGTTATATTCAGTTACACAGCTTACACATGATGACTAAATGTAGGTGTGTGCATGCATGTACATGCCTGCTCTTTGCAAAAGCAGTCATCTGAGAAACAGTCTCTGTACTGGGATTCTGTATAAAAAAAGACTTCTACAATGGTAACTAAAGCAATGTCTCATACCCATTTTGTAATTGCCATTACCTATCATAAGCACATACAACATATTCAAAGTACTCAGAGTGACAGTGAAAGAAATGATTGAATTAAGGAACCTGCTGAACAGGCAAGGTTAGACTATAGACAGAAGTTAGGAGTCAGTGATATCATGCAAAAACAATGAGAGTCCTGTAGCACTTTAAAGATTAACAGATTTAATTTCTGCAGGCATAAGCTTTCATGTTTATTCTCACAGCTAAGCACCATTGCTAGGGGAAGGCAATGCTGACCTACTGCAAAGAAACAGCATTGTTTTAATTGGACAAACAGATTAGGAAAAGCAGGAAGTTAGAGAGCAGAGGGAACTGCTTAAGGGCAGTACTGTAGTATAAACTGTTTTCCAATCTCAGGAGGAAAAGAAATATGTGTGGTGAATCACACTGACAGATTTTCAAGCAAGCTGGTGAAGAGCATGACCAAACTAGCACAGTAGCAGTTACTTCGGAGAACAAGGAAGAGCATAATAGTCATCTTGCTGAGAACAAGTGCTAAAAGCAAGCCTCTGTTATGGGAGAACGAGTTCCTCATAATGAGCTGCTGAAATTTTACTTGCTCAGTTTCTGAAGAAAGAGAAATTGAACACCTAACACCTCAGAAAGAAAAGCATGATCCTGCACCACTGAAATCAGTGGAAGCTTTACCTTTGACTTCAATATCACTGGGGTCAAGCAATTAGTGGCTCAATGGAGACCACAGAGAGCAGTAACAATAATGGAGACTCCCGTGCTTCTGTCTTTAGCACACAAACTAGCAGCAGCAACAGAGGACACAGAACTGGCTTAATTCATGTGCAAACTGGCTGGAAAAATATAATCAAGGTTCCAGCACTCCGATTCCTGTACTTTTAAAAAAAAGGTGTAAAAAGGGATCCTCCAATAATGCAGAAAAGACCCCATCCACGCAACCATAGGCTGAATGCAGATAATTGTGATGCTTATTCTTCTTGCAGAGATGCTTACTCTATCAAAGCATTATTTATTTTAATTTAAGAACATTTCCTCTGATCTCACTGCTGAAATGAAAAGAACATTACTTGGATGGTGCTGCTTGTACAATGAAAGCACAAGCTTTAGTCATTTAAACAGCAGCCATTATGATCTAACTGCTGAAAACACCAGCAGTTCCCTCTCCAACGATTTAACTATGCATTAAATATAATACAGCATTCCTACTCTAGTAATCAAATAATTATATCCACATTTTTTGTATTTCAATAAGTAAAATCATACACAACAATATTTCTTTGTACCCATTTCCCCTCTATCCCTTAAATAGAGTTTGTTGAATACCTATTTCTAAACATTGTACTGTACAATTAAAAAATAGCTTTTTTCAACTTTATTATTTTTAAAAACAAATAAGGCCCTCGCCCTGCACTGATACCTGTGTGGGTCCAGACGTCTGCCTCTGTGGTGGGCAGTGCAGCATCGGGACCTAAACTACTGCCAAATCAAAACCGGTGGACACTTCTGAACTCTGAAGTGGCTGCCTGGCTTAGAGAAGCGTAACTGCCCTTGGAACAGTATAAGTCTGGAAGGCTAGAGGCCTCCCTTCATGGCAGTTACATGAACAGAAAGGTCCTCTGTAGCCAACATCAGGAACAGCAGCATCCACCACATCATCAGAGCAGGAGGGACAAGAAGGAAATTGCAAGAAGCCTTTTTTTCAGGGCTTCATTTCATGAGCAACTTGCACACAAAAGGTCAAATCTTTTAGATCGCTACAGCACATTAATCAATCAACAGGCAGTGGTCGAGTTCAAATTTTAACTTATCAGTTTACATATTTTAAATTGTTTGCTTTTTAGTGTACAACCCCACTTCAGTTCAGAGCCAGGTAAGAGTTGGCATATTCATACATATCCCAATACATTATTGGGATGTTAAGTTAAGATGTTAAGTTTTGCTCATTTGTGACCCCAATGCAGTTTTTATATTGGATTAAGTATATCCTGATGATTGTTAATAAATTAAGACTAACTTTTAAACAAACAGGCTAAGGCTACTTCTCTTCCCACCCAAACAGGACCATCACACTTATCTAAGGCTTTGTCCACGCTAGAAAAATAAGTTGACCTGACATAGATTGACTTACAGCCACTGCAATAATTACCACAGTGGCTGATGTCCACACTACCCTCCTTGGATTGGTGGAGTGCGAACTCACCCAGAGCACTTCCATCAACCTAAGAGGGGCCAGCCCTGGCTTCCCCCCTGCCCGTTCCCTGCCAGGAGCCAGGGAAAGCTGCTTGAGGCTTCCTGCCCCTGGAAAGTGAGGTCTCACCTGCCCCGGCTTCCTCCCCGCTTCCGGCGTCCACCTGCCCCTGCTGCCCACCGGATCAGATGGAAAAGTACCCGGGTTTCTCACCCTACCTGCAGCCAGGATGGATCCAGGTGCCTGGGCTTCTCAGCCTGCTCACAGCTCTCTTGTCCATTTCAATTAACAAGAATGACAGCCCCACAGCCGATGTAAAGGGGATGCAGTGACTACACTGACACTGTCACCCTAACTAAGATGACATGAGCCCTACACTTCTCATTGAAGTGGTTTTATTTTGTCAAAAAACAGGGCAGTTTTGTCAGGAGGAGGAGGATTGCAGTGTGTACCCTAGCACTGGTTTGTTGAAAAAAGCTGACTTTTGTTGACAAAATAGTCTAGTGTAAACAAGGCCTAAGTGAAATAATACTTAGCACAGCAGTGTGACTTAAAGATTGGATTCTGCAGATGAAAATTGTGTAATGAGTAATTTTACTTTAAATTGTTGTTTAGGTTAGGCAAGTTTTTCTTAGAACTTTTAAGAATGGATTTACATTTATATAAAATTGAAAACCAGTCATCATTTTCTCTCATTTTCTTTGACACTTCCCACTCCCTTAACTCCTACTGAAGACACTAAACGTTTACCAGGGTCACTCAGGAAGCTGTCAAGAAAACTTCTAAATTATTACCTGTGAGCTCCTCTTTTTCCATCTCAGAACAAATACATGCTTACATAGACATAGTTACAACAAAGCCCAGCAATTAATTTTACCTTTGATAAACAGGAAAAGGCAACTTGATGGCTATAATGGTAGAAGGTTTCCAATTGGAAACTCCCATGTTGATCTCAAGATAGGATTATTTGTTCATGATGGTGCTAGTTAGTCAGGGATGATCCTTGTCCCTTGCTAATATACACAGTTTGATATGGGAGAAGGAGAGTTAAATAGGGCTTTTGAACTTAGATTTGATGTAATAGCAAATGTTAAGACAGTGGACATATTCAAAGGTCAAAGTGACATGATCCAATTAATGGGCAAGGATGATGGCTGCATTTTGTACAGATTGATGCAGGAATGTATGTGTTTGGGAAGCCAGAGAGTAGGAAGTTACAGTTGTCGAGGTGAGATATAGCCTTGATTCGTCAAGGAATTTAAGCATGAGAGTCAAAGGTGGAGAGAATACAACAGAGGAAGCGAACAACTAACTTTACTGACCTCAAGCACAGGAGAGTTTGGAGGAGAGAGAGAAGAGTGGCAGTGAAGACAAACACATTGAAGTATGGAAGATCATGGGAAGCCTAAGTGGAGGGAGGGACAGGGCATGAATGACTCATGTTGAATGGGAAGAGCTGTTGGCCAGAAAAAGGAACTCTGATATCAAGAAACCAGAGAAAACATGCGTTTAGCATAAACAAGGTTGAATAAGTGGCCATTTTGGTGTGTGGACGAGTAATCCATGGCTGAAAAAATAGGTGGAGGTGAGAATGAGGATGCAGGTGGCTAATGTATTGCAAGGTATGTTTACATGGAAATTGAAGTCAGCAAGGGTGATGGCAGGAGACAGATCAGAGAGAAGAAGTGCCAGGAGTCAAAATCAGAGGGAAAGGTGATTGACAATGGGGTGAGTGAAAGGTGAAAGGCAAGTTAAATGAGCATATAGTTTGATGGGGTGATGGTCAAAGGAGGAGTGAAGAGTTTGATGCTATCATATAAAGACAATGGCTCTGGAGTTAACGTGCTTTCTGAAAAAACGCAAATAGTTTTTCTAACAGAGGATTCCATGAAATTGAAGTGACCATTCAGGAGAGAAATTGGACACATTTTACTGGCAAATATAATGGATTTGTGCCATTGTAGTGTGAGCAAAACATACAATTGCTATATTATCCTGTGCTAGTGGAGTAAACAACTTTACTTGTTATTACACCAGGCATTCAGTAATACCACAAAGGCTAGCCAATAGCTTTTAAGCCACAGTAGTAGGTGTGGAAATGTCCCAGGTCAGGAGGAACTCCCAAGGGACCATTCCTCAGACAGGCACAGTGACTTAGAGGCTCTTTCTTAAGCATAGGGTGCTGCATTATCCGCTTGGATAGAGAAGATTGATCCCTTCGATGAGCTGGCTCCACTCTGCCTTACTGAAGGGGAGAACAAGAGTATAGTCCAGCCTTGCCCATCTTTACTCCCTTTCTGGCATTTTCCCGTGAAGTTCACTGTGGGAAAACGCAGTCCCTAAACTCCCCAGGCCATGAGGACTGCCATTCTGAGTGATCTTTACATAGCTCTGCAAGGAGGTTGGAAGCTTTTTGTCCAACACTTGGTCCTTGCATAGCTGTTCATGATCCAGTCTGAAATATATCCTGTCTCCTTAATCACAGATTTATAAAAGTGGAGGGTCAGAAGGGACCTTGAGAGGTCATCGAATTCAATGTCTCTCAACAACCAATCTGTGGACTGGCACTGGTCCCTGAAATCTCCCTGACATGGTTTAGGAAGGCAGCAAGCTGGTCCTTCGTATCAAAAAGGTTGAGAGACACTGATTTCTAGGCCATCTTCTCACTCTGAAGCAAGACCAAGTATACTAAGGCCATGCTCTAATGAGCATGTGGCAAAACCCACTAGCAAGACAAACACTGAAACAATTGCTGAGATATTTAACTTGACTTACTTACTTTACTGATGTGCTGCCTGATACAATGTCAACGCCCAGTGGGCATACTGAATCCAGGAAGGTGAAATAGTCCATGTGCAGTGTTAAAATAAGCACTAAAATACAACAATATGTGTTGAGGAACATGATGGGGAAGTAAAGCTTGTGTTCCATTTTCTTTGTTAAAACCTCATATCTCATTCAAGGCATCTAAAATCACTGAGTGTCATCTACACACTCACTGAACACTGCACTGTTTTTTTTTTTAAAAAAAGGACGAACCCTAAACTTCTGACACACTGCTGAAACATGAAAAGAGTGGAAAGGATGTGAAAATTTAAAACAAGTCACCCAACGGCCATAACCACACTGCAAATTATAGCAACAGAACTGCTGCTGTTTCCAAACGTGTCAGCCTTCAGCAAAGTCTTTAGTGCTGCAGACTTACATTACCATTTCTAAAATACAAGTGCTCATGACATACTCAGTTTTAGTAGTAAAAAGAGTGATCTCCTCTGGAGTTAGAGTGTGGCTACTGACATTTAGCTTTATTGATGCACCAACCAAGCTACAACTCTGGTAAAAAGCCTCATTGTTCTTAATGCTCTTGAGGGAATATGAAAGCAGATACAAGACGACAGAAATTAGAAGGGGTTGAGAGATGACTATGTGTTTTCAGATAATTGGCTCAATACCATGAAAACGATTTGTAAAAGACATTCCCTGACTGTTGCTTCTTACAAACAAAAGCACACAATTTCCTAGATGTGAGTGAAAATCTAAATTGCGTTACATTGTGTTTCACTAGTCTTTCACATTTACCTGAAAGTCTCAATATCTGCGGAGTTTATAAGTAAAAATAGTTTTTTTTTCCTTAACAGCCAATGCTGCAAACTTATCCTGGGCTCAAAAGATCAAGATGGGTTATTTTCATCTTGTCTGTTATCATCAAAAACATAGGTTCTATAATCCAAGTGACATCTGTGTGGCACCACTGAACACTGGGACTGCACCAGAGTAACTGATTAAGTCTTAGCCATTCTGTTGCTGATGCACAAGATGGAATAGAATCCAACTCACTCAGTCAAAACCTGGGTTAACTGTGTAGATGTAACATGAATTGAAAACCCTAACAATACTTTAAACAATATTTTTGTCATTAAAGTTAGCAGATACGACAACGAATACCCAAAAAGAGGTAATCTGTTGACTAAAGTGGTATCGTTCATAAATGGTCACTTTTTGAAGTAGAGCCACACTTTGTCATTAATTTCAGTGGACTTTGGGTCACTCTCAATCTGTTTGTTGATTTCAGTAGGCTTTTGATGGGGCCCTTCAAGGATTAGCCCAAATCAGTTCTTCCTTTTGCATGATCTTTGGCCATTTTTTCTTTTTACAGAGTGGGCTAGGGCAAAGCCAAGTGGCACTGATGAAAAAAAACCTCAAACCAACTGTATGTCATTCATTTTACATGAAAGAGCTACTTAAGATGTGCCACCTTGAACTCTGCACATTCCCCCTCATTAAGCTCATTAAGCATCATTTGGAACTGACACAGCCACAGTGTGGGGAACTGAACAGCACATATGGTGTTTTATTCCTGGTAGCCTAGATACCAGAAAATAGCAAATTCAGCCACATGCTATAGTCAAAGTTTTATATTTCTAAGACTAATTCTTGCTGGATCTTTTGCCTTATTTCAAAACTTCTCAAGATTCTTATATTTTGAATCACAAAGACATTAGCCAAAAGAACTCAATGTTCCTGGGGCACGACAAACATACAAACAAACATCCTAATTACTCAATACTAACATTTACCAGACATTTTGAAAGGGTTGATCTTTGTTACATAAAACTTCAAAGAAAATACTATCATCATTCTGAATCACCTAAAACTGGTGTCGTACATGAAGCTGAGAAGTCTCATACTGAAAGGAAAACATCATAAGACTTGCATTTTCAGTGTAGCAGATTCTGCTTTTCTCCAATGTTTGCCTGAGGCCACTTCTGTTTGTTAAATCGTCATGAAAAATGATTTATGTCCATTCTAGCTTGCAACAAATAAAATAAAAAACCCAAGGAAAAGCAATGTAAAATTCCATTTGTGGTTTTCATGCGACTTGAACTTTTTAAGGCACAATGATTAAAGCTCACATTCTGTGGAGTCCCATTCTACAATAGAGATAAAAAATGTGGTTTATAAAAATATCTGCGATGACAGGGATAGATCAGCTTATGCTGTCATGTCTGTATAGAACTGCCTTCACAATTTAAACTGTACTCTAAATTTTTGTCTTTCCCTACCTACCAAGACTCTTAAGCTCCATGAATTTATTGACTATGCGCTATTTCAATAAAAAGGACATCCAAAATATGTGATCACATCATATCATCTGACTAAGCATTCCAAAGACCCAAATAAGACTTAGATCTTATTTTTATTTTATCTTATTTTATTTTTTTTATTTTTATCTTATCTTACTTTATCTTATTTTAAATAAGACTTAGATCTTATCTTATTTTCATTTATAGGGAAAGACTAAGGCCCCAGTGAAGTCAATGAGACTCCTGTGCTTAAAACTACATGTGCGCTTAAATGCTTTGCTGGATTGGGCTTTAAAACTTTAGCTCTAATTTCACTTTTTATGGCCTCTATCGCTAACCTTAAACTACAGTGCTCAGTCCATTTTTCTTACCTAATCATAATAAAATAATACACACAGAACTCAAGTAATACCTGTAATCCTAATAGTAGTAATTATGGTATACAGATAAGTAAAGGAACTCTAAAAATAACAAAATAAGCATTCATTCCTCAACTACTCCAGACTGTAAAGTCATGAAACTGGCTGAGACATAGGTCAGTTAAAAAAAAGAAGTATTCTATCACTTAGCTGGAATAATTAATGTGCAACAGCTCCTCAAATGCACAGCAATACAGTGTCAAATCAACTAATATCAATTAATAATATAATGATGCCAATGAAAATATTATCATGAACTGGATGCACCCTTTTCATGGGAATTAGGCTGATCGTTGAAGGGTAACTTCACACCTAACATAACTGTAAAATTAATCCCTACCCAAGACAAAAGGAGTGTGTGAACCTGCCCAGGAACTTTTGCTGAGTATTGATTTGTGTAGGAGTGGTGGTGGGGGATGCAGAGCAAAAAGAAACTGAGAACAGACAAGAAAGACTGAGATAGTGAAATAGGCAGCTGGAAGTGTCTAACCCTGAAATAAACCTGGGGAGAGGTTTTGGGGCTAATATTTTAGGCTGAATAAAAAAAGGCTCTTCAAGCCCACCGACAGCAATTCCAGGCCCCAGGACAGAACAGTTAATGCCCTCCCCCCTGCTAGAAAGAGATGGATGAGGCCTGAATGGGCTTCCACTAGAAATTTTTACTTATTTTAGTATGTATTATTTATTATGGGTCATGCAGGTTCCTGGATGGCTGAGGAGGTGGTATCTGCTATCAGCTTCCCAGGTCCCTTGGACTCCCCAGTGAGATTACTGATGAACCTGGGAAGCTGAGTAACAGATATCACCTATTCAGCCTGCCCAGGAAGCCTCATGGTGCATAATAAATAAGCGCTGTTCAGGGGAGGGGCAGAGAACAGGAGCAGTGGGAGACTCGGGGGAAGGAGAAGGTGTTGAGAAGAGGAGGATACATATCTATCTTCCCATCCACCCTTTTAAATCACTGGGCCCTTGAGCAATTACCCCCCTTGCTTCCCCTGTCAACAGGCCTGAGGCTCTTGCTGCTGTGAGCAAAAGAAGCTCTTTCTTGCTATTTGATTCCTTCTGCAATCAGAGATACAACACTTTGTGCATTTTTTCATAAGTAAACAAAACTGCACCAAAGAAATGATTACCACCAAATTTCTGCTGTCAACCGGCATACCCAGAGAGCCTCAAACTTTGACTAGTCACTTGGTTCAGAAGGGTCAACAATATTAATAGTCATGAAGGATGTGTGTTTAGTCCTCAAACATCCCAGATTACCATTTGGTACACCTAGGAAGGAAGGGAATTTGCTGGGGGCCAAATCAATTCCCAGCACTGGCTAGAGCAGTTTTAGGGATGCTCCAACATGTGATAGTGGATAGTGGTTCCCTAAGAGCCACTCTACTGGCTAGGACTGCTGGATAATTTTGCACTTCAGCCCTTTCCTTATATGCCCCTCTGTGTCTCAGAACACAATGTAATAAGAACACAGAACGAAAGAACAGTGATAGTGGTTCAGAGTCTAGCCCAACAGCTTTTCTTCCAACAGTGACTAATGACAGGTGCTTCAAAGGCAATGAATAGAACAGGACAATCAATCATCCAATGCTCCAGCCCTTGTCATTCAGAGGCTTAGTGACAGAGAGAACATGGAGTTGCATCCCTGTCCATCTTGGCTAATAGCTATTGATGGACCTATCCTCCATGAATTTATCTAATTCTTTTTTAAACCAATTGTACTTTTGGCCTTCATAACATGCCCAGCAATGAATTCCACAAGTTGACTTTGTGAAGAAGTGCTTTCCTTTGATGGTATTAAATCTGATGCCTATGAGTTTCATTGGGTGACCCGCTGGATCTTTTATTATGTGAAGGGGCACGTAACATTTCCTTATTAACTTTCTCCACACCATTTATGATTTTGTAGACTTCTATCATATACCCACTTAGTCTTTTCCAAACTGAATCACAGAACTGGAAGGCTCAAGAGGTATTCTAGTTCAGTCCCCTACACTCAAGGCAGGACCAAGCATTATCTAGACCATCCCTGACAGTTGTCTGTCCAACCTACCATTAAAAATCTCCAATGACAAAGATTCAACAATTTATAGGCAATTTATTCTGGAGCTTTATTGCCCTGACAGCTAGGAATTTTTTCCTAATGTCCAACCTAAATTGTCCTTGTTGCAATTTAAACTCATTTCCTCTTGTCCTAATCTCAGAGGTTAACAAGAACAATTTTTCTCCCTCCTCCTTATAACAACCTTTTATGTACTTGAAAACTTATGTTCCCTCTCAGTCTTCTCTTCTCCATACTAAACAAACCTGATTTTTTCAATCTTCCCTCATAGGTCATGTTTTCTAGAACTTTAATAATTTTTGTTACTCTTCTCCAATTTGTCCACATCTTTCCTGAAATGTGGCATCCAGAATGGGACAGAATTCTGAAGCCTAATGAGCATGGAGTAGAGGGGAAGAATTTCTTTTTGGGTCTTGCTTACAATGCTCCTGCCAATACACCCCAAAATAATGTTTGCTTTTTTTGCAGGTGTTACAGTGTTGACTCATATTGATCCACTATGACCCCCACATCCCTTTCTGCAATACTCCTTCCTATGCAGTCATTTCCCATGTTGTATGTACACAACTGATTGTTCCTTTCTAAGTGGAGTACTTTGCATTTGTCCTTATTAAATTTCATTCTTTTTACTTCAGACCATTTCTCCAGTTTGTCCAGATCATTTCGAATTTTAATTCTGTCCTCCAGCACACTTGCAACCCCTCCCAGCTTGGTATTGGCCACAAACTTTATAAGTGTACTGTCTATGCCGTTATCTAAATCACTGATGAAGATATTAAACAGAATCAAACCCAGAACTGATCCTTATCATAGAATCACAGAGGATTAGGGTTGGAAGGGACCTCCGAAGGTCATCTAGTCCAACCCCCTGCTCAAAGAAGAACCAACCCTCGTTAAATGATCCCAGCCAGCACTATCAACGAGCCTTGTTATCCTGTCAAAGAAAGCTATCAGGTTTGCTTGACATGATTTGTTCTTGACAAATCTATGCTGATGGTTACTTATCACCTTATTATCTTCTAGATGTTTGCAAATTGATTGCTTAATTATTTGCTCCCTTATCTTTCCAGGTACTGAAGTTAAGTCGACAGGTCTGTAATTCCCTGGCTTGTCCTTATTCCTCTTTTTATAGCTAGGCACTATATTTGCCCTTTTCCTGTCCTCTGGCATCTCTCCCATCTTCCATGACTTTTTGAAAATAATTGCTAATGGCTCAGATATCAATTCTGTCAGCTCCTTGAGTATTCTAACATGCATTTATTTCATCAGGCCCTAGTGACTTGAAGACATCTAACCTATGTAATTTTTAACTTGCTCTTTCTGTATTTTAACCTCTGATCCTACTTCACGTTCACTGTCATTTGTTAAGTTAAATGTCCAATTGCTAATAAACTTTTTGGTAAAAACTGAAACAAAAGTCATTTATCACTTCTCCCATTTCCACAATTTGTTATTATTCCCCCCACCCCACCCCACCCCACCCCTACTCAATACCAACATTTACCAGACATTTTGAAAAGGTTGATCTTTGTTACATAAAACATTTAAAAAACAAACAAAAAACCAAAAATCCCCATCATTCTTAGTCCTCTAAAACTATGTCCTACGAGAGATTACACTAGATCATCTTAATTGTTAATTCTATCCTTAAAATCTATGATTTTATTAACTTTATTATCCCCCTTGTGCTGCTGCAGTAACTAGAGAAAAATCCCCAAAAAGTAGGGGGGAGAGAATGGCAATACTGATGGATCTTCCTTCAAAATCTGTCTTAAAAAGAGATGGCCTGTGAAATGTTGGAAACTTGAGAGTTCTAGATTGTATTCTTAGTTTGCCAGCATCCACTTGAGTCTGAGGGTACTAAACCTATCATGTGATGGCAGGGTTTTAATATCTGTAACCCTGACCCACTTCAGCTGACTGGAGCCAGCCAATAAAGTTCAATGCTCTTATCAGTACTGCTACATGCCACATTTTTATCATAGGTAGATTAACAATGTATGAAAAAAAAGGACAAAAAAAATTCTAGGTTCAATTTCCAAAAAGTCTGGGTAACACATCCTGAAGAAGTGGCATATTTCCTTTGGCCTAGCCAATGGCAATAACCACAGATCTTTTGTATTAAGGGCCCGATTTTTAAAGAGTGCCAAAAAGATGCAGATAGGTGGTACCTACTGGGATTTTCAAAAGCATCTAGGCACCTAACTCCCATTGAAATCCATGGGAATGAGGCACCGATGCCCATTTAAAAATCCCACTAAATGCCTATGTAAACACCTTTAAAAATTTTGATCCTAAGTGTCTAATTTGATGATGACATAATGAGTCATTCAGAGCTCATCATATGAAAAACTTCAGACGCACAGGTTTTGTTATTCTCCAAAGACAGTTAGGTGTTCAGGAAGCACAAACGCCATAGAACTATGCTTCAATCTTGGTATGAGTTCTTTTTTACATTGCTTGGGATTGATTGAACTTTGGTATTATTGAACTTTATTGCAAAAAGCAATTTATTAGTGAGAAGTGATCATCTCTCAACGCAATCTCATATTCACTGCACAATTTAGCTACAGTCACAAGTAAGTCTTATCAATCAAACTTTAATAACCTTTAATAGTGAAGAAGGATGGCTTTATATTCTTAAATATTATCTATTTCTATTATGTAAATTATTTCTTCCATTTCTTTTATTTATCAGCTATTATTGTATTACTGGAAATACATTTTTGCACTTTTGTTTTTGAGCTATATTGTATTAGGTTAGATTTCACAAGGGACTAGTTTTGGTAATGTGGTAATTAAGCCCTGAACAGATGTCAGCATTAATAAGAGACTCAAATGAAGTGTAAGGAGATAAATGTACTGTTTTAGCTGTGCTGGCAGGGCAGGCATCATTGGTGGCAGTGGATGGCATGGATTCAACAATTCTTTGGTTGAGAAAGCTTCCAGCAGGATCTTTGATAAGTAGGATCTCTGATACTACTAGCTACTGTATATGCAGTGACTATACATACAAAATCAGTTTATGACTAGATGGGAGGATTTCCAGACTCTCTGGTACTTATGCTAGCAATTTTTTCCATTGATATATACAAAACTACTACATCAACATTTATATACATCACAGGAATTTGGGCCATATACCAGTCATAATTAAAATCTTAATTATGAAAATAAATTTCTCTTTTTTATGAATATCTTGACTGCAAATATTTTATAAGAGGCTTTCAGTAACTGTTCAAAAGAATGTATACCTTATTTTCCTTTCTTTAAATAATTCAGCAAGATAAAATGTACCTTGATTTCAAGGTTGGGTTCTTGGTTGTCATTTATTTGGAAATGGATGAAACTAGGCAGTTCTAGGGCTATATATAAGTTCAAACACTAAAATCCCAGTGTGTTCACTCAAACTCATACTCATGAGGAAGCCCATTTAGATATCCAATGCAGTAGCTGAAAGTTACCATAAAGTCTAGTCAAATTGCTGTTGATACTGGGGGAAATCTATTATTTTTTATAAAAACAAAGTGCAGTGCAGTTTACCTGTGTGATATCCATACAGTTAAATCAAAGGAGACAGTAAGGAATTAACCAACCAGAAACAAAACAATGGCAAAGGTAAGGTACTATCACAGGGAATGACAAGGGTCCTGGGAGGAGAGGAAAGAACAGGGGGAAGCTATCAAACAGGGAATATGCAGATATTGGCTTCAACTCAGCTGACATAGCATAATTTTTCCAGGCTGAACTTCAGAACAAAGAGATACTAAAACCTGAAAGATACTAGGCTAGGGAAGGAGGGGGGTTGAATGGGTTATCCCCAGCTGCCTGGGATGAGACACAGAGAGATACACTGAGAAAGAGAGAAACTGCAGCAAGAAAGCAGTCCCTCCCATAGGAGTAAATGGTGTGAGGACAACTTAAAAAAGCTTGCAAGGAAAGACTACAATATAGGTAAGAGCCAGGCAGATAGGCCTTTTATTGTTTTAACACTTTTCTCTGTTTACAACTTACCTTCGGGTGAATACATTATGCTTTGTATTGAAGAAATGTTTTTGACTCAGTCGTTTTTACATGGTTGGTAAACAAGGGGCTGCAGCCCAAAAGTCCAGTTCCAAATCAGTTGAACTGTGTGGGTTCACTCTTAAAGAGCACTTTAGAGCTAAAAACACAGCTTGCCCTACAACTGTGACAGCTGTCTTGGCTATACACACATTTTTTTTTACTTGAGAGAAATTATGTACGACTAAACTTCATATTTGGAAGAGGATAACCAATGCTCAGTGTACAGAAATAAACAGAAGTGAGATGGCTGAGTCTAGCTGGAATACTGTATTTCTAGAAGGCATCATAAATACTAGATTTCTGATTGTATATTCTGTTAGAGAAATTCAAGGTACATCACACTGCCAGCAGAGTTTCACCACATACCATTGAAAGAACCCTAAATCAGCACAGAAGCATCCATTTTCCAGCACCATTGCATGCACATGTAGAATTAAATTCGTAGTAGGTAACTTGCAATAGATACACACAATCTGTACAATAATGATTTGTAAGTGCCCATCTACTGCAGTGTACAATAAATGTAACATATTCCCAGTCAGGAAACACATAAAGCTAAATTTAACCTGAATATTCATTTGTTTCAGTGTTACAGAAATCACTGAAGAATCTCTGACTTCTCTGATATTGTGTATTTGTATTTTACACCTATCTTGTATGTTAGAATTACACCGTCTACACTTGCTTCAGGCCCTGATCTTATATTTCCTGGACAGTTTTACGTACACTAGGAACAAAAGATGGAACTCTTCGATTGTAAACTTTTGGGGGCAAGGACAGTGAGCCAGATTCTCCACTGCTGTGCATGATGCAGCATCATTTCCACCTGTATAGAGGGAATGTAATGTGAGTGTCGAATACTGCCATTCTGATTTGATAGCATTTCAGACCCATGGTTTTCATGTTACACAGGGTAGAATCAGGCCCTGTTTCTTCCTTTCCTTTATGTTTGCTCATTGCAAAATGCAAAAATAAAAAGATGGTATTTGTATAAAATACTTTTAAACCAAATTAGCCACTCAGAGAATAAGCTTCCCACTCACTGTCTTGATAGACTCTTTTCTCAGTGAGCCATGCACTTGGTCCTGGGAAGCACTGACATCTTGATCTGCCATCTGAAAAGCAGACTGATGGCAGACCCAGGGCAGCTCTACACGTCAAAGCTGCAGCTGCGCCACTGTAGCACTTTAGTGACGACATTACTATGCCAATGGGAGAGCTTTTCCCATCGGCATAGTTAGTCCACAAGAGCAGCTATGTCGACCGGGAAGCTCTCCTATCCACCTACACTGGATGTTAGGTGGTGGATTTTTCATACCTCTGAGCAATGAAGTTATTCCGATGTAAGTTTGTAGTGTAGATCTGGCCTCAGACTTCCAGGCTTCTGGCCAAAGGAGACCAGGTGCCTACTGCATAATAATTTTCATATTCTCAGTAACTCAGAGTGGTCAAGGCCGCTGGCTACACAGTCATTACACTATAGTTTCCTGCCTGCTGGCAGATGAGAGGGCCAGACATAAGGGCTTGTCTATATGAGGAAAAAGTCCAGGATAGTTAGTGCAAAATAGCTATCGTTGAACAGACGTGCTGTTCTAGTTCCCTGTGTGGACACTCTTATTCTGCATTAAGAGTGCCTCTGTGGTTTAGGTTAACACACTTTGGAATTTTGCATTAGCTTCCCTGTGAACTCTGCACATAGACAAGATTTTAATATGAGCCCTGTATGTGGCCATGGCCCCAAATAACAATGAGTGTGTCTGAAGAAATGTTTATGGCATTTTGATAAAAAGACATCAGAGAAAATCCCACAACTTTGAAAACTTCACTAACAGCTAGTAAATAGGATGTTCCCACTCTCTCCATTCAGTAAAACAGGTTACATTTGAACCCTCTACAATACTGAATAAAAAAGCATTCAGAAGCAAAAGGCTGCGTTCACAAATAGCAAAGAGCCTTAACTGACACTTCCAGAAATCCAAGTCAATGTATTCTGTAATTCATATATCATGTATTGAACTTCGGTAAGTCTTTCATGAATTGATGACAAACTGCAAATAACTGATGACAAATAGCTGACAAAGATTAAATAAAACAAGTTGATAATTTCATTTACAATTGATCATTTAAGGTTCGGCAATAAGACCTGTCTTAATATATACATCCTGTAAAAGATTTAAAGTGATATTTAATGGCATGACCAAAGACATAACTCAAAGGCTTCTACTGTCAAAAATCATCAACTGGTTTTTCAACTTTTATTTTCTATCTACTCTTAACAGGAGTCATTCTTCTCTTTTGGAGCAGAGTGCAGGAAAACAGGGGCTTTAAAGAGAGTAATTTAACTTAATTTACTGCTTTTTCTCTTCATAAATTAATAAAAAAAATAGGAACAGCATCTTTTCTTCTTGTTACTAAGTTCATGATGTGCATATGCCCTTAGGACCTGTTGCAAACATCCACTGAAATCAATGGGATTCTTTCCATTACTTCAGTAGGCTTTGGATCAAGCTCATAGACAAAGGAGTTTCCTTGGTAAGAAGTATTTTTATCAAAGTATCTTTTGAAAAATACCAACACATTTTCCATTGCAGTTCATTTTTTTGATGAAACATTTCACAATTGTATCTGCTTCATTTCCTCAACATTAGAGCTGTATTAGGCTTGCATTATACCATTAAGAGCCTCTTTCAACTAAACCATTTACAAGTTTCATTATAAACTCAAAATGCAAGTAAGGTTCCTGAATCTTGGCCCTTTTTTAAGGAAACCAGGATGGATTTAGGGTTTACACTGAGCAGGTTGAATTAATTTTGGGGGTCTAAACTGCTCATTAATTTTGCCTATTTCTTCTGTTTGTGAATAAGGAACTTAATTTGATGTTTATAAATGTATTCATTATTCTTAATTAGTTCATGCAAATAAATTTCAGCTGAGGGGGCGTTCATGAAGTTTTTTTAAAAGGCTAACAATGAATAGCGAATAACAACAAATCTTGTTCTCATGTAAATACTAGCATGTGTCTGTGCAATAACTTTTCTGCAAACATGGTTGCAAACAAAAAGCAGTTTGTGGGTATGTCCATGATATCCAATAGTAAGAACCATGAAGACAGCTGGATCAAACAGCTGTTCAGAATTTGCACAGAAGCTTGCAGACTTTATTTTAGATTACTCTATCAGCTCTGATATGAAAGTGGGTCTTATTATGATTTCGATGCAGAAATAGGTCAGCTTTTAGAACAGCAAGTTCTTTGGGACAGGGCTCTGGGGCTTTGGTACTAACAGTGTCAACATCAAAGTCTCAGTTGTTCTAGATCTGTGTAGCTCTACTGACTTCAGAGCTATGTTGATTTACATCAAGGATCTAGCCCCAAATATTAAGTACAGCTGGTCAGAATACGGGGTTAGTGGATTATGAAATTTTAAAAAAATGTTTCCGATTTATTTGAATTTTTTGACTAGCTCTGACATTAAATATTAGTAATCAATCATATTAACAAAAAGCTCAAAGCAAAGTTCAGATGTATGTAGACACAAGCGATCTGAAAAATGAAAACTGTTTTATGGGAAACTCTGGAAAATGAAACTTCTGAATAAGCCAGAGAGCTGCTTGGCATCTCTTAAGTTTTTGACGATGGACGGTGTCTATTTAAAAGCTTGAGTCTCCTGTAGATTGTTTGGACCATATTTATTCTATTGCAATGTTTTTTTCTCACAGTTTATGGTTTGTTGCCTTACATCACCATGTCTGTCTCTCCTTTAAAAAACTGAATCACAATGACAAAATTCAAGTTCAGTTAGTCATACATAGATCCTTGAGCAATGGCAACTATTTCTTGCTCTGGCTGAGTATTCCAAATTCCAAAATAATTATACAAGAGAGAGTGAAACACTTTTAAAAAACTCTGAGAAAACAGGAAAGCAACCCTACATGAAACTCAAGTAACCAGAGAACTATTTGTTACAGCCTGTCATTACTTCATAAAGAACCATAATCATTTAAAAATCACAGTATTTCCCACTTTCATAGCTCTTTTAGTCTCAGAATCTCAAACAGCGTTGCAAATCTGGATGAATTTAACTCTATAATACCCTTACAGAGTTAGCTGTAGTAGCCCCATATTGCAGATAGGGAAACTAATGTAGAATGATGCAGTGTGACTTTCCCAGGTCACACGTTGAATCTGTGGCCAATCTGGGAAGGAAACCAGTGCTGTCAACCAGTTCTGTATCCAAAGCACAAGACCTACCAAATGCATGTTCTGATTTTTATCTTTCATATGCTAATTTTCAGCTGACACCGATTCTTATTTGACCATACTCAAAGAAACATACATATATTAGAAATCTGTCAGCAAATTGATCAGTCATTTGACTAGCTAATCTAAATATAAACTAAAATAATAACCCGAGAGCAGATTTCATGCAGCTGAAAACTCTCAAAAGGGGGAAAAAAAAGTCACTACAAGCAATTCTCAAAATTGAAAGAAAATAGTAGAAATAAATCAGAGAGGATATCTGCTGGCAATTAATGTTGTAACTGAAGAAAATATTTGATTTTGCTTCCCTAGTATCAGTGGGCAACATAAGCATAAGATCCTTTATTGTAGTGTTTATGCTTTCATTTTTCTAATGTACTCACTCTCATATTATTTTATTTAGGTGCTTGTATCTTTTATATTCTCAGGGTACAGTTCTTCTATGATTATATTTTATTTCCACTAAGTTAAAAACAAAGGAAGAAAACAAAGAAAACAAAAAGGGGGAAAATACAGGTTTTGTTTTGAATCTTACCTACTTTAATAAGGGTTGATTTGTAAACTGCAAGACAATAAAGGTGCGAAAACTAAACTCTCTGCAGATGATAAACACGACACTACATTATGATGTTCCCCAATATTTTCCCTCATGTATTGCTCTTTGGAGGCTAGTGGTGAGGGGGAGGAGAAATTTCTGTGGAAAAACACTTAAGGCATTGCCTAGCAGCACAAATACCACTCCCCTGAAAGTGGTAATACTAGCTGCTAAGGGCCAAAAGCACAACTGCCCAGTTGGGAAAGCTAAGAACCTACAGATTCTTTTCTGCAGGCTCTGATCCAGAATACCATATATTGCAATACCAACCAACAAAAGTGGTGCACCTGTTGACATTCAGCACAACATTCTATACTCAGGGTATTTTAGATAAGCTAACAGCCATTTATCAAACTGAACTACATGTGATACAAAAATGCACCACACTACTAAATCTTAGCAATGCTTGAAAGAGTAACTAGAAAATGTAAGCGGTTATGTGATGATTGGTGTTGTAATACATTTTGAGCTTTTTGTGAACTACTACCGATTATTGTGCATACTCTTAGAATTTTTATACTTCCATCAGCAGATTATTTTTGTAACATGTGTTTCCTTAGAGTTCTTGTACACTGCCCTCCTGCTAGGTTATTATTCTAACAATTTGTTTCTTTTCAGCAAGTAACATGATTGTTTTAGGAAATTATTCTTATTTCTCAGGCCTCCAATGTATGCTGGCAACTGTCTCCCTTGACAAAGGTGATGTTTATATGCATTTATTTTCTCCCTCTAGATTTAATTTGGTAGTCAGAGTAGGATTTCTGTTCAGCTTAATCTTGAACTCTGTGTGCAGGCACAAATGGCAAGCAAACTGTATGTCATACGAAAGTCTCTTCTCCTATTTGCTTGATCTATCTTGCTCTTTTACATGCTTTTTAATATTAATAATAATAATTATAACTGTTTCCTCTTCATTCATTCTTCCAAGCCTCCTCTAGCAATGATAGGAGACTGGAGTCTAGTTTCTTTTGATACAAAAGAAGGCCTAGGTAGAGCTCTAGCTGTACACAAGGTAGGAGTGCATCCACTTACAACATGATGCTGCAATGTCAAGATGTTCCCAGTCTCCCAACAGCATTTCTGACAAAGCCTCAAGTTTACAAACCCCTTTTTGTTGTTTGCAATGTTTAGGATAAAGCACATCAGGTATGTAACATAGTCTACCACTAATGCCCAAGGTTGGTACCTCTTTTCTCCCATTATTTAACTGTTTTAATTTATTTAAAAAGTGACAAATACAACCTTCCCTGTTTTTGTTGTCAACAGTTCTTTTGGGTCTAAGTCAATATGTGGACTGAAAGTTGTATTTTGGGTTATGCTTCCAGTTCTGCCACTGACTCACTGGACCAGCTTGGGTAAGTCACTTAACTTCACCCTGTGACATTGAGGAAATCAAGTAATGTCTCTGTGGTGCAGTTAATCATTTGGCACTATTATTTCTTACCAGTCAGTCTGGGGTATTAAGAGACTCAATTAGGGAAAAATTCTGTTCTTAGAACTTCTCTGATTATCTATTTGACATATTCACCATTATGATTCTGAGAAAATTCGCAGTGATTCTAGTGGCAGTTAGTGCTAGGAGTAAATATGCAGTATGCCAGAGATACATAGTAAAGAAGTTATAGGGACTCTCAGCATGTAAATAGATGTAGTGCACAGAAGTCAGTGGGCTAAAATGATTTACATCAGCTGAGAAACTGGCCCCCTTTGTTTGCAAAGCCTGTTGGAAGGAAAGTGTTATGTGAGTGCAAATATTTTTGGCAGCAATAAATGCATAACTAGAAGGATCATGTGTGACATTTCATGAACAAGATAATGTAATTTGAGTTATGCTGTATAACTTCACTTACGGAAAACTCAGAAATGCAGTGTTGGTAAATAGTGCCCCCTAACCCTGTGTTAATATTCAATATCCAATACCCCAGTCTGACTATGGAATGACATCCCCAAGTGATCAATATGTTATGATGCAAAAAATACAGAATAAATTGGTGTTCAGCAATTCTGGAAGATAGAATAAACTTCCCAAAATGACTCTGTATTTTCTATTTAAATGACAATGCTTTTCTCTTTCTTTTGCAATAACTGTTTGTGTTATTTAGGCAAGTTTCCCCAGCTTGTGTTGGCTTCACAGCACAGAAACTAGCTGTGTTTTTGGCTAAATCTGGCCTTAAATGATTAAGCAATCAGACCATCTGTATGTAAAAATACTTCCACACAAACACAGCGTATGGAGGGATTTTTATTTTGACCATCTTGTGGAATTTAAAATCATGATTTGAAAGAGATGTTTCCAAATATATTCACCAAATGGTCTTTTTAATATAAGTTTCCTTTAATAAGTGAAGCAAGTGGTAAAGCAGAGATGCAACAAAACAGGAAATAAACCTGGTTTATATTATATGCTGTGACAAAGCTCTTCCTCTACCTCGATGGGTCCAGCGCTTCCTTCTAGCAGTAGGCCAGGGAACTGTTTCAGCCCTTAGTGTTCTTCCATGCTTTAGAGATGGGGGAGGGCAATACAGCCTCTCTAAAATGACCAATCCCTGCTGGCTCCTGATCCTGTCTCTTGCTCTCACAGGCCCTTGCCTCTTCACTGGGGCTCTTGACCCTCCAGTGAATGGCTGGTGTGGGGAGGCAGTCCCACTCTTGACTCCAAGCCCCAAACCAGGGATGTTACAAGTAGCAGCCTCGTGCTGTGGCTTCAGGAAAGTTGCTAGCTTCCCTGGGTTACTTCCCTGTGCCCCTTGACTTAATGTCTGGATCGTGCTTGGACAGAGGCCCTTCCTGGTCTCCCTGCCAGGGGAGGCTCTTCCCCCTTGAAGCCCCACTAGGCATGGTAGTGCCCAAACCAAATGTCCAGTTCAGAGTTTCCCTTCTGGCAGGGTCTCTTCCCTTAGGCCTCCAGCCCTGGGAAAGGTCCTTTGCCCTCTTTGGGCAGGGTTTTCCTTCCCCCTAGTCTTTGTACCTGCTGGGTTCTCTCCGGCCAGGTTCTGCTCTTTCTCCAACACACTCCTGGCTCTTGACAGCATCTTACCTGCTCTCACACTCTGGTAGCTCACCTCACTCTCAGAACTCCAACCACACACTTTTTCTGGTGGCGAGGCTTTTAACAAGTCCTAGGTGGAGCCTTGATTGGCTCTGGGTGTATTAACTAATATGGAGTAACCCCTGCTCAGCTACCAAGGAAAAAGAGACTTACTGAGCCTAGGGTTGATATATTGGCCTTCTAGCACTCTCCAGTAGCCATCTAGTCTGACCCTGTCACAGTGCATACTCACATTGCTATAGAATAATAATAATGACATATGAAAACTGTATAGTCTTCGAGTTATGGCCTCAGCGCTAACAGTTAACAGATTGTATTTAGTCATTAAAGCAAAATATAGTACACAAACAGATGAAAGAATTATGCTGAGCACACAGGGAGGAGAGATTAAAAGTCTTTGGAAAAGTGATTGTATCGCTGTTTACAAATGTACCAGATGCACAGAAAATGCCTTTTTGCATCAGAAGGATCAGAATCTGTTATACAGCAGCCTTTTTTATGTCATCATAAAGCAGATTCCCATGTTTGACTGGATTTATGGAGTTTATTCCTGCTGACAAAAGTAACTCTTTAAAGGCTGGCTCTGCCATGCTTTATCCTCTATCCCTAAAGCATCTGGCATTCTCTAAAACTCCAAATTAAAAGTTGGCTTTGGTTTTTCTGAATCCCACATTACTTTGTCTCAGGAGCTGAGATTTCTGATTTTTTTTAAGTGTTCATAAATTTGTCATATCCCCTAACAAAATAGTTTTGTGGTCCTAAAGATATTGTCATTTTAATCCTACATAATACTTTTCAGTAAGGAGGGACCCTTGGACATTCTCACAGTGGGTGTAGTAATAGAACGTTCCTTTCCTCACTTCTAGTTGTAGCCCAGGTCTGTTAGCTTCCAGACGCATGGGTGAGGAAGTGAAAGATGTTATTTATATTTTAAGTTTTATCACTTTCCTTACAAGTCGCATCTCTGTTTTTCCCTGTCTTTTTTTTTTTTTTTTTTGGTCTGTCCTCAGGTTCTCTCTTTCGTTCATTTATATTGCAAAGTCTTCAGGAAAGTGAGCATGGGGCAGATCATGCAGTTATGTCTATTTACACTGGCTGATGATCTGGAACTATGTCTATTTTTAAAATCCCTTTACAGTGCCCCGTAATGTTATTGTTCTATATTACAGTTTACTCAAAACAAAATAGAGCAACAACAGGATGGCCTAAGGCTTAGTCCCTACCAATCTGCTATGAAAGGGCTAATCTCATTATTTTTGGGTAGAGACTGATTTTTTTAAAAAAAAAGAAATATAAAGGGGGAAGAGGAAAAGACGACAAAAACAAAAAACAAAAAAAATAGGCAGGAAAGAAAAAGGAAGGATGGCAATTCCTATGTTCTTAAGATTTAGGAGAGTGAACTCCTAATAAACACTCAACCTAAACTCAATTACACCAATGGAAGGAAATAATAGGCAAAATAAACAGTTCTCCCCCCCCTTCCTCCCCTTTTGTAACTATGCTAATAAAATCTAGCAAAACAGTTTGTCATTTCAAGTTTTAGAGATTGGTTGGTTAACTGGTCACTTTATATAACATGCTTTTTGGGGCTGATTAGTTGTGAGAGCCCATTAGTCAGCATTAAACTATTTGGAGCTAGGGATGATTATGTTAGCACAGATGTAATCTGCACAGGATGCTGACTGAAGAAAAGAACTCACAGCAGTTATTAGTCAAAAGTCTCAAGTCATGCTGCTGTTTGTTAAGTGATTAAAAGAACACATGCAATGCAAGGCCTCACCTAAGGGGGACCCTCTTGGAAACCAATATGTACTAATCACTCTGTGTTCTCCAAAGGGCTACATGAACAATTAGGTCATTTTCTTTTATGCAAAATTACAGACAAACATTCAGAAAATGTTTCAGCTCCAAAAATATCTCACACGAACATAGGTGTTCTTAAGGCATCCCTTGTATTATTTACACTTTGATGGCTAGCAAGTTCACTGCTCCTGAAATGCTTCTATTCACTCTAATTCAGATTTTTAGTGGATTTTATTTTGCAAAGATGGCAACTGAAGGATAGGCAAGAGATGGTTTATGTCAACATCTTTAACTTTGATACAGTTAAACATCTTCAACAGTTAAACAAAGTCAACATCTTTAACTTTGATACAGATATACAGTTAAATCTGGATAGGTTTGGGGAAATGCCTGCCTCCCTAAGCTGAGCATGCCAAGAAATGACAACTACCCACCCTTAGTTAAGGCAAATAGGTAGCATGCTGGGACACTAAAGGTCCCAGTCTCTCAATCCCAAAAGGACTTGCAGTAGGAAGTTCTCTCACTGCCATACTAAGGATTTTCTGACTGTCTCCTTGTGGCACCTGAGAAACAACATGACCCTGTAGAAGTTTCTACTTCCATCATGGGCTTTGTCAAGGTGAGCGTCCAGATTTATTCCAGATAACAGAGACACTAAGTCAAATAAACCCAGAACCAAGACTCCATGATCGGGAGATTGATTATATCTTCTGGATCCCAGGGACTTCCACTGGATCTGTGCAATGTAAAAAGTACACTCTGAGGAAGAAAGAGGTGCATCAGCACTCGAGGACTCATACTGTCCATGAAGGAGTGAGAGTCTAACAGAGTCTGAATGACCAGTATTAGTGAACAGCTGGAGCTGTTTTCGGAACTGAATAAACTGGAACAGAGACCCTGGATTCACCCATAGGCTCCCAAATCTACAGTAACATTTCTTATTCCTAGAGCTGGTTGGGAATTTTCCATAAGAATGATTGTTCAACAAAAAATGAAATTTCCGGAGGAAAATTTCAATTTTGCCAAAAAAAATTCTTAACGGAAAATCAACACAAAATATTGTGTTCTGGGTCAGTTCAACCAGAATTAAAATATTTTATTTTATTTAACTGACTATGTTTTGCTTTAAAACAATTCAACAAAATGCCACCATACTATTTCATGGGAGTTGTCATTTAGGCCATTCTCTCCTATCGACTGTGGTTACTGGAAGGGATACATCTCTTAGAATGCAACCATTCCTCTCTGAGCAAGTTGTGAGGTGCATCAAAGGATATGTGGTACCAAGGAGCCGGGCCATTAGGGGAAAAAAGAGGCTCCTACACAACTCGCAGAAGGCAAAGTATTTTTGGTCAATTCAGCAAACCAAAATTAAATATTTCAATTTTAGAATATCAAAATGTTTTGTTTCATTCAAAAGCTTCATTCTAATTATAATTTTTTTGGAATATTTCATTCTGAAAACATTTTCGATAATTCAGCTTTTTGCCCTGATTTGGGACAAAAACAAAACGCTGAAAATCAGAATTCCATGTGGGACAAAAATTCTGAACTTCAAGTCCTACTTATTCATTCCCTGGGGTGACACCAAATTCTCTATCCTTAAGCTCGGCTTCCTCTGTCATTATGCTTTAGGGCAATGGAAAGTGGAACTGATGACACCAAAAATGTGATCCCAGATGCAATGGAAAATCAGCACTAAAACAAATGCGACACCAGCACTCTCTGGCTGGGTTTAGGCACAATTAATTTCCTTGACACCTAAAGTTACCTATTTATAAAGTCTAAAATACAACAGTTTACTTGGGATTAACACAAAGAAAAATCTCTCTTAAAACGGAGCTGCTGTATTTGCAGCTAACAACCTAAAGAAAAAAACCGAGGCAGTTATTTGGTCTCTTATAACCTCAGCTATAAAAATTCAATGTCACAAGATTTCAATCCACATTGCTTTTCTAGCAGGTCCTCAAAGCTCATTGGTGCTAGGAAGAGTTGGGGATACATCTTAATAATGGGAATATGTAGCAGCCACCTTGAGGAAAAACATGAATTTTCTTAATTTCTATGTGACAGCCATATTTACTCAAGAAAGGTTTGTCTCCGGCCTGATTCTGATTGAAAACTGGACCATTTTCACTTGAAAAGGGCTGGCCCTGGTTTTATTTAAAGTAGTTCTGTACCATCATAAAATGTTCTGCAAAAACGTCTTATGGTCAAGTCCATAATGAAGTGTGATGAATTTTAATTTGTGTAGTTGAACCTTTTTCTTATAAATTTGTCCTCTGGCGGGGAGGGGAAAAGGGTTCCAACTGGAGAAGTAGGTAGGGGTGTGGATGTGGGTGAAAGAGAGTAACCTCAACATTCAAGCACATGTTATTTTATAAAGAACAAACAAAAGATCCTCAAGGTTTGGGCATTCTTTAGTTTTTATGGTCTATCACTACATTGCAGTTTAAAAAAAGGGGGGGGGAATAAGTATACAAATGTCAGTATCATAATCTCCTAACCTTTGGTTAGGAGAATAATAGAGATTATTCCTGTGTTACAGCTCAGCGCCTGTTATAACAACATGTAAGAATATGGAGTGGGATTTACTGAAAATAAAAATTGAAGAGATCAGCCTATTAGTAACTCCAATTTGAACAGGGCTCTGAGTATGGGTGAATTCAGGTTAGTGAGTGAGTGCCTCTGTTTGACAGTAATTTGAAGTACTGATTGATTTCCACCATGGCAATGATGGCACTGATTGAGCTGACAGCGCAGAAGACAATTTTGACCTACAGCCTTGAAAATTTCCAATAAATAAATCTGGAAACTGTGGATCACTACAACAGGGTTTGACACTGATGCCTATGACGTCAGCTGCACTGGCCCTGTGCTGACAGAACACAACAGTAACAAAAAGTTTAAGGTGGTTTTCTTTGCAAGACAAGACAAAAGGGAAAATGGCTTAATATTCTGAAGAGAATCTCACCAAAATAAATATAGCCAGGAAAATTAGTCAGTTCTTACTTATATTAAAGATAAACCTAAAAGATTAATCATTTCCTTTGAACTAGCAGAGAAGCTTTTATCTTGCAAAGCCAAAAGTCAGATGTGTACGGTAGTTGTGCTATTTTGTATTTTAGTTAGAAGTGAGAAGA
Organism: Mesoclemmys tuberculata; assembly: GCA_007922155.1. Lineage (NCBI taxonomy): Eukaryota > Metazoa > Chordata > Testudines > Chelidae > Mesoclemmys > Mesoclemmys tuberculata. The sequence goes on along the minus strand of ML675624.1, from coordinate 27,593,536 downwards.
AGGAATCATTTACCTGATAACTAGGTTTGCAGGCTTTTAGTTAGTGCACACAGCTGAATTTTTTCTTTGAAGGACGACAAAGGAAGGCTGATGAGAAATTTGACCTACTTTTTTTCCCCCCAATAATAAAGTCCATCAAAGAGATTTCTATGGATTAATATATTAAAATAAATAAATTAAATAAATGGCAATAGCACAACACTTTTGACTATCCCTAGTCAAAATCAGACTGTGTACCAAAATCAGAGTGTGAATACAAATCACATTTCAGTAAGAAATGGATATCAATTTCAAGTTTCCAATGGGTTATTATAGATCAGTGGTAAGAAATAAAAATAAGTTAAATAACTTCATGTTATCCTTTGAACCAAGCATTAATTTGGCGATACTCTCCTCTGTCCCACAGTTAATAATAGTGATTTCATAGGGGACTCAATCCTGAAAGGTACTCCACAACTTTTGGAGGTGCTAAGATCTCTAACCTATGAGAGATGTCCAAGGGTTTCAGTATCTTGCAGGTCCAAGCTTCCACAGATAAGTAATATGGCCCTTTATCACTTAAAGTCAGAAATCCAGCAGACATTTAAGCATTTAATTTTAAGCATGAGGGCAGTCCTACTGAGGACTATCCTTGAAGTTAAGCAAGTGCTTAAGTGTTTTGCTGAATCAGGGCCAATGTTAAGGGACAGTCAGAATAGTATGTTTAATTTGAAATGCCAGCATCCCAAGAAGTTCAGGCACTTGGATAGGGACCATTTTTCCTGCCCAGAAGTTCTGGTAGTGGCATCAACAAATATTAGAAACAGATATTCATACAACCAAAGTTTTCACTGAAGTCAGATTAATTCTTTCTGTAATTGTATATAATGAATTTCAAATCTGAGGCACACATTTTCAGATTAGAAATGCAATCACTCAAAATTAGCCACCTCTTTCCCCAATTCTAGTTAAGTCACTGTTAACTGGGTGGAAATTAGGCATTCAGTTGGGCACTTAATTTGTTTAAAAATGTCCCCCATAAAGTTTTGATTCAACATTTTAGAAAGTTGAATCAAAAGAATAACCAACCATCTACTTTAAAATGATCATTTCAGAGTTTTACCACTGTTAAATTTACCACAAATATTTCTGAAATCACATTGTAAATTTCCTTTCAGTGCCCAAGTCACTGTCACATACAAATTACTATATATGCTACTTGTTACAGTTCAAAATTGAAGCCTCCCATGCTGTCAGAGCTAATAAAACCTTCTGTAAAGCCTTTTTATTATGTACGACAAGTACCACAGGCTAACACACACCACTGCTTTTTTTGTTTGTGGCTCTTACTGTTTCAAAAGATAAACAAAATATCTGTCCTATTCACTGTCATTTTCACAGGAAATTATAAATTTATTTTTAGCTTGATTCTCTTTGTAGAGCCTTCATAAATTAAAGAAGAATAAAATGTGGTAAAATTCTAAGTTCCCTGTCGAGAAACTTCTTTTTCCTCTTGAAAAGTAAACGGATTGCTTGTTAAAATGGAAACAATTCCTCCCACCACCACCATCACCACCACCTTTCATTTTGTATGAAAGATGCTGTGTAAAAATAAAAAGCTGGACCTGAGCTGCAAGTTAAAATCTGGACCCAAATGACCTCACATTTCAGAAAAGTTTGGCTTCAGAGCCTTAGTTGGCCCTTGCATACTCATATATGGGCCAATCAAAGTTCTGATCTAGCCTTCCCCAAAATCTGAAGATGTCTGGATGCAAGATTTTGGTTTTGGCCCACCTCTAATGGAAACACGTTGTATTGTGATTGTGTTGAGCTTTTGAACGCTTACATTTAAGAAAATAAAATCAGTATTAAAGTAATTTCCAACATTTTTCCTTCAAGAATTCATCCTATCTTCTTTTGTCAAATTGAAACAGAGTAAACTGTATCTGGATTGTCTTCTTTCATAACATGTTAACCAGAAAATTAGATTAAATCACCTGCATATTTAATAGACCCATAGGATTTGACCATTTTTACAGTGGTCAGTGCAGATGTTCTAGTAACTATACATGACCAGACTGCAGCAGCTGTGATGATGACACTGGGTGCTGGTCATACACCATGTCCTCTTCCCACACACATACAGCATGAAACTCGAGCTAGCATCACTATGGTCCTCTGACCCTTCCATGGCAGTGCCACTGGGCGACAAGATCATGAATAATGCAGTGGCGCCAGGGATAAATGTGGCAGTATTCTTATTTTTGTTTGTTTGTTAGCTTTTCCACAGCTCCAAGTAAAACCAACCAAGATGAAGAGGGAAAGAGGAACACACACGTGAAGACAGAATAGTGAGGAAGAAGGAACTAACAACCCATGATGTATATTGCCCATGGGGAAGTAGAGAAGAAAATCAGAACATTGGCCGATTGTGACAGCTCTTTGGAAGTGTTCAAATACTAGTATTGGGCATAATTATCAGAAACTATGGTGCATAAGAACAGCCATACTAAGTCAGACAAATGGTCTATCTAGCCTAGTATCGTGTCTTCTGACAGTGGCCAACTCCAGATGCTTCCAAGGGAATGAAGAGAACAGGTCATCATCAAGTGATCAAGTGCTAGCTTCTGGCAACAGAGTCTAGGGACTTTTTATTGATGGACTTAGCCTCCATTAACTTATCTGTTCTTTTTTATCCCTGTTATAGTCTTAGCCTTCACAACATCCTCTGGCCAAGAGTTCCACAGGTTGACTGTGCGCTGTGTGAAGAAATACTTACTTATGTTTGTTTTAAACCTGCTACCTATTAATTTAATTTGGTGTCTCCTAGTTCTTGTGTTCTGAGATTGTAGATATAGAAAGGGAGCTCTAACTGTAATCTAGAAATTTGACTCTAAAATGTAATGGTAATTTTATCTTTCAGTTCCCATCCCCTTGAAAGAAATTAGAATTACTGTAATTCACCAAAAGAAAGGTCAAGGTTCCAGCCAGTGTCAGAGATGCCAATAGCTTTGTGAACAAATGATCAGGATCCTTACCCAATTTCAGGCTTGGAAAGCTCACCCATCCTTTGCCAGTGATGAGTGAAAAGCTTTTCCTAGTGAACATTGAGTCTTCAGCCAGTAACTTCTGCAGAATTTAAACCTTCATTAAAATAATATTTTTATCCCTGAAGGGTGCGTTAGTAAATTTTTCAAGACCTGTACAACAATACGTGTAATATATGTTTCAGATACAGTTAGCAGACAACTTTTGGAATCTAGTCTTGTATACTAATATATTTCAGATCAAATGCAAACACTTAAAATAGACTACAGCCATTTTTACTAGTTGTCTTGTATCCTTTTATCTTGTTTTCCAAGGGAATCCTTGCAGCTCACCACAAAAATGTATGTCTCACACAATGCACTTTTAACACTCATTTTTGTCACCTATATTGGTTTGGAAGGGAGTGCAATAGGCTACAAAAAAGGGTGTTAAGAAGTGCATACTGTAACAATATCTTTGATATTTCATAGAGATTCAGGATGGCATCACCACCCAGAACTCTGGGGTAAAAAAAAAAAAGATGGTTAGTATATGTATATATACTATATGGAATATCTAAGAATCCATCATGGAAAAATAGGTGCACATGACAGCATTTACTTCTTCAGGCAGAACAAACATTTTAGAAACTTAACTGGTCTTAGAAGCAGAGGTAGAAAATGAAAAGCAACAGGAAATCAGATTATCAAACCTATTTTATAATAGACAAGTAATGGTAATAATGAAAAGGTAGCATCATCAGTGAGTAAGAAAGCAGAATACAAGAGGAACCTGGGGAAGAAAATAATGAAACCAATTTGGATCTACCTTGTCCTGGAAAAAATCAGCAGTAAATCAGTAGCAGTTCTGTTAAAGTCAATAGAATTTCACCAGTGTGAAACCAGTGTAAAGGAAATCAGAATCTGGTGTATATGAAAGAAATATCAGAAGCATAGTCTGCATTGTTCCTTTTTATATTTATTGTGAAAGTGTATTTATTAAAAAACAAAGTAGTTTACTTTCCTACAGATGATGGACATTAGTACAGACAATTGCTAGTGTACTATGATTCACGAAAGAGAACTTTTATATTTATTCTAGTATTGAAAAATTTATGGCAAAGCAGGTTATGGTTATGTAACAAAAGCCATACATAGAAGCCTATAAATTTCCATGTATTGTGCATAATTCCTATTATTTTTATATGGTTTCAATTTGGCTGTTGAACAGAATGTAACTTTCAAGATGAAGCAGAAAGCAAAGAGGGCATCTAAATCAGTGCAATCCTTATTTTAGAAGTTTGCAAATTGTTAGTAATTTCCACCATATACAGAATGTAAGATACATAAAGTAACAGTCCATTAAAATTGAACATCAGAGCTAACAGAAAAATAGGATCTCTGTCTCTCAGAAAATTCTGGTATTTTGATATTTATATTCATCCCAAATTGGAACAAAATTTCAAATATTTGAAAAAAATTTCAAAATCATTGTAATTCAGAAATGTTGAAACTTTTCATTTGCATGATTTTGGCCAAAATGAAACTTTTCAACATTCCTGTTTCATTTTGTCTTGGGTTAACATTATCTCTGCAACTGCCTCACCTATATAATGTCTCACAGGAGACCCCACCTGCCTCTTTTCTCCACATTTTGATGTGGGCTATGCTCCCCTGCTCCGGGATGCTTGGAGGTCTTTTCCTACGACAGAACTGCACTGGTTCGTCATGAGAATCCTTATAGAATTTTTTCAAAACAAATGATGTCTAGATTTGAGGGACTATTTTTGTTCTCATACATTTAGCTGTTTAATATTTTATTATGAATTAATACACACATGTATGCCACTATCAGGCCTCTCTGAAACCTACATTTGGAAACACAGAATTTACTTTAATATTTAATTCAAAAATTCTAATTTTAGTCACTACTTTTTCCATTTGTTAGTGCATTCTGCATATATTTTGAATTTCTTATACTGTACAAAATAAGACAGAAGTCTGATAGCTCTCTCTAAGTATCCCTAGTAGAAATGTTGCTTGTGGATTAGGAACAATGGATGCTTTACATGCAGAGTGAAATTATATGTCAACTTTACCTTAGCTTTACATTCTTTTCTATAGAATATTTCTCAAATTTCTATGGTTGTACAACAAAAATTGCACTCACTTTTCAAAACAGTCACCCTTGTTTTTCACAACTCAGTTGTTATCATTTCCTAATTACTACTTGTGACCTGCCATTCTGTTGGAAGATAGATCTGAGCTTTCATTTTTCAAAAAGCCCCATATTTTTGACTCAGCAGAGGAGAAGTGTGGGATTCATGCAGTGAGATTCCAAAGTCATTTCTGTGTCACAACTTTTCTTGAGAGCAGGAATGATAATATTCAGTTCAGACAACACAATTTCAACAAAATCTTTTCGGAATTATAGGGTAATTGAATCATTAAGGTTAGTGATCCACAGGTCTGGGGCTGGATTCAGCAGGTCAGGATTTCCCACAGACCCAAATAATATATTTGTGTGTTGAATTGAAATTCTTGATTTGAACTACTGAAATTTGATAGTTGACAAATAAAATATTAAAAATACAGGAGGATCAGATGCTGAAACTCTTCTAAATCTGAAAAGTTACAGGGGGTAGCCATGTTAGTCTGTATACAGCAAAAACAATGAGAGATCTGTAGCACCTTAAAGACTAACAAATTTCTACAGGCATAAGCTTTTGTGGGCTACAACCCACTTCATCAGATGCATGAAGTGGAAATCACACACACACCCCCAAGGGTATGAAACAACAATTTTTGTTAGCACCTGCCCTCCCCATTGTTGTTTCTAACTAACTAACTCTAAACTCTAAACTCTCTCTCCCTTCCCCCCCCCCCCGGTGGGTCTTGTGCTTTACCTCTTTTCCTGGGCCAGGGTGCCCGGAGCTAACCCATCTCCCCTGGCTGCAGGGGAGCTTTGTCTCCTGGTCTGGGAGGGAACCTCCTCTTCCTCCAGCCACTACAAGCCTTCTGGAACTTTCCTCCTGGCTTATTCCCTCTCCCCCACTCTTGGGAAGGCAGAGTTTAAGTACACCTGGCATCGCCCTTCATTGGGTCCAGGTGTCTGTAATTGCCCTGCTGCAGGCTCTCCTCTGCCTGCAGGGCGAAGGGCTTTTAACCCTTTAGGGCCCTCAAACCAGCTCTGGTATACCCTTTGGTTGCCCTCTGGCCTGACTTTACCACAACACACACACAACACACATACTTCCTATCTGTGATTTCCATTTAATGTATTTGATGAAGTGGGTTACAGCCCACAAAAGCTTATACCCGCAGAAATTTTTTAGTCTTGAAGGTGTTACAAGACTCCCGCTGTTTTTTCTAAATCCATTTCTCAAGACAACAATACTATAGGAAAATTATACTCTTACTGTGTCTTCTAGCACATTTTCAGTCAATGAAATACATTACTCAAAAAAAAAAAAAGTATCCATACTGCATATCCAGGGACATCACTAGATAAGAAGGCTGGCAATTAATAATGCCTGATTAATCAATGCAAAAAGATTAAAATGTTATTTTTCCCTCTCAAAGAAGAGCCGTAAGAATTTGGGGATGAAGCAGTATTTAACTTTAATAAATTTTCACTACTTCAATGGTGATGAAATTCATTGCCCAAAAAAGACAGATTAAACATACTAAATAGGAATAATAAAAATAACAACATTAATCTATTTGGGATTTACGTGGTCAGATTCTGCTTTCATCAACATCAGTAAAAGGTTTAGGGAACTTTGATGAATTCAATGGAACTCTTTCAGATTTACACCTGGTAACTGAGCAGAATTGGCCCATAATCCATCCGTGCGCGCGCGCGCGCACACACACACACACACACACACACACACACACGCGCACACAGAGTGCAGTCTAAATAAAAATAACAACTTTGCCCTGAGTTACTAATTCCAACCTACACACATTTGTAAACTGTGGATCATCAGTGATATTTAATTCCTTCCTCCTCCTTTTTGTTTGTTGAAAATTCTTATTTAATTTTTCTGTTTAACACGGAATAGCACAGGATTAGGGGCTGGTAAATTTTTATAGTGGGTATTCTTCAGAAATCTGGGACCTCATCACAATTTCAGAATTCAGAGTTCAATATTTCTTCCAATAAAAAGGGAAGAGTTTTTTTTCCTCCTCCTCAGTTTTAGGAAATCAGAATGAACACCTCTCTCAGGTGTTTAGAAGATTGAGTCTGAAAATTGGCCTTTGTTCTGATAATAATGAGTGGGTTTCTAGACATGTGGCATTGAGAAGGAAGAACTTTGGAGAAGATTTACTAGCATCTGAGAGGAAAATTGTCAGTATAAAGTCAATGCAATAATAAAATATTTCCATACTGAATATCTAGGGGCAACCCTAGATAAGAAGGTTGACAGCTATTAATACCTGCTTAATCAATAGAAATGTCTTAAATGTTACTTTTTTCTCTGAGAGATTTTTGTAATTGGTTTCCTGAGGTCTTTGTCTTCTACTGTGCAGGAATTGGTACAAACAAGGCACACTGAAGTGATTAAAGAGAAAGTAGAAGAAACCCATTTGATCATATTTATGTGAAACTAGAAAACTGTTCTTGTGGAGAAATTGCCAGATTGTTTTCTGTTAAATCCTATATTTGAAATAGACTGCTCTATTCTGGATTTGCACCTCAACAGCTGGGATAAAGGGGGAGGGGTGGCCACGTCTCCACTTTTAAATATTCCTATGACTATAATTTTCAGGATTTGCAAGTTTAACCTCAAAACACTTACTGTGCATGATATGGGTACTAGAATTTATACTAGATTCTACCCTTTGATGTTTGTGGTTATGTGCATGCAGCTCTGCATGTTGAAAGGGTTATCTGTTCTTAAGTGACCATCTAATCTGCACATAGGCCCACTTACAGTATATTTATACTGTTTTTACCTCCAGGATGGTCTTTGTTTCCACTGCTAAGCACCAAGCTGGATTGTTGTTCATTTCTCCACTTAACACAGACCACGCTCTGAGCTGAGAACTGCTTATATCGTTATTATAGCAGGACTGATATTATTAAAGTTGCCCAACATTTCCCATTATAAGATCATGTTTTCAGTTGCTTATAACTTTTCCCAACTAAGTGTTTGGACTGAAATTTTCCATTTTACATATCTGCCTCAGGCTGACTTTGCTCCTTTTCAAATTCAGCAAAGTTATAAGCTTTAGGAAAAAAAAAACACATTAAAAGAAGGTATCAGTTTACACTTTCTTTGATTTTAAGAGGTGAAACCTCCCAGGATTCCATCTTCACTGAGTGCATCCTAGCCTCTCATAGCTTCTAGTCCTGACCAGATTTCACATGTGCCATCCCCACAGAGTGAATGAACGTGGTCCAGATCAAGGCTACAAGACATTCTCTCTAATGGCCTTCTCTGGGCTTAGCATGGGCACTGAGAGCAAGGACCCTGTCTCTTCTATGCTCTCAATGCCCCACTCCACTTCACACTGCTGGTACTCAGGCAGTGTAGAGAGGGAAGCCATCCATCTTGAATGCACAGGGGGCAAAAGCCAGTTGAGAGGGAGGGAAAAGAACACATTGGGACAAGGAATCTGGTTAGATTGGGACCGGAGAGCGTTGGGGGACAGAAACTGGGACTGAGACACAAGAAGGTGGAGGGACAAAGAGGGGAAGCTAGAACTGGTCAGGCAAGAAGCCAGGGAGATGGAGGGTGAGAGACTGAAATTGGATGAGGAGCCCAGGAAGGGAATCTAGGACTGGGAGTCGCTGGAAAATGGAGGGAAAGAGGCACAGAGAGTGGACAAGAACCTGGTAGGGGGAACTGGTATTGGCTGGGCAGAGGTTGGTGCTGAGAGTGGAGAGGGGAAGATGAGAACTCAGACAGCAAGCATGGAGTTGAGATTTGGACTTTCTGGACAAGGAGTCTAGGACTGGGATCAAAAGCTTGAGGAATGAAAACTGTGACTGGATACGTGAGGAGACTGAGACTGGAACAAGGAACTAGGTGTAGGGAAGACATAAGACTGGGAACAGGACTGCCTGGAGGATGTGGGGCAGGAGAGTACAAGTTTGAACGGAATGAGCAAAAGAACGTCTCCATTATCACACACTCCCTTCCAGAGTCTGGAATGGAACCCAAGATCCCCAAATCTCACTAGTCCTCTGCTGTCAGAAAATACCTGTGAAACCCACTGGCAAAATGTGAGACTCATCCCCGCTAGTGCTGGCCCAAATGGAGTATGACAATCTACGACTGCTACCGTTAACTCAAATGGCAGACGTCTGTACAGTGTATATAAAGAGTCCAGCTCTACTGAAAGTCCCTATAGATGTATATTGATACCACATGATGGAATTTGATTTTTCAATTTTCTTTTAAAAAACCTAGGAACTATACACAAAAGAACAACATTAAAAGGAGTGTTGTTAATGTTGCAAAATCAAACACTCAAAATGTCAGAATTAAGCTGGTCTTTGCTTCAACTCCCTTGTGCACAGGCATTGTGATACAGTCTTTATGGTCGCATACAATTTTTTCCACAGATCCCCTGCCTCATTCAGTGTATAAAACCTAACTGCTCTGAGGATGAATCAGAGTTTTACAGCAGAAAGGATAAGAAGCAATTATTTTTAAAATAAATACATTTTTGGAAGGTAAATGGATTTTAATTTAGAAATTGTGACAACCTATGTTAAGGCCTACATTCACCATAATCTATTAAAATGAATAAAAATTAGGCGAATAAAGGCCTTCATGAATTTTAATACATTAAATGGTGGGATTTTTTCAAGTTATATACAGAATCAGGGGGAAACATCTAACTTTTGAGGTCAACTTAAGCTTTATAAATATGTCACAATATTATGTGCTGCATTAATTATTTTATTTTTAGTCTTTACAATGGAACCAATGCTGGTATTTACATTTTTCCAAATGTAAGTGCTTTCAGTTTTTGTTGTGCTGAAAAGCTTTTCCCTTAATTACTTTTGGCTTTAGTTTTGCTAATAGATGCACAGATAATATTTTCTTCATTTGGAATAGTTAATTCAAAGTTGAGAAACTGACTGGAAGTTGAAAAAGCAGGGATAATCTGTCAATAAAAGCCAGGAGAAGAGAATAAGATTTACTCATTTTAAATACCTGAAGGACATGGGGACAGATTTTTTAGGATAGTTAGGCAACCAACTATGCAGATAAATATCTCTTGGAACTTTCAAAAGCATCTATACAGTTTAGGTGTCTAACTCCCAGTGATTTCAACTTCCATTAATTCCAGTGGGAGTTAGGCACCTAATCTGCATAGGAATTTTTGAAAATTTCACAAGGCAAATATCTGCATCATTAAGCACATAAATACTTTGGGAAATCTGGCCCATGATGACCAGAAACAATCCATCAATTCACTAACTACAGTTAATGCTTTCTGTCTTTAATAAAGACAGAATATTTAAGTAGCTTCATTTAATTAATAATAAATTTCAAATGCTATTTTGCACATTATTTAAATTCTAATTTCCATCCAAATGCAGCTTGACACAAATCATAAATAAAATATAATCTATTAAATAAGAAATGCATAATTCAATATTTTCTTACATAATAAAGAATATGAAAAATAAGGATCTGAATAAATGTATATTAATATATACTTTAGCTTAAATAAATGTGTATAAATACAACATTTTCTCTTGGTTAGCAAAAAAGCAACAAATTTAGTGTAAAGGTTATGTTTAGTTGCAAATCAACATGTTTTAATGATAGAACCAATCAATGTACCTTTCTTTAAAAAAATCCAGATAAATACAAAACAGGATTGTAATCAAGGTTTACTGTTCAGTGATTTAAATGACCTATTTAAATTAATCCGCCCTGTTGTATATTAGAGAAGACCTGTACCTCATCTGTTGCAGATGTTGAAAGGTGTCTGGTGAATGCAGCATGGGATTGCAGGAAGGAAAAGGATACTCTCATGGTTAATGCTCTTAAATGCTGCCCTGGAGAACCGGATTCCATCTCTGCCTCAGACATAGATTTCCTACATGATTCTAGAGAAGTTACTTAAACCAATTCTATGTTTCTTGTTTCCCAATTTGATACAACTGTTCCCTCAGACCTCAGGGTATTAGTTTACAGTGTCCACCCCACTGCCAGTCCTTGAAAGAACATAAAATGGACTAAGCCACTGTTTGCCAGAATCCAATAGTGATGTTGGTAGGTACCCATTCAGTTATTAATTGTTATTAATTTTATTTGGATTCAAAGAGCTTAGATATTTCAGCATCTCTACAACAGAAATCAAATCAGTATGGTTTCTTTACCTCACCTGAGAAGAAGGGGTAGCCTCAGCCCATCAGAAAACTAAATTAAATATTATACAACCTCATCCATTACTATTATTAATTTGTATTGCAGTAGAGCCTAGGAGTTTCAGTCATACAGCAGAATCCAATTGTGCTAGGCACTGTACAAACGCAGAGCAGTAAGCTCTTTACAACAGAAACTACGACCTGAGTATAAAACAAGAGACAATGGACAGGGAGCACAAGGAAACAATGATAATTGATTAGCATGATAGGCAGTGATCTGAAAACATCAGCAGCCTAACATTTCTCCATTTTCTAAGCATTACATCAAAAGACTTTTAAGGAAGGACCTGAAAGAGGAGAAGGAGGGAGCTCTGCGAACGTTTATGGATCCAACCTTTCTCGGGAAAATTCTGCTTCTTTTCCTTTAACTAGGAAATAGAAGGGGATTGGAGGTGGACTGGGTGTCTCAAGGCAGATCTCAGAAGTGTCCTGCTTTTTGCAGTACATTAGACTTTTAGACTATGTTCCACCATATTGTAACCCCTCAGTCTATTCTTCATTTAATTACTCCTCCTCTCCCAGTTTTGTACATTATGGAAGGGTCTGGTCCTTCCATAATTAAGGTTGGAACTAGTTTTCCTTTCTTAGTCTGGGATACACAAGTATCCCACCACAAAATAGCCCCTTAAATTGGCTTCTGGCTCTACGTGTTAAGTGGCTTCTGGATATGAACCTGAAGCTGGATTGAAATTCAGGCTACAGAATAAGGTGCATATTTCAAAACATTATTGTGATTAGCCATTGGAACAATTTATCATGGATGTAGTGGATTCTCAATCCTCTGAAGTGTCTAAATCAAGACTGAATATCTTTCTAAAAGATGCTCACTAACTCAAGCACAAGAAATGGGAGTGATGCAGAAATCACTGGGTAAGGTTTTCTGGCCTGTGTTAGACAGGAGGTCAGATTAGATGATCATAATGGTTCCTTCTAGCCTTAAAAATCTATTTAATATGTGAACAATCCCATTTCAAAATTCCAAACACACTGTGAACAGGTACCTAGGAAATCTTTGCAGAGTGTGTCAGTGTGCAAAAAAAAAAAAAAAATTGTATGCTGAACTTTGGCACATTTGCTGATTAATATTAAAAATATTTCTAACATGTTTATGGAAGTAGCTCAAAAATTAGAAAAAATGACTGAGTACAATATTTTACCAACAGTACTTCTGTCATGATCACAGCCTGTCCCAGAAACCATGTAGGTCTATTTTCCAATATATCTTAACAGCTAACAGTCCCAGATCTTCAACAAAAGGAACGCAATCCAAACTTTAAAAACTTACTTTTGTTAATACTGCAGAAGTCTAAAGGCAAATCCAGCCCCTAGTGTTTCTCAGCAGGGTGCTGGGGATCACTATGAGGAAAGGTATCAGAGAACCTGGTCAGAATGATGGGTTTGGTGTAAGAAACTAGTGTCACAGACTCACCACCCTGGAGGCAGCCCCTCCTGGCTCTCCTTACCTGCAGCCCGTTGACAGCTACCTCTCAGCACTCCAGCCTGGTCACATCTAGTCTCACCCTTTCCAGTGGAACAGAGAATTCAACAAACAGGAGTTCAAAGGCCTCATGCTGAGTCTTTGATCAGCATCACTAATCCTTTCATTCCAAGGCCTTTGCATCACCTTTGGTGGTGGCCTGCAGGCTCCCTCTCCCCTCTGGGTCCCAGCCCAATCACCCCGTACTAAGGCAAAGTTTGTCTCTAAAGCCCCCTATCCCATCCTTCCTCCATGGGCTTCATCCTACCTCAGCCTGTCTGCAGGCCTTTACCACGGTGACTTCTCTAGGCCCACTGTGTACCTATATTCTTACCATGCTCCAAGACCTCTCAAGACCTCTTATTTCAGAACAGAGGCTCAGAGGAGTTTCTTCTAGAGTCCTCCAACAAATTCCAAATGAAAATATACACTTAAACAATTTCTGCCCTTCTCAAGCTTGAATTTTCATCAATCTTAAATTTCTCCTGTTGTCTGTTCCTTAATTGAACACTGACTCACAGGGCTGCATCCCCTGGAGTCTTGCTCCTACCTCTAGGCCAACAACAGGAATGAACACCCCCACCTGAGGTTTTCTCCAGTTCTCCTTCCACCTGGCTCTCCAGTCCTTCCCCAAGAGCAGAAACTACCAACCTCCTCTCTTCTGAGTGTTCATCCTCACCTGAACTTTGCTTGTAGGCCTCCCTGACCCTCTCAGGTATGTGCAATAATTGCAATTAAGCCACACAATCAAGAGCAACTACAGTATAGTTGCTGTGAACCAGATGAAACAGGGCCTAACTCCCCTTAAAGAACCAGCCAACCTGAGAGACCAGGGAGAACAAAATCCTCTCCCCCAAGGCCACAGAGTGGCAGTGGAGCCAATCCATCAAAGTTACTCTGGTTAGTATTTGTAGTAACCCTTGCAACTGGAGCAGAGATGGAGAATAAAGGCTGGATCCACATTGTGGTGGTGGATTATCCAGACCTGCTCTGAACACCTACTGTGCACTGTCTCTGGCTCTCTATGCACCACCCTGACACTTTCATATCTTGCTTTCCTGCAGCAGCCAAACTGGTTCAGTTCCAGTCAAGGACAGGATGTATCTCATAGTACATAGTATCAACAGAAACTCTGCAGAATAGGCTTTTATGATTCAAGAAACATTCCTAACAGCAAAGAAATAAATGCAAATTCACTTTATTTTTGTCTTATCTGTAAATATGAATCTTCTAAAACATTTTCTAGAAATATCATGGAAGATTATTAATTACTGAGTTACAATGGCTCTAACTTAATGCCAATTCATCTTGCTTCATTTGATTACAAAGTGACAGGCAGTATATTCACCTTCTAACCCTGAATCGGAAACCGGAGGGGAGTGAATGAAAGAGAAAAACAAAAAATAGAAGCAAAATAAATAAATAAATAAATAAATTAAATAAAGGTGGGTACCAATAATAAAGGTGAGGTAAAAATAAAGCACAATCAGCAGTATTTTATTTAAAGAATATGCCCTTTGAAAATAAGACACAAAAAACCAGTCAGTCAGCATTACTTCCTGCCAACAACTTTACACATCTGCAGAGGTAAATCGAGACCATATGTTAGATGTTTCTGTGAACATTATTAAATGCAAGTCTCATTGAGGAATCAAATGATTTTTAGTAAATGTCAAGGATTTCAGAACATCTTTCTGTAATTTTTATGTAATAGTTCCAGCTGTCCAATAATTTCAGAACATAACAGCATTTACCAGCCAGTATTTTATGTTCAAGAAGACACTGTTAAGATCTATTAATAGATGTAACATTTATTGATTTCTCGATGTAGGCAAAGAAAATGCCTTGAAAACTATTTTTTAATCAAAAACACCAAGTTTTTTTTTCCCTCAGTAAAGAAATATGTGCTAAGTCAATACACATACTAGTTACCCCCACTTAGAGTTTGCCAATCCAGATCCTGGAACTCTGGACTGGCCTATGGGATGTGTGTCCAACCCCAAGGACTACAATAAAAATGGCTACCAGCATCCTCTGACATCATTTACCAGAATGCTTGGAGTCATGGGCGAGAACAGAATCAATCTCAGAATATTAGAGTTCGACGGGACCTCAGGAGGTCATCTACTCCAACCCCCTGCTCAAAGCAGGAACAACCCCAATTAAATCATCCCAGCCAGGGTTTTATTAATCCAGGCCTTAAAAACCTGTAAGGATGGAGATTCCACCACCTCCTAGGAAACCCATTCTAGTGCTTCACACCCTTCTAGTAAAAAAGATTTTCCTAATATTCAACCTAGATCTCCCCCACTGCAACTTGAGACCATTGCTCCTTGTTCTGTCTGTCTGCCATTGCTGAGAACAGCTTAGCTCCATCCTCTTTAGAAACCATCCTTCAGGTAGTTGAAGGCCACTATGAAATCCCCCCTTCACTCTTCTCTTTTGCAGACTAAAGAAGCCCAGTTCCTTCAGCTGCTCCTCATAAACCGTGTACTCCAGCCCCTAATCATTTTCATTGCCCTCTGCTGGACACTTCAACTTGTTCACATCCTTCCTTTAGTGGGGGACTCAAAATTGGACACAATACTTCAGATGTGGCCTTACCAATACTGAATAGAGGGGACTAACAACTTCCCTTGATCTGCTAGCAATGCTCCTACTAATGCAGTCCAATATGCCCTTAGCCTCTTGCCAATAAGGCCACACTGCTGATTCATATCCAGATTCTTGTCCACTGTAACCTCCAGTCCTTTCCTGCAGATTTGTTGCTTAGCCAATCGGCCCCGAGTCTGTAGCAGTGCATGGGATTCTTCTGTCCTAAGTGGAAGACTCTGCACTTGTCCTTGTTGAATCTCATCAGATCTGTTTTAGCTCAATTCTCCAATTTGTCTAGGTCACTCTGTATGCTAGCCCCCCCTCCAGCATATCTACCACTCCCCCTAGTTTAGTGTCATCTGAAAATTTGTTGAGGGTGCAATTCACTCCATTCTTCAGATCATTGATGAAGATGTTAAACAAAACTGGCCCCAGAACCGACACCTGGGGCACTCCGCTTGATACTTGCTGCCAACTAGACCTGACCTGGTTTACATCAAGCCATTGATCACTACCTGTTCAACCCAATGATCTAGCCAGCTTTCTATCCACCTTATAGTCCATTCATCCAAACCATGCTTCTTTAACTTGCTGGCAAGAATATAGTGGGAGACTATTAAATGCTTTGCTAAGGTCAAGCTATATCACGTCCACTACTTTCCCCATTTCCACAGAGCTGGTCATCTCATCATAGAAGGCAATCAGATTGCTCATGCATGACTTGCCTTTGGTGAATCCATGCTGATTATTCCTAAACACCTCTTTTATAAGTGCCTCAAAATGGATTCCTTCCTGCTCCATGATTTTTCCGGGGACTGAGGTGAGGTTGAGTGGTCTGTAGTTCCCCAGATCCTCCTCCTTTCCTTTTTTGAAGATGGGCACTATATTTGCCTTTCTCCAATCTTCCAGGACCTCCCTCAATCACCACTAATTTTCAAAAATAAAGGTCTGTGGCTCTGCAATCATATCAGGCCCCATCGACTTGTGTATGGATCAGCTTTTCTAAATAGTCCTGAACTTGCTCTTTCATCACTGAGGGCTGCTCACTCCTTCCCATTCTGTGCTGCCCAGTGCAGTAGCATGGCAGCTGACCTTGTTTATAAATACAGAGGCAAAAAAAACATTGAGTACTTCAGTTTTTTCCATATCATCTGCCACCAGGTTGCCTACCCCATTCAGTAAAGGACCCACACTTTCCCTGACCTTCTTCTTGTTGCTAACATACCTCTAGAAACCCTTCTTGTTACGTTCCATGTTCCTTGCTAGCTGTAACTCCAATTGTGCTTTGGCCTTTCTGATTTCACTCCTGCATGCTCGAGCAATATCTTTATACTCCTCTCAAGACATTTGGCCAAGCTTCCACTTCTTTGTAAGCTTCCTTTTCAGCTCACTGAATATTTCTTTGTTAAGCTAAGATGTTTGCCTGCCATAATTACTATTCTTTCTGCACATTGAGATGTTTTGTTCCTGCGCCCTCAGTAAGGTTTCTTTAAAGTACAGCCAACTCTCTTGGATTCCTTTTCCCCCTCATATTAGCCTTCCAGGAGATCCTGCCAATCAGCTACCTGAGGGAGTCAAAATCTGCTTTTCTGAAGTGAGCAGCAGTTCAAGAGAAGTACAGTCCCTAATTGGTTCCTCCAGCACTTGCATCATGAAGTTGTCCACAAACTCTCCAAAAATGTCCTGGATTGTCTGTGCACTGCTGTATTGCTCTCCCAGCAGATGTCAGGGTGATTGAAGTCCCCCATGAGAACCAGGGCCTGGGACCTGAACACTTTCATTAGTTTTTCTGAAGAAAGCCTCACCTACTTCATCCTCCTGGTCTGGTGATCTATAACAGATGCCCACCATGACTTCATCTTTGTCGCTTTTGCCTCTAAAATTAACCCAGAGACTTTGAACAGGCTTTTCTTCAGTTTCATACTGGAGCTCTGCACAGTCATGGATTAGAAACTCCTGTTGAGGACACTAGGGAGTCTTTTGCATGAAGACAAGCAGTTATGGGCCAGAGCTGCTCAGCCCCTCAGTGAAAGAGAACAGCTTAACTGAGAAAAACTACTAGAAACTAGTTTGAGTTTCATTTTTGAGCTTGGTAGCTGAGAGAAGCAGAACAGCTCAGGGAGCCTCTTATTAATTTCTTTCCCCACAAGGGGAGTCTTTCAACTGTTCTGAGAGCTAGTGCCTGGGTCAGGCAGTTCCAGCCCTGCAGAAATCCAACCAGGTGCCAGCTACCGAGAGCCAACTGAAACCTCCTCATGTCTCCAGACAAGTTGCCTGAAGAGAACTCTGCCACTCCCAGGGGTGAAGACACTGTAGGAGGATCTCCCTTTTTTTGTTTCAGCCAGCCAACATTCAGTGCTGCAGCATTCATCTCCACACTTATCCTCAGCATACCATCTGCTTGAGAAGGTGTCAGCTAGGTAGCAGAGGGTTAGGGAGAGTTGTAAGTGTTCAGAGGTGAGAAATTTGTTGATGTGTTAGTATTTATTAGTTGATCCCTAACCCTTTCCTTCCCCCAGATGCTATTACTCTGTTCCTAATATAGTCCCCCTTTGTTACTTTGGTTGCATCATTTCTTTGCTGGGATTTGTGTTGATGTACTTTACTGTTTCTTATATATTGGGTTTTATACTTCTTGCCGGCATTATTTATTTTCCTAAAGGACAGAACTCTTGTGTTTCAAGCACAGTGAGAAATCATCTTGGGTGAAGGCACCAGGCATTACAAAAAACAATCCAGGACCCAACCCATGTAAAAAGAAGGGAAAAGCCATTCCTAGTCGGAAGCACCTAGGAGGGGTCTTGCACCATACCTCAGGGCAGGGGCTGCATACTTATAATACACCATTTTTGGTTCATCAGAATTTCACATTTGTTCAGCTAACTGATTTGTAGATAAGAGCTAAATAACAGCAGGAGTAGACTCATACTGAAAAGCTGAATACCAGGAGAAGAATTCAATTAAAACAGCAGTGAGTAGTTTCACACAATCTTTATTTGGAGATGTTTAATGTTGAAAACAGTTCTGTACCCATCTGGTTTATTTATACTAAACTTGTCTGTCTTATTTATACTAAACAGCCTATTCAAAAGGATACTTTAAGAAAAAAGGGAATGTAGACATCATGACACTCTCCCTCCTAATTGTCCAGGTTGCTCTGCTAAATCAATGGTGCCAAATCCTGTTGCTCGTACAGCCTGATCCTCAGGTTATTCTGTACTCAAACTCTCACTGACTTTAAAGTGAGTTTCATGTATGGAGCAATTTTCAGTGTGCATACACAGTATTTTGTCTTATTTGCCTTCACTTATGCCCATTTGTTTGGATGGGATGTTGCTTGCACACGATTGGACTTTTTGATTAGTCCAGGTAAAATGCTTTGAGGTTCAGCAGGAACGGATTATAGGATAGGCATAACAAGAACATATCACTGGCCTCAGCCCACAGAGTCACGTGATAACTGAACCTAAGCTCTCCTGTTGAAAAAATGGAGTTTCTATCCCTTATGATTGTAAAGAAACTTTTAAAAACCGGACCCAAATGTAACTATTTCAGAAACATCTTCTGAAGACTGCAGTCAGCTTTGAGGGTGGCAGTAGTAGGAGGGACAGCAGTAGTCTCTTGAGCCAGGTAGGAAGCCACCAGAACACACCTGGTTCTGTTCTGTGGGGCATGGGGCTATTACTGCTTTGGGGAGCAGGAAAGTAGGTCTGTGTTTGTGTCTGTTTTTGGGAGGGGTCATTAAAGTGAAGTTTTGCCTGTGGAACATTAAATTTGGCATTTCAAACTTCTGAGTGTTTGATTTTGTAACCTTAGTGTTCTTTTAGCATCTTTCTGTATGTATAATATCTAATTCATACTATATGTAGAGGATGTTATGCCCAAATGTAGATTTTATGGGGTATTTTTATTTAAAGCAATTATATATAAAATAAATTTGATAAATTTTTTAAATATCCACAGAATATTTATTTGGTGATAGATGCTCTACAGTTTTCTTTTATTACAATAGTTATCACAGTATTTTCTTTAACCATTTAATTAGGGAAAAAATGTTTGGGTCAAAAAACTTTTTTTCCCCACAATATTCCAAAAGGGTCCAAAGCTCACTTGGCAGTGTTCAATTTTTTTCTTTAAGGTGGTGTTTTGTATCCTAAAGATAACTACAAAAAAAATAGTGTGTGATAGGACAGTTGTTATGGCAACCATTGCCATTGAATGGAAGAGCAAGAAGTCATGTAAAATCAGTTTATCAGGTTGGCAAATAGAACTCTTGTTTACAAGGATATTTTAATTTTCTCTTGTTACTAATTAAATGTAGATTGTACAAAGAAGTCTGCCGCAAAATAGGCAGGGTTTTTTTGACTGACAAAATAAAATTCTATAGGTTGGCATGTTACTTAACATGTCATTTATTTCCCCCTTCTCCCCCTAGAAAAACAAAACAAAAAACACACTTATCAGGTGGGCTTATTAAAATTGGACCAAATATTTTCTTAGCAGCTTTCAGCACTACTGCCATAAGATGAGATAAAAACAAGAAATAAGAAAAAGACAAACACATTTCTAAATTCTGATTGAGGCATCCCTGCTCTTGTTAAAACACCCAGATACACAACAGTATTTTATGGTAATAGCCCAAAACACTGTGATATCACTCAAGTAAGTGGACCATGATTTTAGAAAACTGTAACATTTAAACAAATACAGCAGTGCTCTTTCCAGTCATTGTTATAACTGAATGTTTCCATGTTAAACATCATCGAACCAATGGCTACTTCTACCTTCATATTTAAATCAGTGGCCAAAAAAAAACCCAGTAAGCCTTCACTTCGGTGTCTTTGTGGAACCCTGACACAACCTTTTGTGTTGGGTGAAGATCACTAATGAGGTTGTATATATGTTGACACAAAATCGCAAACCTATCTGAGTGGGTATTAGAAACTTCAGATGGGTGAAAAACATGGGGGAAAATGAATGTAAAATGTAGATTTTTTTTTTTTTGGTCTGTTTCCTGAAAAAGATTTGAGGAAATTTTTCTGTCAACTCTAATTACAATCCTGAGTCCAGTCCTACAATTATGATTGGCCTGCTGTGCCTCTGCGTATTGAAATGGGGCTCAACGGTAGCTCTAAGGGTCTCTCAATTTCGATTCAATTGCAGAATTAAAGCCTTGAGAAACAGCGCAGGTCCACTGAATTTCAGCAAGTGAGTCCTAGTTGAGTTCAGACACACACCAGGCACTATCCCATACAAATAGTTTCCTTTCCTTTAAATATTCCCCACTCCACCACCACTTCGGTTTTCTTTGCAGTGGTAGCAACCTAGCCACTTTCCATTTCTCTAGGTATAGCACCAAAGCTTACAAGAATTTTCTACTGCGAGCACAGCAAAGCTAGCATTATAGCAAAGAGAGAAATGCATTTCCTTTAGTGCTAGAAGAATGGGGGGGGGGGAATCCACACTTAATCATTCCAGTTTTTGGAGCTTACAGGGACTCAGCTAACCTTGGTTGAAAATATTGAAGAGGACTTTTGGCGAGATAAACTTCTTTCGACAGGAGCTTAACCGGTTAGTTAAGTTTAATCTCTAGAAAATGTATTATGATTTTGTTTTTTATATAACCATTTATTTCCAATATCTTTACATCACCTGAATTTCTAGTGTTTGACGATAAACTTTTCTTGTTTTCATTGTAGATATCTAAGTGCTGAGTTGTTAAGCAAAGTGCTGGTTTCTAGTTAAATCTTACAAGCTAACATGTACTGTTCTTGTGGGAAAAGCAGTCCTGGTAATTCCGTAAGTGGAATTTACAGAATTCTGTAAATTCTATACTGGATAAGGGGCTCAATACTGCAAGGAATGCTTTGAGTATTTGGGAGTTGGTGTGTGCCTGTCACTACCTGTGCAGATAGAACGAGGTCTGTGGAGACCTGGAAGGCACTGTTTGTGTTGCTAGAGGTGGTTGGTTTTAGGGAGCAGCTCCACAGCAAGCACAAACAAGATTCCTTCAGGCTAAGGGTAGGCAGAGGTGGCCTCACATCCTGGGCACTCTTGGTGCATGTCACAATGTGGAAGTGGAGATAAATAATTCCTCCCTTTCAGTACCATAGCACCAGTATTCCCCTCCTCCTCCCACCGCTTATCTGGAATGGGCATTTCAGGGTAAAGCCATATCCCACATTGCAACAAATGAAGGTTTGTTAACTGTGACCCTGGCCATATCAGCAGTTAAGGAGCAACTGTAGCAGGGACTGAAGGACACTGATAATGTCAGAGAGTATTTTCTACAGTTTTGACTGGACATTCTGTCTTCTGTGTTGATTGGCTCTTCACTCCAATCTCCTTCCTCACAATCTCCTCACCTTGGCCTCACTTTACATCTGCCTTTCATACCCTCCTTGTTCCTCTGCAGCCCTGTTTCTCCACTCCCTCCCTCTAATATCCCCACTCCTTACCTTTCTGTTTAGTTTATCCCTTCCCAATTGAATCCCACTATCCAAATAAAACTTGTGGAACAAGTATGACCTTTGACACCATCACATTGTTCTATCTCCTTTTGTATCATGGCTCTTTCCTCTCTCCTGCCTATTTAGATTGTAAGCTCTTTGGGACAGGGACTGTCTGCTACTCTGTGTTTTTATGGTTCCAAGAACTATGGGGCCCCGTTCTTTGTTAATCCAACAAATGCAGCTCCTCTTGTAAAACTCCAAGTACGTCATTCATATCTTACTTCATCAATGACAATTCCGAGAAGGCTTCCTCGTGACTAGTATTATAAACTGACAGCATAAATATGCACATTTGAGTGAGACTAACTTGTATTAAAGAAACATACTATAAAGTTTCAAATACATTATTTTTGTTATTTTTTTCTTTGAACGGGACTCAGTGACAGCACAATCAGGTTCTACATGTGGACTACTAAAGCAACACTTATTCCTATTTGGCTACATATAAGGGCATCCAACTGCTTTGCATTGCAACAACACTATTAGAAGAGCAAACAATGGGGAAGATCCAAATGAAAGATAGCAACCAAAAAAAAAATGATTATGTAGTAAAAAAATCTGATTTCAATCTTTTTCAATCTGGAAAAGTCAATCTTCAAAGCAACTATCCATTTGTATGTAATGATAAATAGCAGTCACAGATTCACGAGAACTGTAATTAGTCTTTTCTACAATGAGTTAGTCTGGAAACAAGTATTCACTAGGAAATAAACATATGACTGAATTTTTCAACTCCATTCACTAAAGATATATTTATGGTCGATTATTCTTTTGTGCTTTCTGCAGAAGACAGATTGAGAATATCATACATAGTAGAAATCATAGCTGGAAATAGATAAAGTACAGCTATCCACATACACTTTGATATGTATTTCATGTCATCCAACTGAGATACCGAACTGAACTGCATTCAAATGGCTGTAAATATTGTCACCTGTCTTTAACATGCAAAGAACTGCTAATGGTGGTTTGCAATGTTAATCCAATTAATTCAGAGGGAAAAAAAGAGAGCACTAAATAAAAAAAATAAAAAATTATAAATACATATTCCAAGTTTTGTCTCTGATTTGTGAAACTAAAAGAAAATAAGATTTGCCTAGACATTTTCTGAGTAAATTTAAGTGGCATTACGGACATGAATTTGATTAATGTAAACCAATCTAAAGTTATTCACTTTATATATCTCCAGTTCCCTGCTCTCAGTATGCTAAGCATGTCTGTGGTTACTATACATCACTAGGATCTCTGGGCTCCTCATAATGCAAGCTAACCAGATGAGATAAAGGATTATCTCTCTTCTTTTATATTTTAAAGATTCAGATTCTTAAGTGGTAGAGCCAGGAAAAGGCTCACTCATGTCCTCAATATGTGAAATATGTTTTTTTGCCTTTTTAGCTTCTCTTACAATAAAGAGGGGCAGCCTCTTTATACTGCCCCTGAAGCGTTCATTTCACACACATGTACACTATTTATCCTTCCATCCACCTCTGTGGAGTACAATAATTCCATTTTATTATTATTTCATTTCCCCATTTTAGCAGAATAATATGCTGAAATCTATACTACTGAGGGGAGGGGAGCATTAAAAAGTTTTACTAAATTTCAAAAAGCCTTGCTAAGCCCTTTGCTAAAGTGTCTCATTATATTCATATTCACAGCCAGATTCTTCTATCCTTGCTCATATTAAGTGTGTTTTAAACTTCATAAATAGTTCCATTAATTTCTATGGTGTAACTTCAAAATAAGGTAATACTCATGAATAAATGTGACAGAATTGTTCCTTCAGTTTTCACTCAGCTCTAACATGGCCAAAACACATATGCCTCATCCAGTATGCACAAAACACCGTTAAACATGAATACAGGGCCAAGTCTGCCAGGCCCTTATATGTGAGTGTGCAGAGAACATAAGGAGTCTTCCACCCCCTGCATTCTCGTACTGCTAATGTAAGAGCCAGGCGGAATTCCAGTTCTTATGACTTGAAAGTTCAGGGACTGCTCTCCTCCATCTCTTTCTTGGCAAGGTTATCAAATCTCATAGATGGAAGAGGCTCAGGGCATGATTCCATACAGGTAGATGGAAGAGGCATGATCTGTGCCTTTGTACTGTTTTGTGATAAATTGCGTAGTATCTCATGCTGTGTGTTGCTTTTTGTTTGCTCTGCAGCAAAAATAATGCTGGCTGGTTCAATATCTTAGTCAATAGCAAGGTGGCCACATCCAGACCAAACTGTTCAAAATGAAACTGCACAGAGCCAGATAGCAGTAATCTAATCTAACATCATTACATTACATCAAGATATTACAAAGTGTTTGGGAATTAATTTAATTCAAAATCACTAATTAGATAACGAGCAGAAATATGTTCAATTTATTCTTTTGTTGTTCATAATTCAAACTTGTGGAATACAGATTCCCATTGCAGTTAAAATTAGGATTGCTATAATATTGCAACTAACATGGTATCAATTTTTAATTCATATTACTTTATCCATCAGTGTTGGTATACCTTTTTTTCATGTGTCCTATAGGAGTTTTTAGCATTCTTTTCAACAAAAGTTTTTGAAGTTTTTTTTCTAACTGAATTTATTCCCTTGACACATAAAAGGAAAGAATAGACAAGTCCTTTCAAAAGATTCCTAGAAACAAAATTAAAAAAATATATGCCTGAAGATTCATTAGGGAATTCATTGGCATGACAACTTAAAATGAATGTATTCTGGAGTGTGCTGTTGCAGACAAACATGCATGCAAAAAATTGCATAAAGGAATTTATTAAAGTGATATGTAGCTTGATTAGCTATCCCAAGTTTCCCTATTAAATGTGCTCCATCTGTTTAGGGCATAGCTTCCATATTATCTCCATGCTGTCTATTTTGCATGTTATTTACAAGAAAAGAAAAAAAGTCACAAGAGACTGAATGAAAATGGAACTTGCCCTGCTTTGCTAAACTTTTTCTGTGAGATTTAAAAAAAAAAAATCTTCAGAAGGGGAGCATCTTTCTGAAAAGAAACTTAGACACTAATGTATTCTTTATGGGTGAAATTCACCCCTGGGCAGAACACTGGCACAAAACCTATGCACACCGTGAATCACTTACATCTTATCTTGAAGACTAAGACCTCAATCTTGCAAGCTGACAGGTAGACCTCAATGACCCTGCAGAGGACCACTGACTTCAAGAGATCTGCCTGTATGAAACAGTGGCCAGACTAAGGCTATAAAGCAGAACTTAAATGGCAGATAGGCTTTGTGCACGTGCTCTACAAAGGAGTGAAATTCACCCTAATGGAACATATTGTGTCTTTCCATAGAGAGAGAATTCTCTGAGCATTTTATGGTGTAATAAAATTTATTTTCAACATGAATCAGAAAAGGACACTTTACTCAAGAGTAGCTAATCCCTTGTTAGCTATGCAGGTCATCCAATAAAGCAGCAACAGAATTTTTATGGACCACTATCCTGTACTCTGTGTATGCTTCTAAAAATAGATTTACTCTAAAAATAGATGGTCTTTGTGTTATTTGTTCTGTTTTTTGTACTTAATGTAATGGTTTATATAATTTAGACTGAATGCTCTGCCAGGAAGGAAACTGTATCTTACTATATTTTCTAAAGTCTATTTTGGGGGCATCTTCTTGTACCTTCTTTTCCTGCAAAGGCAGGTGTCTTAGTACTATAAGTACAACTGTTCAGAACTCTGAAGTGGGAAACAAACCCATAGCTAATAGTTTAGGCAACCCTAACTTCTGAGTGCCAGATGTCAGAGGAAGACAGTGATGGTTCACTCCAAAATTGCACTATTCTGTATACTTCCCCTAAAGTACTGATACCAGTCGATGTTGGAAGACAGGATACTGGGCTAGATGGACCTTTGGTCTGACCCAGTATGGCAGTTCTCATGTTTATATTTTAAAACCCCTAAAAAAGATTATCTATATATAAATATGACAAAACTTTGATGTCATATATTTCAGACTATTCCAGGGATAGAAGCTTCTGCTTCTTACCCTTGGAAGCTGGGAAACCTCCTTTTTCAATAACATAAACCTCTAACTTTTAGCCCTGGAAGGTCATAATATATCAGACCTTCAATCTGTCACTGGTTCAAGTACGGGATATTGCAAATCCTGCACAAATATAATTCATTTTAGGAGAAATTCCACATTTGGGAAAGAAGGAAACATTTTTCAGACAGGTTGATTTTTTCTTTGAAAACAGTGGCTGTTTGAAGCCAGAATTGCCTGGGTGGAATACTGGAAGTAATCCCGTTGAAGACACGTTAGTGGGAAGAAGGCTAACAAGACTGTCAGAGGAGGAGGATTTATTGCATAGCTCTCTCACTTATGCCATTGGTATCACCAACAGTACGTACACACACACACACACGCACACACGCACACACGCACACACGCACACACGCACCCGTGAACCACAAATAATAAGATAGGTGTACAGTGGTCAAAAGACTCACAAAAGAAAATCCACCAGGCTGCCTGAGGCCTCACTAGTACCACTGCAATTTCAAAGAAAATGGGCTTGCTCAGCTGAGAAAAGAAAGGTTGAGGTGCATCTCCTTTAAAGCCACAAATCACCTGAACAAAACTGGGTCAGCAGCATTTTTTCTGAAGTTCCACAGGCTCTGGGAAAGGTAGAAGTGAACCTCAGCCTGTCCCTTACCACCAGGTGGAAGGTACAAGAGAAATAAGCAATTTAATATAAGACCTGTCAGTAGGCTTGGAATACCTACAATGCTGCTTTAATACTGTCACTGACATAAGTAATCATTCTTCCACAGATCCAGAATTGAAAGTACAAAGGCTAAGTGACTCACTCAAAGCCATGACCCAGTTTTGCTCAGTAAGTCAATGTCAGAGTCAGGATAAGAATTCAGGAGCTCTTCCCTTACTGCAGACTGACTTTCTGAATTGCAAAGGAAAGTTGCTACTTATGGAAAGGTGGAACTTCCCCTTCTGAAGCAGCCACATAATGGCTAACCCCTGGTCTACACTGCTGGAGAAATTTGGCAGTAGCCAACAGGAGTTATGCAAGCTACTCTGTGTAGCTTGCATAACTCTTGTTGACTTCAGAACATCTGTTTAGAGCGCCGTCTCTACTGTGCTGCGCTGACAAGAAACTCATATCCGTCGATGCAGTGCTATGCTTTTTGAGGAGGTGGTTCTATTAAATCGATTTCCAGATTGCTTGAGCATGTCTTCACTGCTGCTCAGTTGAACTAGAAAAATCGATCTGACAGTGGCGAATTTGCCACCATCAGTGTAGACATAGCCTGAGTCACCATAACATCTAAACCTATCCACACCTGTCTCCTTTCCAAGAGGAGAGCGATGTGGCAATCAGGCTCATAGAAACGACATCTGCGGATACACAGTGCAATATCAGACACCTTCAGGTTCTTCCCTAGCTGACTGGGAAGACATTTACAT
The DNA here is from genome assembly GCA_007922155.1 of Mesoclemmys tuberculata. Lineage (NCBI taxonomy): Eukaryota > Metazoa > Chordata > Testudines > Chelidae > Mesoclemmys > Mesoclemmys tuberculata. The sequence continues at coordinate 27,566,098 of ML675624.1, read as the reverse complement.
TTAAGGGATTGCATAATGCAAAGAATCTCCCGGTACCTGACAACTCCGAAGTGCACATTTTATTTCAGAAACTAAAAAAAAAAAAAAAAAGGAAAAGTGCATTAGTATTATCTAGTGTGGTGCAACAGTGCTGGCTATGATTATCAGTAGACTGGTGAAATTAGGTAAGATTAACAATATAAAATAAAAATAAGTAGAAGTGAAAGCTTAACTTTATAAAAGATCAATTACCTATTAATGAGCATGCATGTTATGAGAAGAATACTACCCACATTTATCTTTTTCATTCGATCCTACTAACAGGAATAAAATCAATCTATTTTCTATCTATTTTTTTCTCTTCTATGACATCTGGAATTTCCCAGAGAACTACATTAGGTCCTTTTTTATTTCCTTTTTACAAGTCAGCCTTAGGCAAGACTATGGTTAGTTATGCCCTCCAATTTCATTGTTATGCTGATGACACTGAGATCTATCGCTCTAATGATCTTTTCTTTTCAAATGTATTTCTGGTAGCAGAAATTTCAAATATCAGTGCCTATTCATTCTTTTTGTCTTAATGACTAGAATACAAAATTACTTACAAATAAATCTTCTAAATGGCTGTATTCTGTAACAGTTTTGTTAGTCACTTGAAAACAAAATAATTTCTATATTTAATGCCAATGTTGCAAACTCCTTTGTCCTTTAGTTGTCATCTTATGGTACTATTGGAGGCACTCAGAGGTATCTGCTCCCACACTAACCCCTGAGGCCCAAGAGCAGTACATTGAACTGTTTTTTAATGAGCAAAGCCTCAAAAACTGCAGAGATGTTTCTTTTTTATTAAAAAATGAATAATATCTTGCTCCTTTAAAGCGCCAAACCCTTAATATATTTATTATATAAATAAACCTTAAACAGCAGTGAATGTTAATTCTTTATAAAAAGTGTCCATTAATTGTCATTAGGAACTAAGAATAACAGAAAGAGGTTATAGTTTTAAAGAATCTGGCAAGACTGAATGTGTGAAAGAGGTTGCATTAAAATTAATCTAGAAATGCTTAAAGATAACTTGACTATTCAAATAATTTTGCATAATGTGTTGGATCTGGTTTGCTTTCCACAGTTTCTATAATAATATCATAGTTTCCCTCTACACAATTTCATACTTATTGGGGTTGATTCTCATTTACGTTAACATCCCATTAGACCGCTCTGAAAGAGTAAAGGGGACTTAATATAGATGCAAATTATACTTACGCCCATTTTAAGGCCCCTTTATACTGCCAGAGCAGTGGGAAGTGGCTATAGCATTAGTGAGAAATTAGGCCATTTTCTTTTATGACAATATTCATTGCACTTGAGATCTGGCATTTCCCAGCGGCAGAGGGAATTCCCTCTGCTCCAGTAAGGACTACTGTCATCCTTACATTGACTAATACAATCCTCCATGGAGTAGTCCAATTCATTTTAATGAAACCACTTACGGAGTAGAGTACTACTCAACTTGAGTAAGGACAGCAAAATTTGACCCACAAAGCTTTTCTCTTGTGTGCTTTGTATGTGTTTTTTTTTAAAAAAACAAAAAAACAGAATTTTGTGGCTATTAGACTTGATTTCTGCCATAGCAAATGAATACACAAATGTGTGTATATAATAAAATCAGATATTGATGAAAATTTCTGTTGCCAAATTTTTCCATGGTTTTCTATTATGAAAACAGTTGAAGACATTCTATACCCAAAGCTCTATTTTGCTACTATTTTCTCAACAAGTAGGATTGTCTGGAAACTTTCCAGTTTGGAAAAGTCCTGCTTTCCGTATTCTTCTTAGGTAATGGCAATGGTCCAACAGCAAATTTAAGCATAGTATAAAATATACTTACATGAAGCAGTAGCAGTATTCTGGAAGAACAGCTGTTCCAAGTGGCATTTAAGGCTCCTATGAAATTCATTCTGAGAGCCCATCAATTTGAGAAAATTAGAAATTTAAGGAATAATTGGCAATAAAGAATCATTTTAGCAATAATTGGCAATCAGCTGATGAAGTTCATAGCTTAAAGTTGTTCAGGCTGCAAATTGCTGCAGTTTTAACCAGAATACTATTTACAGGACGATGATATCTTATAGCATGTTTCATTAACCAATATAATGGTAATCGTCCATATAGCCTAATACCTTATGGCCTATATAGCTTAACTAAGTTTTCATAAATTTGAAAGAAAACAACACATCCAAAATGTTTGTTTGGAGGATGAGGGAGTAAATGTGTTGGTTTTTTAAATAAATATCATGTGCACATTAGTTTACCTCTGCAATTTTATCCTGTTCAAATGAACAGAGTTAAATCAAAGGAGGCTATAAGAGGGAAAACAACAAGAACTGTGACAATGGCAAAGATGTAAGACATATTGAGGATCCATGAGGAAATGATGGGGAAGCTATCAAGTGGAAAATACCCCCAAGCCTGGCACCTTCTAGACTGGCAAAGTTTATTTTTCCCAGGCCAAATGTAGGGCATACTAAAAACTTTAAGAAGCTGCACTAGGCAGAAAGGGGAGTTGAGTGGATTATCAGCAGCGGCTGGAGTTGGGTCTCTGATAAAGAGTCACAGTCTGTCCTCCCAACCTAGATATTGAAGTAACTGGGCTGAATGGAGTTTACCAAAGTTTACAAAGAAAGATTAAGGTGTAGGTAAGCGGAAATATGAATATAGGTATTTAATTGTTTTTACCCATTGCAATGAATGCTGTGTACCTTTGGGTGAATAAATGATGTTTTGTTTTGAAGAAACTGTTTGTGTCTGCCTTCAAACTTATTCTGTCAGACACCAAATCCAGTTGAAACTGTTGGACTGACACAGTAAACAGGATGGCTGCAGCCCAGAGACACAATCTAAGGCTGGTTTTACACTGACACAGGCAAATTTGCCACCGTAAGATCGATTGCTGTGTAGACGCGCTTAGTCGATCCAGCAATCGACGTAGGAAAACCACCCTGGTAAGTGGCGTAGTGCTGAGTCGAAGGGAACGCTGTTCCCTTTGGTGCAGTGCAGTGTGGACGGTGCATGGAGCAGATGCACAGAAGTTGACAGGAGATACGCAAGTGATTTATGTCACTTGTGTATCTCCCATTGACTGCCGCCAAATCCGGAAGGTAAGTGTAGACTGGGCCTAAGAGTGGTAGCACTGCATAGTTCCACCCTTCAGAAAGGTCTGGCTTCCTGCACCTGTCATTAAGGAGTGCACTCAAGAGGGAATAAATGATGCCTGAAGCACTGCTCTCAAGGGTTAGGGTAAAGGCTTATGAACTAAATAAAAGTCCGAGTCAACTACTTGTATTTGGAATACATCTTTAATAATTATTGCAAAATACATTTTCTTCAAATGTTAATGAGTTACTAAGATTTGTTGAGACTTACCAAATACTTCTTTTTTGCTAAATTGTGAATCAACTCTGCCTACGTTTCTCTAAATCTTGAGGCACAAATTAAACATCTCCAGCAGATTGTCATAGTAGGAATAAAAAAAGACAAAATACAGTATGTATTACCGTCCAGCACCATATTACCGCCAGGAGTGCTAAGTTATGAACCTGGATCCCCACTGTGCATGGAGCAGTACAAATTGGAACAAAAGAGTCAAGACAGCAAGAACACAATGAACTCTTAACTGAAGCTGCTTTCGCAAGCATGTTCTCTCTTCTTTTCTGGAGAAGGACTTCAAATGGGACTATGGAAAAAAAGTACAAAATATCAATAATATTTTTTACTTATTTTTATGTCTTTAGAATTAGGGTAAAGCTGTCAAAAATACCTAAGTGATATGGAAGTCCCATTTTGAAAAGAGACTTAGGCACTCAGGAGTCCAAGTCCCACTGACTCTCAGTAAAAGAGACCCCAAACTTTAGAAAATGGGATGTAGGTTCTTTTGTAAATGTCTCATACAATGAAGTGTCCATCACTCAATAAATGCTTATCTCATGCTCCAGGTGCCCATATAATAATTAACTTTGCAATCTCATATAAAAAACATCATAATAAACTACTCATCCCACCATGAATACCTAACTCCACAATTATCAAGATAAAAGTTTAGACAACCTCCATCCAGATGCTTAGGAGGAAAAAAGGGCCTTGAACCCTGTCTGAAAAGTTAACAAATCCGAGTTCTAGTATTCTAGAAGGGAGAACCTTGACAGAAAATGACCTTCTGTTATCTTTCTTGTTTAGCTCCTTACTACCGCTTGCATTCCTCAGCTATCACAAATGGAACAATATAGCACAAGGCATAAAGGAGTCTCTCAGGTAACCTGATCTCAAGCCATTTAGGATTTAAAAAACTAAAATCAACACCTTAGAGTCCACCTGGAACAATGATGTTATGTGTGGTTGAGGTGCCCTGAAACTGTATGGTAGGAGAGTTGCCATGTTCTGAACTAGCTTCATTTTCCAAGAAGTATTAAGATATAGCTCTGTGTAAGAGCTCATTCCAGAACTCTAATCTTGAAGGGATAAAAGTAAGCATAGTAAGGTCCCCATCCAGAACCAACAATCATATTCATCTCACCCAGTGAAGATCAAAGGGCCTTATTGGCTACAACTACTGCTTGGGCATCTAATAGTAGCCTGGAGTTAATCAAAGCCAGAAACTGTGAAACTGAGACACAAATATCAGAAGCACTGCCTCAATTGGGATACCAATATGAAACTTACCATTTCATATATCTGCCTATCCCAATTTACCAACATTTTATCAGATCTGGATTGAGTCTCAGTCAGTTACCTTCTAGATGTCATGATCCTGCAAATTCTAAGTCATTAGTTCTTCTGCATCAACAGGATAAAATGAAATAGAGATGTAGAGATGAGTAACATCAGTGTCCTGAAGATATCATACAACTGTCGCTCAGATTCCTCATATAAAAGCTGAACCGAAAGGAGGCAGAATAGAATTCCGTGACACTGGCATTAGAGTACCCTTAGGTCAAATCACCTGTACTCCATGATTATCCTCTAAGCTAAAAAGGAATGAGCCACTCTAAAGCAATCCCAGCCATTGTCTACGGATCATAGACATGTGACAGAGAGCAAAGGTAGCAAAGATCGATACAATAAAATCAACTGAGACATTGTCAGGAAGAAGTCATCAACCTATATGTCTAAAGATGTTTAACCATTTACAAAGCCATATCTAAAACTGGATTGACCAGCGCTAAAGAAATGAGGATTCCAAATATTGCCAGAGGAGCTTTGCTAAAAAGTTCTCATCTCAATAACTTTTCCCAAAAAGAGAGAGATTCGGCATAGCTGACATTGTTGACAAAATTACAAGGATCAAATTATAGTTTATGAAGTGAAAACCTGACCAGTGTTTCTTTGAGAGCACCAGGCATGCAACCCCTTGAAGAGAGGTACTGACAATCTCATTCAACAAACATCACCTCTCTGGGTTTAAATCAGATGGGTACATAAATCCTACGTATTGGAGCTAAAGGGCTCCCAAAAATCAGCAGAGAAACCTTTGTGTTTGTCCAATCAAGATAACAAACAGAAACACATATAAGCAATTTATCATGGTAAGAAAAAACTTCGTTTTGTAATCAAGTCAAGGCAGCCTGGGTTAACTTGACTCTTCACCTGAAAGATCTGCTGTGGATAATTTTGCAGATACTATGGTAAAGGCAAAGAATGCTGTCTTTTAAAAAGCCTCTCACATTACTTAAAAAATACTTGATTCTGAAATCAGACCCAGCACTAGCCTTCTCTTACCAGGAATTTAGCCATTTCCCTTCTCTTATAGCTTTGCTTTCTAACTTTCTGTTCTAGATATCTGCTAGCTGTTTAAGCACACATGCAGTGAACATGCCTACGACAGTGAAAGCAGAAGGAAAAGGACATATGATGTGCGTCGTTCTTCTCGCAGAGTGAAAATGTCATGATTGTTCTTCGTGATGGCTCCTCAAATTGTTTGACACTTTGGATCAACTGCTCTTTTGCCTTCAAAGCTATCCTTGGTTGCAAGCACACTTCCAAAAGATACATGCAGTACAATATGATATTCCACTGCACTGCTTAAATAAGAAGGGCCAGCATTTATCCCAATTCTGTGTTGAGTAGAGCTGGTCCCAACGTGTGTTTTTCACACAGAAAACATTTTCAATTTTTCTCAAAAAAAGTCAACTAGGAAATTTTGGCTGAAATGGAAATGCCACTATGGTCTCTCATGAGAATTGTAGTTAGGGTGGCTCATGTCTTGTCATGTCGGGGCTTCCTGGCCAAACTATTTCTCTAGTGATGAACTATGGTTCTCTCTCTTTGTGTGCTCCATCATGGGACCTTCTGGCCATGGTTCATCAGGCACCCAACTCCCATCAGGCACCATGGCAGCATTTCCAAATGAAAATGTTTCAATTTTTAGTTAATGCATCCCTTCTGTCAGGTGGAATCAGCAGCAACAAGGGCCACATTCAATATCTAGGAGTTCCTCTTAACAATACAAAACAGAACCAGCTCAAGCCCTCACCCAGTAATCTGAAAAATGTAACCACCTCCTTAGGTGCCTCTAAGAGGCAATACTTCCCCTCTCTCAAGCACTGAGTCTGTGTGTAGAAAAGACAACTTTTAATAAAAAGGGAGAAGATGGGAAAACACAACCATTATTTGAAAGCATCTGACCATAGGCAAACACCCTCTCCAGAACACACTAGACAGCGTCCTTTCCATTAGCTTCTCACCATGCAGAGTGAAAGTTTGACACCCAAATGCTCCTTTAACATTCTATTCCCCTCTCCCTCCATTACACCCCACTCTCAGTTTCAGTCCTAGGTCAGTGAGGACCCAGAATCCAGAGGTGTGCTGACATGAGTTCACCTCCCATCCTGCATGATGGGGGATGCATCAAGCAATGGTTGAGCTCCGGCGGCCACCACTGCAACTGATTCACAGTTGCCACCGTTCACTCTGCCATCACTGCCCATTGCTCTCACATCCACCATTCCTCTATAACCACTATCTCTCTGCTGCACCAGGTAGGAACATTGGTCTCCACTCATTCTCCCCTTCACAGGGATTTGGCGTCTCTACACCCTGCTTAGCCAGTGAGGTTCAGTTTAGGGTGACCCCCTCAATCAGGGCAGGCTAAGTACACTTCTGCTGCCTTCTACTCATGCAAACAGGATAACAGCATTTCTTTATCCCCACACTCAGTACTACTGTGGGAAAGCAGCTACATCATGCTGCGCGCCTAGGCAGAGTAGGTGCGTTTATGCAATTATGTTCTGTTCCCAAAGTCTTTTGCTGTCAGCTCATCACTAGATGTCAGGGGAGAGCTCATTCAGATCCTGCTTACACTAAGAACCCAAAATGTTTCAGATTTTGGATGTTTGAATTTTCAGTGAAAGGTTGATATTTTCTGCAGCGCACACACACTGTTCATGAACAATTTTGTCTGGTTGAAAAGCTATTGGTTTGTAAAGAAAAAAGTTTCAAAGGAATCCTGAGCCCTAAAATTGACTAACTTTTCTGGCTTCCAAAAGAGAAGTAATTCTCTCTGCAACCATTTAATTCAGGAAGCAAACAAAAAATTTGAAAATTGTACTTGATGAAAGCAGTGGTCTGTTTAAATCAGTATATACCAGTGGTTTTACTCAACCTTTATCCTAAACCCAGCTGCCATGCTTAAGCAAGCAGGGCAAGTGGTAAGCAGCCACTTAAGGATACTGTTTTATAATATAGGTATCCAACTGGAAAGCATGACATAGCTTGACTTCTACAAAAATATATTGGGTTCTGCTTGACAAGAAGATTAAAACTTTGTCACACCTTCTGCTTTTAGATCAAGGGCTAATAAACATAAAAGCTGCATTACAAATTATTTTAAAGGTTTGTATTTTGAAGCACTGCAAAGAGTTAAGCAATCAAATTCAAGACAAATCTGTTCTTGCTCTTTCAAAGCTATGTTCTTGATGCTTCAAACATTCAAGATGGATGGCTGATGCCAATGCACTTGCACCAGTTTAGATCAAAGTTAACGAAAGCCTTTGAAGTTGACCAGCTGTAAAAATAGCATTTCTAAGAGAAGTCGACAGTTATCCTGTGTCAGGGGAGGGAATGATTTTCAAGAGATTACACATTATTCAGGGGCGGGGGGCGGAGAGGGAATGGTGTTTTCTGTCTGAGAGGGGAAGGAGAGAGGTCAAAGAGCCTCTTGATACTAAAACAAATAAAAATGAATCTCTAAGAGGTCGTAGCTCCAAGGATCAACATTTTTTCATGGTTCTTCCTCAGCATATTTTAAATTCCCACAAAGGACTAAAATAACATTTCTTTAAAATGCCAAACCTTTGATTTGGATAATTTAGAGCAATATTTCTTTAATTAAAATGAGCGCTAAAAGTTCTATTGCTACTTTCTTTGTTTACTGTAGGCTTCAGCACTATGCATATGCAAAGCACCAACTTTTGCAATAAAAAATTAGAAGAGTTTAATTATCTCCTCTAGAAGTTGCCTACAGAGGCAAACACTGTGCAGCAAGAAAAGTCTCTGTGCATAGTTGCATCGAGAGGAAAATGGGCAGCAAGGCACATGAGCACTCTATGCTGTCAGGGAACAATGGGATTGATGGGTCTTCGGCTTCACGTGCCTGCTTGGGGTTTCAGGCAGTGTTGCAGGCACCTCCACCCTATGTGGGAATTTTAGGCACTAGCTCTTACCCTTCTGGAGGCCTCCAAACCTGCCTCAGTAACAATATAATGTAGCAAAAACAAACAAACAAACAAACAACTACCACCACCCACATTACTAGCACCTCATGAATTGTTTCAAGTCAGTTTTCAGTTTTCCTCTCTCAAGAAATAGGGAGTAACCAGCAATTAAGGGTCATATTTGATTTTGTTCTACACACAGTAGTTTAAATTATTAAAGCTGAATGCTAGAAGTCTGCTGGGAGGCCTGGTCTACATTTGAAAAGGTCCATTGGCGTAACTATGTCAGTAAGAGGTGTATTTTTTTTTACAGATATATTTATGCCAGTAAAATGCCTAGAGTAGGTACAGTTATAGCCATATATAGTGCTTTCTGTTGGTATAGCTCATTTTGCTTTGCTGAGCTTCAATAAGGTATACTGGCATAAGCACTTCGATACCCGTACAACTGAATGTACATCATGGAAACTTTGCTGCTTTACATATACTTTACATATGCTAGCGTAGTTAAAGAGGCAAAATTTAAGTGCATACAAGTGCACAATGTTTACATTAAACTGTGGGCACTGAAAATACACAAGTTATTGTTCCCTCCCCCCCAACCCAGTCTATTTTCATTTCATTTCAAGAAAACTGCTTTCACCTTTTGTTCTGATTATATCTCTGTGGTTCTTTTTTGTTCAGCACCAAAGGAAAAGTGTTTTGTTTTAAACAGAAGCTGATTTTTTTTGGTTTCCCACCAAAATGAAAAATAAGTGGGAAAAAAAAAGGTGTTCTCAAAAATATCCAAAACCAAAAAAAAAAAAAAAGTTTTAAATGTATTTCATTTTCAGGGTGTTTTCACTTTTTTTGGTGGGGGGGATTGTTTTCATTTGTTTTAAATACCGGTAAATTAGCTAAATTTGTAAAAGAAATGTTCTGTCTTTCTAAAAATATTGCCTTCCAGCAGTCCAGAAAATGCATTTTTCAGTGAATTTACTATTCACCCAAAATCTTGACTAAGCTCTAGGTCTGATATGCAGACACGTACACACAGCAGCTACTTCATTATCTTGTAAAGTCCAATGGACTTCAATGAATAAAGCCTATGAAGTTCACATGAATAAAACTACTCATTCGTGTGTTAGCAGGACCAGACACTTAGATTATTATAAAGTCCTCAAGATAGGCATTTCGTCTTGCTCAGTATGTGAACAATGTCTAGCATACCGAAATCAATGGATTTTAAACACCTTAAAGTTATACATGTGTTTAAGTGGTTTGCTGAATGTAGTTCTTGGAGTCCTCCTGCTTGCAAATCATACACATTTAGGGCCCAATCCTGCATTACAAGATGTCAACGGGACTTTTGCCTGAATAGAAGAGTGCAAGATCAGGCTCTCTTACACAAAATATACCACGGAAAATGTTTTGCTAGAAGTGAGAAAAATGTCTAGCTTTTACTAAGACCATTTGATGTTATGATTATGATGCCAAAGCAATCAGCACATCACTGAAATATTTCAGATGACAAAACGTTCGTCTTCATCTTCACATGTTTCAAACTGCTGCTTAAAGTTTAGATTACAACTTGTAATAATTTTCTATCTTCCCTTTGAATTATTCAGGAAAGGGCAGAGGCCTCCATTACAATCTGGTTGAAGAAAAATTGCTGATAACTAGAAGATATGCAGTGTGTCCTGTCGTTAGTCCTTTAATGCACAGAATGCATACTTCTTAAAATATAGCATTCAGTATTTAATTAACAAAATTAGCTAAGCCAAAAATGTGGAATGTAATTTTATTACTGTTAGAGATCTATAATAGTAAAACTGCATTTGCATACACAATAAATGTATTCACAGCACGCAAAGCCCATCTACTCCATTGGGATACAGATTACAATTTGCAGAGATTTTTTTCCTCTCCAGACGTGAAGGTTATATCTCTAATTTCATTAAAATCACAGTGAAATTATCTTTCCACTCTCTGAATACCTATAAAATATTAGTCATTTGAAATAGGAATTAGTCATTGTGGCCTATGTCATTTATCTCAATGACCCTCAGATCTAATTAGTTAGAAGTTTCAAGACAATTTTGACAAATGAAGAGAACATCATTATGTATTCCAATTTTAGGGCTCTATTCCCCTATTATAAATCCTGTGGAATATTGTCATATTTTTGTGGAATCTGGACAAAAAAATGGCATTAGGCTGGCTCTGATTCAAATTATGTAAGATCAGTACTTTACCATCTAGAGTTGAAGCATCCCCAGGCAGAAATGTGGTGTGTATGTCTGTGTGCGCATGTGCATGCGAGTGAGAGAGAAAGAGAGAGCATGCATGCACATGCATATGATTTTAAAAAATGGAGAAAACAGAGAATCCTTCTAAAATTAGTAAACTTGAAAAAGTACTCTGCCTTCTGGAACAATTTTCTAAATCAACATTCTGAGTATGCCCTCCACCTTAAATTTGTGAAACAAGCACATTTTACTCAAAAGATCACGTCCAACATCCCTAATTTTTCAAGTTAGCATTCTGCCCAATGCACATACCATATTTCCATTAATAGGAGCAAAAGAGATGGTCATGCAAAGCCAGACAGTACAGGGCTTCAAAAAGCAGGGCTATGAGACACTAAGTAGTTCAAATCTCTCTCTCTCTCTCTCTCACACACACACACACACACACACACACACACACACACACACAAAAAGTTCACATGCCCCAAACAGAGCAGCAACTCTGTTTGGCTGAGCTGGGAGTTGGAAATATGTGCCAGGGAATCAATGTTCTTCTCTTGGACACAGAGCTACTCTGAGGAAACCGCTATAGCCCAATGGCTGGATTGGCACTGCAGGCCCTTACATACCTACTCAAGTCAATGTCACAGTTGTAACTCATCACCACTGGCACCAGTGGAAGAAACCACACTTTAGACAGGACTTGGGTGTTTTTACCATGGACATCTAACTCTGCTTCTATCCAGGTCGTTCAGAGTTGGATTAACCAAGTGGTAAAAACTGCTAAGCCCCACCTACACGGCAGCTTCTGCCTCAACTATGATTGTTATCACTGCTGTTGGTGGATTAAGTTGCTCCGTTGTCATACATCATGGCCCCCTGCATGTGCCTGCTTCTCTCTTTCAGGCTTCCCATCAGCCTGCAACAGCAACACGACCCTGGAAAGGAGAAAGAATAGCATAAAGTGCCTGGTTCCCAACAGAATCACTGTGGGGATCTCTGCCACTGAACTGCACCAAACTTTAAGCAGAAGCATTAAAATTAAAACTGTGCATGTGATTCAGATGGTGTCTTGATGCTAAGCCTAGCCCTAGACCCTCAGCTGAACCACGACCTCCAACACCAGGTCCAAATCAGAAGCACTTGTAGCAAAAATGCAGTGCTTTTTAGTACCCCATCATCTTTTACCATTTTTCCTCCTTCAGAATTCTCAATGGAAGGACAGTTCTGCAACTCCTCTTTATCAGTCTACGTCTTCTTACTATGCTCACATTCAAAAGACTACTTTATTTGCAATGGTGTTACACTTTTCAACCATTTCTAGCAGACGAATGTGGTTTGAAGGATTTTACTTTCAGCATTCAGATCAGATTTGCTAGGATTTTATGCAGGTTTTTTCTCCTTAAAGAACTTATTACCTTTTTGCTGTCCCAAATGACTCCGAATACAAGATTGGATGTATTTGTCTACCTGCTTATTAATTTTCTCTTGTACTGTAAATGTGCATCCAGTTTTCCTCCCACCGCAGTCTTATTTTTCCTTTGTTTGCAATCGGGTATTCACTTGAAGTCAGTCTCTGCATGTCTTAATGCCTCTTTACTCCTCTCCTCTGTGAAGGTTTTTCTATACCTTCCTTAAATTCTTCTCAAAGCACTTTTTCCCCAGTCTGCAGCTCTAAGTCCTGATTCTCCTTTGTAACAGTCTGCCTGCGTCTTCATTTTGGCTTCTAATTTCCCATAATAGCATCACTTTTTCTACATTATTCTTTCACATCGGCATATTCGATGTAATGATGCTAATAAATTGAGAGAGTTCTTTTTCCCCCCCTCTAAATCTGCTTTGTGCCTAGCACAGTTCTGATGGTCTTTCTGAAGATCACTTCCCATACTCTTCCAGTAACCAGAACAAAGTAAGTTTTGATGAACTAAAAGGAATCCTGCAAAGCTTAGCTGATGAAAAATATTATAGAATTTGCATCTTAATCCAGGTCACCAAACTCACATGGAAGTGCTAGTCGTTTAACCCAACATACACATTGGTCAGTGTCTCATCTGCTTCCTGTTTGGTTTGACCAATGTTTCATCAGGTCATGCTATTTTTGGAGAGAGGTGATCAATAAAAACACTAAGGGCTTTTCCAAGAGAATCTTCACTTCTGGCAGGTGTTTTGTTGGACACCAAACTAAACTTTACCCCCTCACAGTGTCCCAGAAAAGCAAATTGTTTTATTGAGCTTTCAATTTCTTCCAGGGCAGCCAACAGACTTTGAAGACTACTCCTTCATTTCTGCCTCTGCTGAGCATTCTCCCATTATTGCTGTAACACAGATGAAGACCCACTGGTCCTAGCAATGAAGGGAGTGCTAGTGCAAATCAGTTGCTGGTGTTCTACCATTGTGTTGTCTGACTCTCCTCTGGACGAGATCTAAAGGAGGTACTGAATGAAATTGCCTGTGACTGTTCTATCACTCTCTGTTTATTGCCTTCCCTACTGTCTCACGTGTATTATCTAATAGCTAAAACTCCTTTTCCAATGGAAATATACAATCTAAATAGGAACACTGCTAGTATCGGTAGCAGCAATGCAGGCAAATTGTCCTTGATTAAGCATGGTAGAACCAGGTGATAAACCCTTTGAAAAGATGACTGAAATAGACAATAACTATTTAACCTTTAATAATAACTTTAATGGTTATTTGAACAGTTTTCCTCATGTTGATAAGCACAGCACAGTTGAGTGACTGGTTGTTTAAGTAAACATATCGTCGTATATGCCCTGAATGCTGTGGAGACATGTAAGGTGGTCTTTGAAGAAGATCACCTCAGGGCTGCTTATGAACATCAGGAAGGAACGCATCTTTTAAGGATTCCCAAAACAAATTTGTTTCATTCAAGGTAGTGACCAAAAACACACATGCACCTGTGTGGATTACAGAGAATAAAAGCACCAGGGAAGAGAGACTATATTTTCTACTAGCACAAAGGCTAATGTCTTCATTTTAGCCAACATAGATATGGAAGCTTATGCACAAAAAAAAAGATTTGTAGTGGTGTCCTAAAATTACATTACACTAGTAGATGAATTATTAAAGAAGCTGCCACTGAAGGACCAAACATTACAGAATTTAGTGGTGCCTTCTCCTGCGAAGAAGAGACACTATGATGACCAAACCATTCATCATCTCCTTGGGCAGTTTCCCACACTAGTCTCCTCTGAGGAAGAGAGAGAAAATTCTGCCATAAATTGAATGAATGTCAAATATACTTCCCTACGTTCACACCTTGGGAAGCAAAATAGATGTTTGGTAAGGCCAAATGTTTGCTAAGAACAGATATGAAATAGAACAAAAAGGATTATGCAAATTTATCGACACTGACAAAGCATCACTGACTTTGCCATATAACCAGGCCAGTACTGAATGGGTGTTTTCAGACACAGACAGAAATAAAACTGTGTTCCAGGCATGGGTATCTAGACAACTACTATGCCCAACTAAATCTGCAAAACAGACTGCAGTGATATGAACTGTTTTCAGTGTATTTCAAATATAGAATTGTTACAAATGGCAAAGCAAGCCACTAGATAAAATCTTTAGAGCTATGTGGCCAATGGTATTTAACAAAGGAAATATATATATTTGGCTCATTGCCCACCCTCCGGTGTCCTTGTTTTCCTAGTGCTGGGAATTTTTGTACATGATAGCAAATGATCAGTGCAAATGTCTATTTGCAAATATACTGGAAACGTTTCCTCCAGCACTATAAGTGTTCTTTAAAGTTACTGAACATAACAATTTCTCCTGAACCCACCAACTGAGATAAATTATTATACATTAAAAACAAAGGCCAAATCCTAAGTTGATGTATGTTGATGCACACCACTGAAGAACTGACCCAAAATCCTAAAAAAGTATGTGGTTATCTGTGATATACTTGGCACATTGAGAACACTGCTTGAAATGCACTGTTTACAATTATAAGATATTTTGTACATATCTGGTGGCAAATGAATTGTTGGGACTGGCAATCCTATGACAACAAAATTATGATCTTGAACAAATCAAGAAATGAAAAATTAAGATCTCATGGTAACTTGGTAGTATTTTCTACCGCTGCTTCTCTCTCTCACTGATCTACAAATGCATTTTTAAAATCAAATAAATGTCAGAATTAGGTACCACAATTATCAAACATTAGTATTTAGCATATTTGTCCTATAAAATGGAACTGTTGTTATTTCAGTCCCACGAAAGCCAAATCCATTGCTATTTGCTATCCCCTGCTTGAGATTACATCCTTGACTCTTTTGGCTGGCACATCACACTCTGTGCAGAGCCCTGCAAGATATTATGGACAGATTCACAAAGAAACATAGGAGTGATGACACTCAGCATTGTCATGTCTAACTTTCAGGTGCCTAGAAAAATCACTGGGATTCACAAAAACTGGATTAGGCACTGAGGCTCCCTGTACAATGACTGGGGAGAGATAAATGCCTCAAAAAGGCATTCACAAAAACTGGTATGCCAGGTGGCTCCACGGCTAAACTAAATAATGGGAGGTGGGGATGCCACGCTCAGGGATACGTGCTAATCCCTGCCCCTCTCCCAGAGATAGGCATCTAAACCTGAGTTGCAAGGAGGCCCCACTCTGTGCTTTGAATTTGCAGCTGCAAACCCTCTCTTGGGGTTAGACATAAACTATTTTATAAGGAGGAGGAACAACGCCCTCATAATTTTTAGCCCCGCACTTAGGGTACTTATCTAGGAAGTGGTGGACCCCAGGTTCAATTCCCCATCTGCCTGAGGGGAAAAGAAATTGGAACAGGGACAGACCAGCTCTCAGGATGTGCTCTAACCACTGAGCTACGGGATATTTTGGCTCTTTCAATCTCTCCTATTTATTGTTCCACTGTGAATAAATAAATCAAAGAAACACAAGTGGTGGGGAGAGAGACTATAGCTTGATTAGATTAGGGTTTGATAGTGCAGTCACCAGAGAAGTGAAAGACCTAAGATCCAATCCTCCTGTGCCAGGTAATCTTTAATAATATTTACCCACAGTGGAACAGCTTCAACAGAAAATAAAGTGAGAGCCCCACATCAGCATATCCCATAATTCAGTGGTAAAGGCACTCTCCTCATGGGAGAGTCCTATTCAAATCCCATCTGCCCTTCTATCAGGTGAGGGACTGGAGCTGGGATTTTCCCAGTTCCCAGGTGAGTCCCCTAACTCCTGGGCTACCATTTGTGGGAGCTCCTCCTCTTCTCTCCCCTGCTGTTTTGTCTAAGTTTCTCTATAGAAGCCCAATCTAATAGGTGATCTCTGAGCACGCTTACTGGGTCAGGCTCCACAGGTGAGCTCTCCCTCTCATTTCATGCCTCTCTGTGCCTTAGGTGTCTGGATGCCTGAAGTGGGACTGCAGCATGCATGTGCACAGGCAGAAATATAGGCTTCTAAGGAACTTTTACTGAAAAAATTTAGACAGAGTTTAGTTGCCTCCAGAGTTTGGTGCAGCTGAGGCGGTTTTGTGAATCCCAGTAGGGCCTGATTCTAGGATTTAGGCACTACAGTGGTAATTAGCTGCCCATGTCTTTATACATCTGAGCCCTATGTATACATAAAATCCACTGAGGAGAGGATGGAATAAAAAAAAAGAAATAACCACACGACAGTCGCTAGTCACAAAACTTAGTACACTATTGGGAGCTCTCAGATACTACAGGGATGGGTACAAGATCCTTAACAGAACAGACTACATCCTTTAAAAAGAATTCTAAAGAAAAGTTTTAAAAATGTAATATTCTAACTGTATCAGGGATATAAACTACATAAGGACCTCAGATACACAGACAAAGAGGGTTTCTCAAATTTCATTATTTTGAACTCATCATGGTGTCTCTCTTCATTTTGCCACAGTGACAACTTTCCCTGTATTAACACAGGAACTAGCCCTCTTGTGTCAGAAAACGAACAGCAGTCAGAAACACGCTTAACTATGGCATTTTCTTCCACCATTTGCAACTACAGTATAGCAATTACTGGCGCACTCCAGTAGAGAACAGATTAAATTTGGTGCTCCGTTTTACAAAGTAATGATCCAGCTCTTAGGTGGATAAATATGAAGCCAAAGGCCAGATAGTTCAGTGCCATAACAGAAGTAGATTACTGCTGAAGACAATGAAGCACACCTCTGTATATCATGGTTAAACTGCAAATTTAACATTAGACCTTTATTAATGGAAATAAAGTTCTCATTTACCTGAGTATCCTATCCCATTTTAAACCCCGTCTCTTAAAAACTTTTACTAATGGATCTAAAGTACCCAGACATTCCCTGCAGCACAGTACTTCTGTGTTTAAGACTAATTTAATAAAAAGGTAAAAACTAAATTCTTGCCCCCATTTTCTTTTGTCTACAGCTCCATTGTGCTAGAGTGTCTTAAACGCCTTTATAGAATCCTATCTTTCAATCACGTATAGAACAGATTTTAAGAATAACTAAGTAGGCAATAACAAAGAACTCAATTTATAGAAACCAAAGAAAGCTCCTGAAAGAAGCACACAAACATCTAATTATTTTTCATGTTTCTAGAATTTAAAAATAGCCTAACGATTTTTATTTAGAAAATCAAAAATCTATACATTGCACATGGCCTGCTTTTGGGCTAAGATTTAAATAGAGACCAACCTGACGTCTATTTAATTAAAGAAAAGAGTTAAAATAGTTTCAGGAATTATACTTGCCACCTGAGTCTGTTTTTGCAATTACATCATTTTATACATATTTCTCTCCTCTCTCAAAATTGACTAATCACAAAAACCAGTGAAGAAAAGATTTTTCCTCCCTCTTTAATTTCTTTCATTCTTTGGTGTCACTTGTAAGAGTGCGTAAATTCAGACAATTTTTATGCTGCTGGCAAACAAACGACAATAAGTTCAGAGAGAGGGTTGCTTCAATTACATTCTTCTTGCTCTCTAACTCTCCTTTTGTCTATATCCCTGTGACAGTAATCCTGAAGTAGATCCTGTCCCAGAGAGTGCTATGGAATAATGATTTTGTTACTTTCCCAGTCTTTCCTTAGTTTCCCATACTTTATCTTTAAAGTTGTAAGTGAAAAGGTTTTTCTTTCTAGTACACCTTCTTTCCTAGCATTTCCTATTTCACCCCCTCAGTTCCCTCCCTTCCCACCTTTTATCTGTTCTTTCCTTTCTATTAGCTCATTCTCTTTCATTTGTTTAGCCTGCTACTGGCAGCTTTATTGCATCTGGAGCTGGGTTTGGGCTAAGCAAAGGATCCACAATGGAAGACAGGGGATTTATAGAATCAACCCAAACAACAGAAAGCTTTGTGTAAGTAAGAAGTTCAGCCTTATTTTAATAGTACAAAATAGTTAGTACATAATAGTTTGTGTTAGTTCTGGGAAGACGAAAAATATCTAAAACAACTTAAGCTGATGCTTCTATTGTGCTGGTTAAAACCAGGTTTCCTCCATGCATATAGTATTTCTTCTATTTTATTCTGATCAGTACAGTACTCAATACCACATTTGTCAGTGGCACATCATAAGCCATGTATGTTTCATAAAAACCCTTGGACAAGGGAGTGTTAACCATCCCTTTTTGTTCCTCATTCATGATGCACTGTGATAATTTCTCTTCCCTCATTTTCTGTGTAACCCTTACTCTGTCTCTTCACATATATTCATGATGACAGATTCATTACACGCTCACATTATCCTGGCAATGGGACAGACAACTAAGTAACTATTTATTTTACAATCTTTATTACACAGGATGGAGGTGTGGAAATATTTCATACGTAAACCAATAATCCAGTGTAATCAGTTTAGATAGATAAACTGACAGAGAAGAGATTCCCTATAAAGTTGTCCTATATCATGCATAGAAGTAGAGAGAGACAAACCAAAATGAGAAAAGGACATAGAATCAAAGAGAATACAGAAGAGGGAGATAGAATGAAACAGCCATATCTCCTTAAATTAAACATGGAAAAACCCAGGTCTGGTTGCCTCTCAAATGGATTTTATGAACTGATGACAAAAAACTTGGCTCCGTGTTCTCAAAAGTATTTAATAAATCTTTTGAAAGAAGAACTTTGCCATTTCTTCTAATACTGCATGTATCTTTTTAAATATTAACACCAGATGAGGATGGGGCTTAATCCATTTTATTTGTTAACATAGAAGTTACTTTCCTTTACAGAGATACTGACTGGCCCTTTAGATTTATTGCTCTCCTGTTTGCTTGGTCCAATCAGGTAAATTTAGTGAAGGGGCACCACTTAATTTTACTATTCAGCATCTCTTTCATGAATTAGATTGTCCACATCTAAGGGGTAAATTGATTTTGATTATCTACCTAGACACAGAGGTATTTACCTTTAACAGGGATATTACTAGAGATCACGGGGAGAAACCAGTTTAAAATGAGTACTTGTTTTATGTGTTTCATGGGGGCCAAAATGTGCAAATGATTTGTGTTACATTCTTTCGTAGGTGGGTCAGAGAAATTTGGCAGCATTGCTCCCTCTGCAATTGGGAAAGGTTCCCCCCGAGTTATGGTGTGGCAAGACAGAAAGGTGAACAATACTGAAGTTAGTTCTGAGACGGACTTCAAAGGCATCAGGATCAGGATCAGTTTAACTGTCAAGGACATTTAGGGGGAAGTTTTCAAAAGTGGGCAATTTGAGAGTAAGTATCTCAAGTCGGGCACCCAAAATCTGAGGCATTCAAGTCACTCACTTGTGATCTGAGAACTGAGAAACTTTATTGCCATTTTGAGTCCTTAAAATTAAACTTTTCCTGAAAGAAAGACTAACTATTCAGTAGAATTCACCCTGCAAGAAGTTGCCTACAGGACTTGTGGAAATTTAAGTCTCTAAGACTGTAGAGTTGCCCTATTGTATGCATAAGCCTACAATGCAGAGATATGTTTAGTCTGGGTACAGACTCCTACATTAAATCTCCTTTTTATTCTAACTAGTTTCCCCTCACACTAGTAAGGTACCCAAGTCAGATACAATCTTCTCCTTACAAAGCCATATAAGGGTTGCAGATCACTGTAAAACTAGTGGGAACCACTGACTAGCTCTCTTAGCCCCAAGCCTTCAGTCAAATCCACTAGAGCTGACCCCTTTGGGTCTGTACATGTGTAAAGAAGTTCACACTAATGCATCAAAGCACAGGATTGGGATTTTACTCCGGAAATAGTCAGGTGATTATTGCAGTTTCGATAATGAATGCGTGTACAAACTTTATTTTTCTCAGCCACTAACACACATTTCTTGTTTTTCAGCAAGGTGAATCCTTGTCAGAAATACACAGCTCCTTAGATTACATCACAGGTACCCCGATGGGTAATTTATAATAGCTTTGTGTGCTAATGATATTTTTATTTTTTTCTTAAACTTCAGAAAAACCCTGTACCTTATAAAATGGAATGTAATTTCTTTAAAAGCTTGATAATTAATTTTATAATATGGAAGATGCTATAGATTTGTGGTAATGGACACAGATAAAAGCCTAGCATTTAATTAGTTATCTCCTAATCCAGGGTCCAAGCATAATTTTTTGGGCCCAGTACAAACTTGTAATACAGGTCCCCTCCCACACAAATCACAATCCCTCATCCCATACATACAATCTCATGAACCATGAAAATATTTTCCTTCATGGTAATGGGGGTTGCAGCCTTGGCTGACTCCCCCCTCCCAGGGTAAACTGTACCCTTTCCCCCCCCATGTGGAGGCCCTGTCCTCATCCAGTGTATGAATCTTAGATATAACAGAGTCACCAAAAAGAAATTAAGAAACATAATTGCAACAAATTTATCTTTTTTGATTTTGGAGAATACATATGCTAAAGATATTGATGTTGACATATCTACTTTATTATTTGCAAATGTTCCCCATGGGGCTGAAGGATAATGAATTCATTCTAGGGGAAGCCTCCAGGTGGCATCAATTCACTTTGCTGTATGTGGAAAATCTGGCCCAATATATTAATCTGTCTTGCTTTGGGCTAGAACCTGCAACTGAGATATGCAGCTTTTTATACGCCTGCCCCTGCATGGAGCCCATTGACTTCAATAGGATGCCACATGTGCACGGCAGTGTCCCAGGCAGATCCAACTGTAGCATCTACCACTTAGACTGTAAACTCCCTGAGGCATGGAATTTATTTTATGAATCTGTAAATGGTGTTATATAATCATTAATATTGGACTGCATCCACATTTTAGAATTTTAGCCAGATTTTACTCTGACTCTTAGACAGAATATTAGCACTTGTCGACAAACATGTTTGGAAGAAATAAAGCAATGTTCTGCCTGAACACACAGAGAGAGTCTCTCCCAGATTCTGTTGTAAGGACAGTTTTGAAAAAGCCACATACTCAAATGAGAAATCACAACTAATTTAAGGCAGGACTAATATTACATATCATTGCTCAGATCATCTCTGCACACAAATCTCCCACCTTCTGAATGGAAAGGATGCTTGGAGGCCTCCATGGCATTGTTTTCCCTTTCCCCCACATTTTGTCCTTGCCCATTCTCTGGCTACTATAAATGGTACTCCATGGGCCTGGAGAGGGGACGGATGCTGGCCAAACTGGGACGGAATGGGTCATGTGCGTGTCACACTCTTCTATCTGGCCATGCAGAGTTTACCCTTAAAAAGGGAGCACATTGGAGCCTTTTTGGGGGGGGGAGGAGGAGAGAGCTTCCCTCCACCTTCATTAGGGCAGCCAAAGGGCGAGCCATGATCAGGGGACTACTAAGTGACTGCATTGGAGCTGCAGTGCCATGCAGTTAGGGTAGGGAGGGAAGTACTAGTGGGAGCCAGACAAGGTCGAGATGCATAGGACCTTTGAGTGATCTCCTGTGGATATCCTAGGAGATGCCGTATTTGAGGGAAGGCTCCATGGCCTTTTTCATAGGTGCATATTTTGCCTCAATAAGGGGATAGGAGGGAATCTTCATAAAGGGATCCTCACACAAACAGCCCCATCCATCCCCCATCTCCTGATGGCTTTACAATAGAGGTACTGATCTGGCCAAATATAATTTATACAGATGAATACAAATACCTTCCTTCTCCAAAGCATTGTATGTACATTCATTCATTACTCCAAACACACCTGACACTTGGCATTATCATCCACTTTATGTAGATGGAAAACTAAAGTGCAAGAGGAGGGAAGTCATGGCATATACACAGAGAAGTTAGACAAAAAACGTTAAATACTTTTGCTGGAAGGTTGCAGTGTAACACTACTTTGTTTCTTAGAATTCAGAACCATATGACACAGCAGCCAGAAACAGAGACAAAGCAGGCTGCTTCCTAAGGCAGAGAGGCACATCCCACCTCTTTCTAGGTTGGTTTCTTTCAGACCGATTCTGATCACACACACTTTACTGCAAAGCCTCCCACCCCTATGCTCTGAAAGTTGAAAAATTTGCAATTCCAACAAAGTCCCTAATGCACCACCTGACAGTTTCAAGGACCATACCAGTGAATCAGCGCTGGAAATGTGAAGAGAATTCAGGAGCTTCCTCCTTCCAGTGCCTTTGCGGATTCTTTTAGGCCACGCTGCCAATCAGGTCCTTTAGAGTTAGGCAAAAGTTTTGGATTAGTTTTTTTTTCTGGGGCAAAAAAACAAAAGCAAAAATAAAAAGCAGATTTAGGTTGATTGAAACATTTTGTGAATTTGCATCAAATTGGCTCAATTGTTTCAGCTCTGAAAAAAACAAAATATTTTGACATTTCCTAAATGAAACACTTGGATATTTCAACTCAAAATTATGTTTAGTTTTGAATTTTATTTCAATTTTATTAAAGAAAGTATAAAAAACTCAAAAAGAAAACATTTTTCATTAGGTCAAACAAAATTTTTTGTTTGACCCAAATATCTATTTTACTTTTGTGATTCACCGAAAAAAAATTTTAATAAATTTTTTCACGCTGATCAGAAATGATTTAAGCATTTTTTGGTTCAACCAGTGTACCAAAAAATTGGTTACTTTTCTCTAATCAACAGGGTTGGCAGGATACTATTTTTAATTTATTTTGTATTTGAAGGATAATGTCAATGTTTGTTTATAATTTCTTTAGATTACATTAAAACCCAGGGCCAGGAAAACATCTTAGATAGGTAATAAGTGGAGAATGCAAGCTACCACATCTGTGCTGCAAGGAACAAGCACGTACACTCAGATGCTTGCTTTGGTGTAATGTTGTGCCACCAATTATGTCCAAATGCAGGATACTCACTCACTCCTGAACTTCAACCCTAGCCCTAGCTTGCCTTCACACATATCACACTTATTTTTAGGCTCATATAAATGATCAAAAACATTTTGTTGTGCTGCATTTTTATTGCCAAAATTGATTTCCATCAGTTTTTCTCACAAGGTGAAACTGACATTTACTAATTGAAATAAAATCCTGCCTATCAACCAGTTGTCTTTCCTATGAACCAAAAACTCCATTCTTCAGTTTACATACCATAGGCATCATTCTAATTTACATTAAGGCCACTTTATATGCTTTGCCAGTGCAAAATGGGTGCAGATTGCATTACTTTTTAACCCACTTTAGGGCCCCCTTTCCCTGCCAAAATGATGCAAAATGGCCTCACCATGAATGTGAATCAGGCCCTATTAATATTTTTTTTTTAAAGAAGAGGTTTTGTTATATAGGAGTCTGATCCAAAGTCTATAGAAGTGAATGGAGCTCTTTCCATTGACTTCAGTAGTCTATGGCTCAGGTCCAATGTACTGAAGCTTCAGTTGTTCTCTGTGAAGCATCTATATTTTAGCTGACAAGAATACATCAATAGAGGAGCTCCATCATGAGTCATTTAAGATAAATGCAAGAATAGACCAACTATTTTCCGCACTTTTTACAGCTTCTCTTCTCTTTTACTTTAAAGTCTTGGTCTATGTGCTGTAATGTGTCTTGTGGGTAATCCTAATAATTCCAATAGCACTACTCGTGTGTAAGATTTTGCAGGATAAGACTTCTTAGTCATATTCCAACATTCTGCACATCTTTAGGAACTGTTTTACTTTCTTGATCATTTTTGCTTCGTTTCTGCAACTCTTTTAATGGTATAAAATATTCTTTGCAAAGACTTTGGATAGCAAGTTTCAGCCAAGAATGAATATTGATGGTTGAATTACTATTCCTTGGAAAATGGGATTTATAATGAAAGAAGTAAGGCCATCTTATTTATCTTGCTTCTATTACACTCTGCTGCATCCATGAAAGGATTTCCCTGCTGCTAGGAAAATACCACACAGTACTGACATTTTCCCCTCTTTTATTAGTTTTCTAATCTTTCGCCCATGTTCTCCAAACACAATTTGATAGGGAGTTGATTCTCTGATTCCTTGATGTTAAAGTCTGTAAATAAGCAAAGCAATATTACAGAGCAATCAAACACTGGATGTCCCCTTTTTATTAAAACCCTTTTCATTTTCCTAAAATTAACAACTTCAGGAATCTAAAGCTACCCCATTTGTGCTCAGACTGAATAACTCCCTAGCTCTAACAACACTGAATTAAGTTCTCTGTTAATTTAAATCTCTTGAAAATTTTTCATATATTTGGGAATTATGTAAAATTTCAGTCAGATAAAGGTGAATTGCTTTCCAAATGTAATTTGTGTAAATATTTAACATAAGTGAAATAAGGAAGTTAATTTTAAAGTTAAAATCCTCTAACAATTCAGGGAAACATCCCTATTCAAGACAATACTTAAGCTTAGTTCTAAGTGTGTGACAGATTTATCCATTTCATGCAATATCTTTGGGAGAATTATGAATTAAGTTAAATATGTTTTGGGTCCATTGTACTAAATAAAAGTTTGTGTTATTGTGGGCCAGGATTGTATATAGCCTCTCTTAGGGGAGCTGAAGGCAGATTCCCACCTCCGGTTCTGCAAAAACCTAGGCTTCTGAAGCTGCACCCCAAGAAGGGGACCATTGTCTACTGATTACCCTGTTCCTAGAATCTGAAAAATCAAAAGGCCTAGATTGTATAAAAGAAAGCTTGAACTATTAATTGGTGTGCTGGGTTCTGAGATAAGTGTTATGAACTTGTAACCATAGAAAAACCCATTGGTGGGATTTGAAGGACTGACATCTACCAGGGTCCTTGTTGGAGTTTGGGGCAACCTCTGGTAAATGTATTGGCATTCGTGGAGGTTCTTTTATTGTTTTTAATATGTTTTCTCTATATTGTTTTCACCTTAAGAATAAATATGCTAATTCATAACGGGCTGTGTGGTAATTTATAACTGCTGGCAATTACTCTGTTCAGTGTTCATAATCTTTGCTTTCTCTTCAAAGTGCAGATGCTGGCTTGTATAGGCAGCCTGGCTCGCTGGGAATATCACAGAACAGGCAGGGAACTATGCAGAGCATGGAAAAAACCCAGTCAAGTGGGAAAGAGACACCTGAGGTGACAACAACCTACAATGGGTATCCTTGCTGGACCATGGAGGAGGAGTACAGGTGCAGTTGCCCTGAACTGTGACAATGTTTGTACGTCCCATTGAAGTAAAGGAGACTTAAAAACAAGGGAAAAAAGAGAAAAGAACCACCACTGCGATGACTACTAATGGTACGGAAGGAAGATTCGTTGTTAGGTTTGACTCAAATAAAAGCAGTTGGGATAGAATTCTCATCATCTTCTTGGGCTGGATTGATGGCAGAGATTCTGATTTCTTAGTTGTAACATGCACATGTTGCTAAGGTTTAAAAATAGAACTTTGGAATAGAAATAGTCCTCAGTGAGAGGCAATGCACAGCCCTGTTCCCGAGGAAACTGGCTTCACGTATCAAGCAATATATTTTTTACCATGTTCGTTAGGGTGTAAGCCAAAGCACGAAGTTTGGATCAGGCCCTTTGAGTACACTAAGCCTGCACTGTGTATCTATGAACAATGAAAAGGCAAATCAAGAGGATGAAATCAGTGGGTAATCTAGTGTTGAAGGAATGGTTACTAGGGATATTGTGAAGCATCATGGAAGGCATCATATGAGGCTCCGCAGTCCTTGAAGGATGTGAGCAAAGGCTGTTGTGAAATGTGTATGATATGTAGAAAGGAGCCCAGCTCTGACATATCGCAGGAGATTTGCATTTAGGAAAGCTAAAAAGTACAACCTTCATTTTGGCATACCCTGATTTTTGACTGCTTAGGAGCATAACCTTAACTTTCCTACCAGTCAAGCTGTGGGTATTTTGTATGGATTCTATATACCATTCAAAAACTAAGGCAAGTGCTCAATGTACCATGTCTCTTATTAAGTGGAGTTTCACACCAGAAGCAGATAACATTTACACTGCAGGATATGCACTGGCTGTTAAAAGGTTTGTGTGGAAGTCAAAGTATTGTTTTTTACCTCTAAGGATTGGGTTTGAGATCTGGGCACTTATTTGTATTACCATAGAATCTAGGCACCCCAACCATGGACCAGTGCTTCATACAAAAACAGAACATGATTCAAGGTCCATCTTCTATACCCTTACATAAGTTTTGGGCTAAGGATGGGTGGGACATTGAATGTGCTGGAGGATTTTTTTAAAAAAAAAATTTTTTTAATTGATATTTGTATTTATGTCCATAATGATGTTTTACTGTTAAGGTACATTCATGTGCCTACAACATGGGGTTTTTATACACTATAAACTGAAATAAACTTACAATAGGTTCTTTTAAACATCCTTCAATCAGTTATCAATTATTAAGTGAATAATACCATACACACTTTGCAAAACTGCAATTATGTTGTTACCCTAAAATCCATTAGAACATCAGAGGGCCATCACAGCCCACCCAGAAATTATATGCAACTCAGCTATATGTAATTATTCTACAGTGAGGTACTCCGTTATACTGAGGGCCACTGCTGTACATATTCTGTGGCATATTATAATATTTATATACACAGACTCAAAGGTGATACAGGCTATACTCATGTCCCTGCATTACATTTGTACTCATGGACAGAGGCTGCCAACTCTGTTAAATTCTGAATTTGTTTGTTTGTTTGTTTATTTATTGCTGCTGTAGATTTAAATGAGACCTGGGGTTAACTCCTTACTATACATTTTCCCTGCTGTGCAATTTTGGATAAATGTTTTCCAAACAAATCTGATTTGTTCATTTACAAGGATGGTGGAGAGTGATGTTTTAATGAGACAGTTAGGGCATGGCTTAAAAAACAAACCAACCAACCCTCTGGTTTGTGCATTCCTGAGACAGCCAAACAAAAGGAGTGGAGGAAAAATGGTTTGTATGTTACTGAAGTGCTGGATTCTGTCCCCAGAAAGAGACTTTTCCTTGACCATCTGGCAAGCACAGAAACTGGCTTGGCAATATACCAAACCCTTGTTTGCTCAGTTTATTATTCTGACTGATTAACTGTGTGCCCACACAAGTTGGATCAGTGATCAAAAACAAAGACTTCCCATTCTACCACTCAACCAAAGTGGGAATCTATCAGGCTTGGGAAAGGAAAGGGAGCACATTTCAGAGTAAAAGGGCCCCCTCGGGAAGACTGTGCCATCTCTTTTAAACTAGGATGTAATTAACTCAAGTGACTCCACCTATCACAACTGTCATGGCATCACATGGACAGAGAAGTAGTCTCTCATGTAGCCAGGATCCAAACAAATTAAACTGGGTTTACTGCTGTTTTGAATCAGGGAGCAGAGCAAAGCAGCCAGAGAATACTGCTGAATCTGACCCCATCTCTCTTACTTACCATATATTTCCCAGAGATAGCTGTTTGTTACAAAGGAGAATGAGAGGATCCTCCAAAGAAAATTGCATACACATTTCCTTTGTAACATAAATCTTCCCTAAATTATACCATGCCATTATACTATTATTCCATAACATCATTATGTTTACAGTAAAAATGAAAGACAAGGAAAAATGGAAGCCTTGTAAAAATGACAGTGAATGATATTCCAAAATAATAACAACCTAGTCAATTCCTTCTTTATATCTTTGGTAGCATTTAAGAAACACTGTTGCAACTAGATTTGCTAGTAATGATGTTTCATCCGTCTCATCTTTGGTAAATTTGATTTAACAACATTTAACCTGACACCTTCTCATTTTTCATATTTTGACCTTTCCATCCCTCTAACTGTGGACTTCGGCTGTGAACATAAGAAATGATAACTGGATTAGTCTTTTTTCTTTACCATGAAAGCCATTTCTCAGGAGCTAAATCTAGCTTTTAGTTCACAAAAACACTAAGAATTATCCATCTCTTTCTCTGTCTGACCTGAATATTCCTGTGTGATTATAGAAAGCTGTGATAGTCTATTTGTCTACATTCTATAAAACAAAATTATTAATCATTACTTCAGCAGCACGCACCAACTATCTTTCAAGTCTGCTATCACATGGGAAACGAATTCATTCTTTACTGAAACCACTGTCTTGCTCCATTGGGGCTGTTTGTCAGTTCCTCCAGAGTGACACTAAATCAAGTTGCAAAGCACTGTAATGTAAATCTCAGTCTAATTTACTTGTCACTGTGTTGTGACACTTGGTTAAAAATGCTTTTTAATTGTGACTATAAATTATACATTAACAATTCTTAGTGGCAGTTTTAATACTGCATCAGATTATTTCACTCAGGAGGGAAAAAAACTGAACAACAGCAAGCTATGATAGAATATTTTTAAACTGTAATTCTGTATAGATCTATGGCGATGATGACTGAGTTCTGTCCCCACCCAATAAAACAAAAAAAGAATAATCAAAGGTCTTACATTCCGTAACCCATAAAGGAAAATTACCCTGTCTTCTTGACCCTTCAGATCATTCCTGTTTCACACTTGTGGATTATTAGTCAGAATCCCTGAAGTAATATGAAGTGGTTTTCAGTCATGCTGAGAAATCAGTTTTTTCTCTCTTCCATAATCTAGGGCAAGAAAAGGATTGCCAATAGAGCAATCCACATTTAAAAAAAAACATTGTTTTTTTTTGTGCTTTTGAAAGTTGGACTGGAGCTCTCTCTTCATAAACATGTATAGTACCTGCAATAGAAACCAGGCTTCTGTATATGTGTGCCTCAACACTTGATGCCCAAAACGGGGTTGACCTTTGACTTTTAGGAATTGGACCACACCCTTCAATTAATTTTACTCAGTAGCCATCAAGCAATGACCTGTGCTTGATTTACACTAGTACCCTAAAGGTAAAAGGCTATGCAATGCATTTTCAAGCCCGAGTTAATACAGGGGAAGAAGGAAGCAAAAATCTGTCCCTATGAATCATTTTCCTAAGTCATTTTTGTGCTGCATTACATTATGATCACGTACGTTATGTGTAAATAAAATAAAGTCCAAATCAGTAACATATATACATGCACGCATAAACACTTGGGCCAGCGTCACACACTGAAAACAATTATGAGCCAATTCAGTTAAGGAACAGAGTTTAAACAAACAAACAAAAAGAGTGACTGATCATTACAAATTGTTTAAGAAAATGTTTCTAGACACCCAGAAATCCACCACCCATTGAGCAAGAAAGAAGGCCACATTAGTTAAAAACCAAGCTAGCTTAAAGATGATGTGAAGGCAGGAATACAGAGAAAGATCAGGATATCATACAAGAAGATCTGGATGACCTTGTAAACTGGAGTAATAGAAATAGGATGAAATATAATAGTGGAAAGTGCAAGGTCATGCACCTAGGGACTAATAACAAAAACTTTTGCTATAAGCTGGGGACACATCAGTTGGAAGTGACAGAGGAAGAGAAGGACCTGGGCGTGCTGGTTGATCACAAGATGACTACGAGCTGCCAATGTGATGCGGCCATGAAAAAAGCTAAGGCAATCCAAGGATGCATCGGGCGAGGTATTTCCAGTATAGACTCATCTGGAATACTGTGTGCAGTTCTGGTCTCCCATGTTTAAGAAAGATTAATTCAAACTGAAACAGATGCAGAGAAGGGCTACTAGGATGACCTGAGGAATGGAAAACCTGCCCTATGAGAGGAGACTAACAGCGCTTGGCCTTTTTTAGCCTAACCAAAAGAAGGCCGAGGGGAGATCTTATTGCTCTCTATAAATACATCAGAGGGATAACACCAGGGAGGGAGAGGAATTATTTAAGTTCACCGCCAATGTGGATACAAGAACTGATGGATATAAACTGGCCACCAGGAAGTTTACACTTGAAATTACATGAAGGTTTCGAACCATCAGTGGAGTGACGTTCTAGAACAGCCTTCCAAGGGGAGCAGTGGGAGCAAGACACCTAGCTGGCTTCAAGACTGAGCTTGATAAGTTTATGGAGGGGATGGTATGATG
The DNA here is from genome assembly GCA_007922155.1 of Mesoclemmys tuberculata. Taxonomy (NCBI): domain Eukaryota; kingdom Metazoa; phylum Chordata; order Testudines; family Chelidae; genus Mesoclemmys; species Mesoclemmys tuberculata. Next base: position 27,535,816 of record ML675624.1, on the reverse strand, counting down.
GGACAGCCTAATTTGGTAATTGACTGATCTTTGACAACTAGCGGTAAATATGCCCAAACCATCTGGGTTTTGCTGTGAGGCGACATCAGGAGTTCCTGCTCTCTATCTTCTCCTTACGCAACACAGGTGGGGAAAATGACCTGGATGCAGAGAGCACTCACGTTGCTCCTCATTCCCCCCCCCACACACACACAGACACCTAGGGGTGCACAGAGGAGCAGTTTTGAAGGTGGGAGCAAGCATCAATACCAGCCACTCCATGCATGCAAGTCTGTTTCCCCAGATGAGCACAGGAGGGGTTTGCAGGGGTTAGGGTGAAGAGGGCACAGTGCAGGAATTAAGGGCAAAGCACGAGTGGGGAGTCTGTAGGAGTTAGTGGCAAAGGGGAGTGGGGAGCCTCTGTAGACCAGGGGCAGATGTGCATGGGGACAAGGGGGTCACACTCAGAGGCTTGCTATGTGAAAGGGGTCACCAATACAAAAAGTTTGAGAATCAGTGGTCTGGAAGACTGATGAAATTTGCAGATGACACAAAGATTGAAGGAGTGGTAAATAAAGAAAAGGTCACTGTGATCTGGACTGCTTGGTAAACTGGGTGCAAGCAAACAACATGATTTTTAAATGGAGGAAGTCATACATCTTGGAACACAAAATATAGGCCAAGTTTACATGATGTGGGACTGTATAGTGGGAAGCAGTGGCTCTGAAAAAGATCTGATGGTCATGGGAGACAATCAGCTGAACATGAGCTCCCAGTGCAATGCTGTGTTTGAAAGGGCTAGCTAGTGCAATCCTTGGATACATAAACCAGGAGAGTCTCAAGTAGGAGTAGAAAGATGATTTTATTTCTACACTTGGCACTTGTGCCACCACTGCTAGAATAGAACATCCAGTTCACATTTCAAGAGAGATTGATAAATTGAAGCGTGTTCAGAAATGAGCCACAATAATGATTAAAGGATTAGAAAACATGCCTTATAGTGGCAGATATAAGGATCTCACTCTATTTGGTTAACAAAGAGAAGGCGAAGATTACAATCTGTAAATACCTAAAGGGGAACAAATATTTAAGAATCTAGCAGAGAGAGGTATAATATGATCCAAAGGCTGTAAATTGAAGCTGGACATTTCAGACCTGAAATAAGGCATCCATGTTTTTATCACTGAGGTTAATTAGCAATTGGAACTACATACCAAGGATCATGGTGGATTCTCCATCACTGGCAATTTTTAAGTCAAGACTGGATGTTTTTCTGAAAGATATGCTCTAGGAATTATTTTGAGCAATTCTATGATCTGTGTTATACAGCAACTCAGACTAGATGATCGCAGCAGTCTCTTCTGACCTTGGAATCTATAAGTTTTCTTACAGGGAACAATTATATGACAGTATGTGACATAACATCACCTAAGGACTCCTTCCCTAGAAGTTGGAGGAGGGGAAGGTTATTTGGAACAATGCCCAACTAAAGGAGGAAAGGGTTTTGGGACCAAGAGGGAAAAGAGAATTTTCCTCACTCCTCCTGCACAAAGAGCTCTGACTCCTCCATCTCATGCAAGAACCACCTAGACTTTCTTTCCAAGTGCATCTATCCTGCTTCTGTGCAATGATCCTGGGTTTCTGTGTGGCTCCAACCACTGAAATTCTTCAGCAAGTTGAAATGCTTTTCATACTACTTCATAATTTTCAGATTTATGCAGTATTCAAAAGGTTGTTGCTGCAGGCTAGTTCTAGTGTTCCATAGATACAAAGAATCTTGTCAATATTTCAGTGGCTAACAGAACTAATGAGCAAAAGTGATTTGATGACCTTTTAATACATGACTGAGTTAGTGCTCACTACAGAGAAATATATAGATTATGAGCCTATACAGTATATGTTGCAATCTGACATTCAGCCTACATGGTCAGATATATCTCATGTTGCTTCAGATTATGAATGTCCTGGGTTTGCTTGTTGGTTTTTTTTGTTTTGTTTTGGTGGGGGGGGGTTGTGACTGGGATGGGGAGAGTAAGGGGGGGCAGAGTAGTTGCAACTCTTTTTTCCCCCTGTAATTTGACTCTTTAATCTTCCTCTATCTCCTTCTCCCCATATTGGGGAAGAAATTTCCCACTGAAACAGAATAGCAAGAGCAAACTGGCACATTGCATTCCCTATATACGCACCATATTTGTTTCTCCCCCCCATCCCTCTCCTCTGAATTCGCATTCACATTCCTTCCTAAGGAAAACCATGAACCCAATAATGTTTGGCTGAAATTTGGGGGCTTCTGAAATTTAAAAGTAAATTTAAAATTTACTATTTAGGCAAAGCATGTTCGCTCATCTTTCATGTGACTGGCATCAATATACACAAAGGACAATATGCTTTAGAAATAGCCTCCAATACTGGGGCACATTAAAGCACCAGGCTAATGAGTGGTGTTGGCTGGTCAGAAGCTATACACTGAGATTGTGATTCAACACCGAAAGGCATGAGTGCAATTCATTGAAAGACAGGTGTATAAGTGGGGCTGAAATTAAAGCCTACGCTTGTAGGCCCCAGCCAAAACAGAACCCGTGCAGTTACTCCAGTAACGTATTTGTCCCCTTTATAACTGGACAGGGCCTAGAGATCAAGTCTGAGATAAAAAGAATGTTGTGCCAACCTATGAAAGCACCTTGGCCTCATCCCACTGCCAGAGCAGTTCTTGCCAAGCCAGTGGGCAATGTCACTGGGCCAACTGGGCCTTCACTAACTCCCCCATAGTCACTCAGGGCACAATGTGGCCCAGTGAGTTTGAGCTGTGCCCCCATCCCAGCATCTCAGCTCCACAGTGCTGTTCAGAAGAGAAGGCTAAGAGGGACTTGATTATAATCTATAAATATAATCTATGTGGGGAGCAAAAAAATGACAAAGGGCGCTTTACTCTATCAGATAAGATCCAACTACTGGAAGTTGAAGCTAGACAAATTCAGGTGGGAAATAAGGCATACAGTTTTATCATGGAGGGTAATTAACCATCAGAACAACTTCCCAAGTGTCATGGTGGATTCTCCATCACCAGCAATTTTTAAATCAAGACTAGTTGTTTTTCTAAAAACGAGATGCTCTAGTTCAAAGGGGAGTTAATGTAGGGAAGAATTCTAGGGCCTGTGTTATGCAGAAGATCAGACTAGATGATCATAGTGGACCCTTCTGTTGTTATAATTTATGTCATTCCATTAAGGTTAATTTTGTATAGTTCATCATAATAGTTCTGAGTGTTTACTCATCATCCCAGAGGGGAAAAAAATAGGATAGTATCATTTAAACCTCAATCATTACAATCATGTAATTTCAGAGTAAAATGATTCTCAGGTACTATCCCAGTTATGAAAGGATCTAAAAGAGACACAACAGTAAGGATTATAAAAAAATTAATTCTCTCTCTTTGGCCATTTTTGTTGCAGTTTCTATCTTGCACTGACTGAAGATTTCAGCTTATTTGGGGAATTCTTTATTTACTGTATCTTGCTGTAAAATGTATTAGAAAATAATTACATAAATTTGATTTGTGACATGTAGATTCTTTACTCCCCCCAATCAGATATTCAATTGACTTCCAGATATTCAAGGTTGTACCAGCAGTTACCAGCTTTAAAAGATTTATGGTTATTTTAAAATAGATACTGTGCCTTTTTCCAGTACTGATTCTCAGACTCCATTTGGCATACATACTGATGAGTCAATGAACATTGAAACAGGCACTATTATAAAAACTGAACCGTTTTCTAGATTTGCAAACCTTTCATCCTTCTAGTCACTGACTTTTTACAGAATATCTTTAGGAATGTTTCCCCCCTCCCACTCACTCAGAAATCATTATTGCCAAAGAAAAATTGCTCAGGGGAATTGGATGGCTCAGAAAGTTGTTAATAGAATACAGATATAAGTAAGCTTCTGGCTTTCTAGGGACCAAACTTTACTCCCTTCATGATAACTGGAACGACGTTCATTGGTTTCAGTGGAAGCTGGATTGTGCCCTAGGTGAACTGTTCCCATAGACGTAAAGGCTGTCTAATTTGGATGTGGTTGAAAATCTTTGGTGATTATTTGGTAGCCTATATGGAACAAGGTGGTGGGGAAGGGTCTACATCAAAAAGCACAATCAGATCTTGCACTAACTGGCACCATTGTCATTCTCAAGAGAGTGAATTCACTTCCAGAGTTCAGTGTATCCTTCCAGGTCAAGTTTGAGGCACATGAGCCGGGTAGTAGTGGAAGCTTGCACTACCATTTTCTCTGCTATTTCTCTGTCAGTTTAGCTCTGAGGGAGCTCCCACAACTCCCTTGCAGTCACTAGGATTTTGACCTAATTTTTGTTCTTTAAATCATGGAGCAGATCCTGATGTGAACTGCCATAGCTCCATTCATTTCAATGAAACTATGACAATACTTCATGGCAGACATCAGTCCCCATATCTTTGACGCTAAATTGACAAAGTTATGTTCAAAGATTTGCTATTCTGGAAGGGAGGCAATAGGAACAGTGCTAGTGACTTTCCTTTCCCTAGAACAGTTCTTCAGCAAACATAAAGCATGACTTCAGTAGGGTGCTCTCAACACGTAGGAGCCTAACTCTAGGCGCACAAGTTTGAATATTGGTTTTAAGTTTCTTTAATTAACCACTTTTATTGTTCTATTCTGGTTTAAGACACACACCTCCAAGTCCAGATAGAAAGCTCCATCATAATTTCTCTCACTGGCTCTTTAGATATGTCCCAAAATATGTGCAACACTTGAGGGGATATAGCCAGTTTCTGAGAGTCAAAAGAGCAGTTCGAGTGAAGCTAAAAGGGAGAAGTAGCACCTCAGCAACACTTACACAGTTAAAAATTTCCAAGGATATTGCTCTCAAATTAGAGTGATTCTTCAATGTCACATTCCAGAAAGAGGGAGAACACCACCTGATCAAATTCTTTGTTAACTGCTTGTAAACTTAGGGAGAATACCTCTCAGTGATTCTTTAAGAAGAATGTGCAAGTTTGTATTGCTTAACCCTAAAAATATCTGCTTAAAATCAGAAATGTAAGCTCCTCATTTTCTGTACATAACTTGTATTAAAATACTTCAAGCCAGTTAGAGTCCAATCCAGCCAAACACTTTAAAGCCGAGTGAAGTTTATTTTCTGTCTTCCAGGCCTATAGAATATCGAGCATGTGTTGGAGGAATTTGTTGCAGGCTAAATGGAGTCACTTGTTTTCCTTTGTGAACAGAAGTCATCTTTGGAGGGTAAGGCTATATCAACACATGCTTCACCTAACTACATAGGGCTAAAAAGTTCAAAGCATGACTTCTAGTTCTGCACACATTGTCATTCATCCACGCAAATGACAGAAATTCCATGAACACCCGATGTATACTGCAATCACAGGCATTGTCATTTAGGTGTTCACTTTCTAGCCTTTGGGCATACAAATGATGAAATGGTAGCTCATGCCAAATTATATGCCCAAATGTTTTTAGTCATAGCATTAGTGACCACACTGAGGTCACACAGAAATGTAGCCCAAATAGTTTATAGGTATGTCACAAAAATATGCCCTTCGCTAAAACTGACATACAAGGTTATAGCCACGGAAAATAAATTTTAAAATCCAAACCAGATTTGTTTTTTGAAAATAAACTATTTAAATTATTGCATAGGGCTCTATACCGTAATGCACTAAGTGAACTCAATCCTCAATTCAATGAAAGTTGAGGGCACTCAGCATCTCACAAGACTGAGCCTTCTTTAACCCTTTATTTGGTTTATTGGTTTTGTGCCAAGTTATTCCGTGTGCTAAAACAGGTCACCACACACAGACAGTAAGAGTTTTCATAAATATTTACAAAAGGAATGTTAATATTCAGACTTATTGTGAATGCCAGGCAACCACATAACTAGCCCAATAATTCAGGGCCCAATCCCAGTGGATTTTGTATCTGGACCTCAGTAAGTGAGTTAGGCACCTTTTAATGGGGGTTAGTCACTTAGCCTGCTTAGATGCGTTTGTATATTCCACTAGGTGCCTATCTACATCTTTTAGATGTATGAATACCCTTGCTAATATTCAATGACAAAAAAATCACTAGAGAAATGAGAAGGGCTGGATGCTATCAGTATAGCCACTGAAATGAATTTCTAAGAAAAAATATTTCAATTGCTCTTTATGATAAAAGATTCATATCATAATATAAATCTGTACATTTTCCTGCAGCTTATGGAGCCAAACTGACAGAAAGATCTCCTCATAAAAGAATTACAGTCTATGTTATCAGAAAGGATACATATAGTTGTGCAAATTTTAGGTCTTTTATACTATGCCAGAAAAGGCTCTGAAAAAGAATGTTTCTTATTTTGTGTCAAAAGGGGGACCAATTACAACTGCATATGTGACAACTAACTTCAATAGGTCAGTCTGCAACTTCATTATTGTGTAGAGTACCAGCATATTATCATTTGGATGACACTCCAACTGTTTAGGGATATTATACAGATCCCAATGTACGTCTTGCAAACACAGGATGTAGGGCTGTAGCTCTACCTGCTTAATCTAGGGTTGGGTTTTGGTCTGTCAACTCCAATGTCCTAACCAAATTCCAAGCTAGGTATCTGCATCCTGCCAACTTAAAACAAATTTTTTTTTAAATTGTTTTTACTGGATAAAGTATTCCTCATTTTCTAAAGCTATAATTTAGTCATGCTAGAGAGGATACAACAGGTGCCATATCCCCAATTCTGTGTTGAAAGGATATATAAATCAAATAAAATATATTATAAATAACAATTATTTAATATTCATAGTAATGTCCAGAGGCCTGAGTCAGAATCGGGGCTCAATTGTGTTTGATGCTGTACAAACACTTAGATGCAGTCCCTGCTTTAATGAGCTTTCAAATAGAAGAAATAATACCAGTAAAATAAACCAAATCTCAGCCATACACAGATAGTATCAGAACAAAAGAACATGGGAAGAATGGAAGGGAAAAGGAAATGGAAACCTGGATTGAGAATGGCCTCAAATAGCACAAAAGAAATTGAGTACAACCTAGGGCAGTGAAAGGCCTGGGAAAGATATAAGAGAAAGTGACTGAACTGACATGGGGAGTACAGAGAATGAGTCTGAGCGAGTAGGCTAGTCAGTTTAGCACAGAAGAGTGTCAAAAGGCCGGACTAATTAAATACCAATTGTACACTGGTGTAATTCCATTGCTCCTGATTTACACTGGTGGAATTAAGGGAAAAATCAAGTGTAAAGTGTCCAGGGAAAGCAGTGAGAGAAGAGGACATATAGTAAAATAAGAGTAGCTGGCACAAGCTCAAAGAGCACTGAAGGGACCATGATCCAAAACAAAAAACAATTATTTGAGGACAGCCATCGGTAGTGAAGAGAGGATGTGCAACGTCATTTCTAGTCACAGGGAAAGAGAGAGGGGTTGGAGGGACAAGAGAAAGACAATATCATAGTAGTAAAGATGGCATCTAACAAGAAAGACAAAAAACAGCCCAAGGGGAGTCAATAGACTTTTGCAGTGGCCCAGGAAAACGCAGAAAAAGCACTGAAACAGATAAGGGTGCACAACAAGGGCACAAAAGCAGGCAGCAAGTTCAATCGAGGAGAAACAAGAAACTCAGAACTAGTAGGGAAGCACAAGGAGAAAAATCACAATAATACTGCAGACTTACTGCTTAAACTGGGAAAAATCAGAGCTTGTTTGAAAGAAAATTGCATCAAACAACTTCTTCACAGCTTCAATCCCCTGCATAGAGAGGTTTGTAGAAAGAGAGAAATAAGGGGAAAGAGAAATAGATGTCAACTGTGCCAGCCCTTACAGATGATTACATTCAAATATACAAACAAAAACCCTTTAGAGGTTAATAGAATGTGTGGGGTGTATGCATGCCTGCTTAAACTTACTTCTAAATTAGACAACATGGCGCTTTTTCCTCTGCAAATGACTTGGCCCACTTGTCTTTAGATGCCCTATTTTAGACCCCGGGTAAATTAATAGCCATTGCTGTACAGCTGAACACTTGGTAAGAAAAAGAGATTGAACATCTGAGTCACAAGAATCAGGTGAATTTATTAGCCAGGGTTTAGACACGCTGGGCCAGATTCTCATCTGCTGTATATTGATGCAGCTCTGTTTAAAGCAGTGGAATGGTGCAATTTACAGAGGCTGAGGATCTGGCCCATTATTTTGCTTTAAGCTGCCTGTTCATCCTCCAGTTTGATCTACATGGTTTCAGCAGTCATTTCTCACCAGAGAACAGGCCTCATCCATGCTAGACATTCCCCTTGCACCAGGGGCAGGTAGACGATATGATGCAAGAGCCAGCTCAGTGGATCTATCCCACCTCAGGATTTGCCAGTCCAAAAAAGATCCTTAAAGGACTAGTTAAGATGGTTTTAAGGCTGCTTTGCATGGCCAGTGTGGTATAAGGCAGCCAGAGCAGGGTCAGAGACCTGGTCTACAGTCTGCAACGTGTGCTACTTCAAGAAGAAAGATTCTATTTAAATGTAAGATCGTTCAGTGACAGTATTATGAAAAAAATACTTCTTGCTAGGTCATATATAAAATAGGTGGGAGAGACAGCCACTGCTGATTCACCTAGTTCATTACAGAATTCAGTTTAATGTAATACTTAAATGGGAATAATTAGTGCCTTCCAACAGGAAGCACACTTCAGAGTCAGCATGAGTCCTCACTTTTAAAGGTGTGTTTACACTGCACACTTCTTTCAGCAGCATGTAGTACACATACCCATGTGCCCCCTACACAGGTATAAATAGATAGTAGACACTGAGCCATGGCTTACACAAGTAGAGCAAAGACACACCTGAAGGGCGTGGGTACATACTCAAGTACATCCCGTACATGGCTCTCTACAGTCTCAAGCCATACCTCTTTGCCTACACTGCTGTTTTCAACAATATTGTGTCCCAGTGCAGGAGCCTTTCCCCACTATATCCTCCTACCAGAGCCTTTCCTCACCACAGTGAAATCCCCACCACTGTGGCAAATCCTCCAGTAAGGGGGAGATGCTGAAACCTTTCCCTGCTGCATTGTCTCTGTCACAGCCTTACACTGACTGACACATGGAGCTACACACCACAGTGTGGATGTGGTGTGCTTTTCATTGCAGCATGTAGCTGCATTGTATACGACGTGCTGCTTCCAGTGGGGAGTAGTGTAGATGTAGACTAAGAGAGATGGTTTTTGCTTTCAAGAGGGCTTTTTGTGCTGCCAAGTGGCTATTGGCAGGAAAGGCTGCACACCTGCCCAAACCATTGACTATTCAACATGCTTTGGGTGTTAGTTCCACTGTGACTTTGTACAACATTTGTAGTGTATGATCACTTAAGTTAATTGGCAGATCAGGCACATGCTTATCACTATGTGGTCCAAATAGATCTTCATGAAGGGAATTGTGTGTGGCGTAGACCCTGCTTGGCATCTCAGGTGGCACACAGCTGACATACTGCCTATTACCTCCTTTCCCACAGACCAGTCACCAAATGTCAAGCAATATAACCAGAAGGGGACAAGATGCATCCATAGTATTCCCAGTACATTTCACCAGTAGCAGGCAACTGGCTATTAACCATCAGGTGACAAGTATGGGGGCTGCCTGCCAGAATAGATCCACATTTTAGAGATGCACGTATCTGCTTTTATTCTATCCCTCTAATACACGTTCAGCCCATAGATGGTGGGTTGATATGGATAAGGAGCAGAATTAAAACTGGTAAAGATAAAAGCTAGGTTTCCACAGCCTCTCAACTTCAGATTTTTTTCTTTTGAAACTATTACAATGTTCTCTTAACATGATTTCAGGGAGCTGTACAATAATCAACTTAGCTCTATCTTAAAGATTTTTGTCTTGGACTATTCTGTTGAAACAAGCTACTCATTTAGCCCTGAATCAAACAAGAAGCCTAAATCTTAATTATTCAAATAGTTACCAGACACAGATCTAGTTACAATGCGTTGCTAACACACAGAAAAGCCAGTCTATTAAAAAGCCAGCATTTATAGCTAGTGAATCACTTTATTAAAATCCAGGCAGCTCTGAAGAGAACAGTGGGGATTATGAAGTGGTCAAGGGATGCACCTTTGGAGGATTAAACCGAATTCCTTCCTTCTCGCACACTCGGCAGAATGTCATCAATAGAAATTAAAAGGAAGTATTATTGCTAGGAGGTTTGCTCTTAGAAACGAGCTGAACAATTAAAAAAACCCAGTTCTCTCCAAACATGATTTTATCAATATTTATGCATTAGGCATTTAATTTCTACTGGGTACATGAAAAAATATTAACACTGAGAAATTCAGATCTAAAAGTACATAATATTTCTAATATTATTTCAACAAAAATTCATTTCCAAACAAAACTGGACATTAGCTCAAATTCACAAAAGAAATAAGAGGGCTGATAACAGATGTGTGTCTTGACAAATACAATTACAATTAACACAAAGAACAGAATGCATGATATAGAATTTGTAGAGCTGACAAACTCATTTTAAATCAAACCAAAAAACACATTTAATTTCAGTTTGCATTACAAACTTCCTCCACTATCTATGCTGAGAAGGTTGCCATGGTTCATCAACACTTGGGATAAACATGAGCTAAATTTCAAATAAACGTGGACCTATTGTCAAGAAAATTTGGGCTGAACTTCGTGAAAATTTCAAAAAAAATTTGAAATACATATATAATGGAAACTAGATGGGACTGGATGGTTTTGGCAGAATTGACTTTCAATATGACAGACTCCTACATGCCTAAATCACTTATGAAAATGGGACTCAGGTTATTAAGACACTTAGATGCTTTTGAAGATTGGATTCAGTATCTCGGGCTCTGACCTTTCACATAGTTATGTACATGCTTAATTAAGTAATCCTACCGAAGCCAGCTTTAGTCTTAAGGACAGTGGGGCATGTGCATAAGTATTGGCAGGACCCTGACTTGGCGGCTCATTTTCAATGGAAACAGATACTGATCCTTCTCAAATTCAAATCAGAGAGCTAGAAAACGAATCATTGTGATGATGACCAACTTTTACATATTGTAATATGCATGTGTGCAAAACATTCTGTAATTCAAAAAATGGAAATCCATCAACTTCTCCACATGAAAAGCTCTTCTCTCTCCCCTCAAGACTTTGATGAGTACATGAAAGAATAATCTAAAGCAACAGAAAAAAGTGACAGGACATTTTCAGTCATATGGAACCCTCTTGCCCCCTTGCTCTTTATTTGATTAAACTATAATTTAATTCAGAGCAATAAAGCTCTCTAACATTAAGCCATTACCCAAGTAACCATTGGGGGGAAAATCATAGGCATTTTACATTAAAGATGTTATAATAGGGTGGCTTTTCCCGTGGGTTCAAAAGCCTGGAGCTAGTCACCATTGATTGAGCCTTTGTGATGAAGTAGAGATATTCTGGGCGTTTTCTCTGAGTGTTGCGTGTGTGCCTCAATTACCCCTATATGTTACTCATGTATTTTGATAATGGGACCCACGTGTGATCATTGCAGAGGCCACTAAAGGGCAGATGGGCCTTCCTCAGCCACACATATGCAGATAAGAGCCAGGACCTCCTGCCCTGGATCAACCAGCTGCAAGAGGTTGTATTGTAACAGGTTGCAGCGGGCAGAAACAATGATGGGGTAGACCTTTTGCCCGGAAGAAGACAAAGGACTGGGGAGAGGCAAGGGGACAGCTCTGGGGGCGGGCTGGCTGGCGGGAAGGGCCAATTCCTCCATAAGGGGGTTTAGGAGCAGGGCCTGAGAATGGGCTCTGAGATTCCCTAGTTGGTTGCTACTGTAACTTTTTATTAATCGGCTATCAAAGTCTCTCAATGCTGTGATCCTGAGAACTAATAAAGCCTTCTGATTACCATTCTGGCTGTAAATCACTTCAGACTGCAAGGTGGGGTACATGGACCATTTGGGGGCATGTAGGAGCGCTCCAGAGTTCCGACCAGGAGGGCTCACAGGGGGAGTTCAAGTGGAGCAGGGGTGCTGAGCGCTCTGAGGCCAGATTCAGAGACGGTTGCTCTAGTGTGTAGAGACCTGGGGGCAGGTGGTGGGGGTACGGGGAGGGACAGACTCTGAGCACTAGAGTCCTGATTGGCTTCGCCCTGAATGGTTCCAGAGTCTTGTTCCTGTGGGACTCTGTCACAGCCCTATAAACCACAGCAGGAGGCAGCAGTGAAAGGGGTGAGGAGGTTCCATTTGGGGACTTAGTTTATGTCTGCACTGCAATTATGCACCTGTAGCTGACCTGTGCCAGACTCAGGCTAGCAGGGCTCAGGCTAAGGTGCTGTTTAATTGCAGTGGAGATGCTTGGGTTGCAGCCTGAGCTCAGGATCTGCATACCACAAGCCCAAACATCTTTACCACAATTAAGCAGCCCATTAGCCTGAGCTCCACTAGTCCAAGTTAGCTGCCATGAGCCAGCTGTGAGTTTTTAACTGCAGTGTAGACATACCCCACAACTCCAGTCAGGAAGGGCTGGGAGTAGCCTGTTAAGGCAGGAGAGACCCAAGGAAGGAGGAGAAAGACTGCAGTGCTCTCCAGAAAGAAAGGATAGGGAATAGGAAAAAAATGTGTTTTATGGACTTTATTTTGGGACCTTGAGTTTTATTTGGGGGTTATTTTCTGTGAATAAACTCAGACCCCAAGGCAGAGTATTTTGAGCACAGAGAAAGTGTGTGGCGACTTTGCTAGGACTGAAGAGGAAGAAACAGAAGTAGGGCACCAAAGAGCAACTCTGGGCCATGAGGGGGTGCTCAGAAGGCAGCTGCCAGTGATACAAATACAAAAAACAAGTAACTTAGTTTCTTAATGTATCAGACAGTAAAAATACTTAAAATAGAAACACAGAACTGGAAGGGACAGAGGCCATTGAGTCCAGTTCTCTGCAATTACAGGCAATCCTATCATATAATCCTGTTCATAAAATGATCAAGTTCCATCTTAAAACTAGTTAGATTGTTTGCCCTGACTACTTCTATTGGGTGGCTTTTCAGAACCGCAAACCTCCAAACGGTAGAAACCTTCTTCTAATTTCCAAATTAAATGTATTCATATCCAGTTTATACCCATTTTTTCCTGGTTCCAACATTGTTCTTTAGCTTAAATAGCTCTTCTGTCTCCCAGGTGTTGACCCCATGATGTATTTAGAGAGCTCATGTTCCCTTCAGCCTTCGTTTTGTTTAGCTAAACAACCCAAGGTTTTTTGCCTCCTTTCCTAAGATGAGCTCTCCATTCCCTTGAACATTCTAGTAGCCATTCTCTGCATCTATTCCAATTTGAATTAATTTTTCTTGGATATGGGTACCCACTGTACACAACGCTTCAGATGAGGTCTTACAGTGCCTTGTGCAATGGCATTAATACTTCTTATCTCTAATGAAAAATGCCTCATCTGATAAACGTGATCCTGGAATGTGTCTCTTTCACCACCACACCATATTGGTGGTTCATATTCATTGAGTGGTTGACTAATACACATAGGTATTTCTCTTCCTCTGTTGCTTCCAACTGATGAGCTCCCATTTATAACAAAAACTCTTGTAATTAGCACTTACACTTTGTACAATTATATTTCTGTTTCTATTACTCCAGTCCTCTAGGTCACCCATTTCTGCCTGCTTATATTCCAATCCACCTCTGTCCTGTCAGTCCCTCCCAAGTTCATGTCAGCAAATTTCATTAGCACACTCCTACTTCTTGTGCCAAAGTTATTAATGAAAACATAAAACAAGATTGATCCCAAGACCGAATCTTGAGGAACTCTAACAGTAAGATTCCTCCAGACTGATAGTTTCCCCTTCAGCACAGTCTGTTGTCATCTCCCATTTAGCCAGATCTTCACCCACCCTACAATTCCTGTATTAATCCCCATTTTCTCTAATTTAACTAATAATTTCCCATGTGGTACTGTGTCAAATGCTTTACTGAAGTCCACATAGATTAGATCTATTGCATTTGCTTTGTGTAAATAATCAGTTATCTTATCAAAGAATGGCATCAGATTAGTCTGGCAAAATAAATCTATGCTGCATTTTATCCATTATTCCATTTACCTCGATGTCTTTAATTATTCTTTCCTCCGTGTAGTCACACAGAAAGAAACAAAAGTACAAAGGGCCCTTCATGATTGACATACACAGCAGCTAAAAATTCCAGTTGTAGTGAACTGTATCAAAATTTTATATCCAAGTATGCAGTTTGAAAATAAATGAGACTGCTGCGTTCCTTTTTGTTTAATATAGTGTCAGGCTCAACAAGTGCTAATTTACTATTTTCATTATTTTGTGACAACCTAGCATCACAAGCTGCACGGGAAAAGCCAAATTAAACTTGAGAAAATAATTCTGAAAAATAATTATGGGTCTCAAGAGTTGCCGTAGGATTATTTTGACTAATTCATTATCTTTCACTGCATGGCAAAACAGGAGGCCTAGGATAATAAACTCTATGTTCTCCTTACAGTATTTCTACTAAATCAGCAATAACTACAAATGTAACACAAGAGAATTCATTTATGCTTTGTTGAAATATTCTGATTTTGATTAGTGCCTCTGTGTGTTGCATAGTTCTTTAAGGGCCAGTAGTTGCCCTTTAGAAGAGAAAAGTAGCTTTTGATACAAATTTTGGTGGGTCTCTATGCAGTTTTAGGACAGCAGGATGTCTACCAGATTGTGTCTTTCATAAATGCAGAGCTCAGTGTGAATCTGACCATGGAAATGGGAGCAGCCACTGGAGAGTCCAGTAGCATTTGCCACTCCAACTTCCTTTCTTCTGGCAATGCAACTCGGACAACATAATTTGGAGGGTGGCAGAAATTAAAGTTTGCCGACCCTTCCAATGGTCTCCGCTCATCCCATTCTCTCCTGCCTCCCTCTGTGCTCCTTCCATGATGCTTCTAGGTCCTGGAGAAAGCTGTTGCCACCATTCCCTTTCCTTCTTCCTCAGGCCAGTATAATGTCAGAAAATGCTTCTTTATCACATTTTGTTCCTCTAACATTAATATTTTTATGTCATCAGTTTGGTCCTCTATATCCTACGCTCGAAGAATCATAGTACTTTAAGATCAGAAGGGACCCTCCTGATCATCTAGTCTGACCACCTGCACATTGCAGAGCACAGAACTTCTCCCACCAGTCCTGTAATAGATCCCTATTTAAAGACTTCAAGATGCAGAGAATCCACCATTTACACTAGTTTAAACATGCAAGTGACCTGTGCCCCATGCTGCAGAGGAAGATAACCCCCCCCCCCCCCCCCCTCTGGAGTAATAGAAATGAGATGAAATGTAACAGGGCAAAGTGCAAGTTCACGCTCTTAAGGACTAACAACAAGAATTTTTGGTACAACCTGGGAACTTATTAGCTGGAAGTGATGAAGGAGAAAGACCTAGGTGTACTGGTTGATCACAGGATGACTCTGAGCCACCCCGTGATGCGGCTGTGAAAAAGGCTAATGCAATCCTAGGATGCATCAGTCAAGGTATTTCTAGTACAGTTAGGGAAGTGTTAGTACCATTATATAAGGCACTGGTGAGACTTCATCTGGTCTCCCATGTTTAAGAAAGATGAATTGAAACTGGAAAAATTACAGGGAAGGGTTACTAGGATGATCCAAGGACTGGAAAACCTGCCTTATGAGAGGAGACTAAAAGAGCTAGGTTTGTTTAGCCTAGCCAAAAGGCGGCTGAGGGGAGATATGATTGCTCTCTATAAATACATCAGAAGGGAGAGAGAGAAGTTAAGTTCAGTGCCGATGTAGACACAAGAACAAATGGATATAAACTGTCCATCAAGAAGTTTAGACTTGAAATTAGATGAAGTTTCTAACCAGCAGAAGAGTGAAGCTCTGGAACAGCCTCCCAAGGGGAGCAGTGGTGGTTAAAAACAAAACAACCTAAGTGTGATAAGTTTATGGGGAGAGGGAGTGCTATGAGGAGACTGCCTTCCATGATATGTTGCTGATCTGTGACTGCTAATAGCAAATATCTCCAACAGCCAGTGATCGGACACTAGATCGGGAGAGCTCTGAGTTACTACAGAAAATTCTTTCCTAGTGTCTGGCTGGTGGATCTTTCCCACATGCTCAGGGTCTAACTGATTGTCATATTTGGGGTTGGGAAGGAAATTTTCCCTTGGGTCAGTTTGGGAAGAGCGGCTTTTACCTTTGATTAATTATTTGATATTTGTATTACTATAGCATCCAGAATCACAGGAGAGTTTGTCTTAGTCTTTGTTTAGCATCAGCCATCTCATTTTGTTACCCTTCCCTTGGCCCTTCCTATTTCGGCTAGGAAATAATTGCACAGGTACAGATGTTTAAGTGAGTGCATTATACCAGACAAAGTCAGCTTTAATGTATGCTCAAAATTTTTTGTCACTGCTTTGATTCATCTTTCAGTCAATTTCTGCAGATTCCACCCATATTTAATCAAACTTTACTTCTTGTTGTAAGACATGGGGTCTTGAGGTCCATTGTTTTTTGTGGATTGGGTAGTACAATACAGAGTCTAATGTTGACCCACTGAATATGTATATAAACCCAGATTTTGCACATCCTCAATGTGGATCTGATGATATATAATCCTAAATGTTTTTTCCTACACATGTTCTTCAGGTCCTTCTCATAACATTTTACTTGCCCTTTACTCATACAAAATTCCTCTAGAAGGGGGGCCTAAGTTATTAAAATACCATTAAACAAAGCTAGGCACAAAGTCACCTATACAGTCAATTATTTTAAGATTTGTTTTTCTTAAAAGAGAAAATCTGGTACAAGTATCTGTGAAATGCATGGGCTTGATTTCCCACAGCTTTGCACCAAAGCAAGAATGAAATGCACGTAAAACATCACCATCTGGTAGCATTTTTATTCCAGCTCCACAGGCATAAATGACTACACAAGGTGCAGGAAAGGGGAGGAACAGGCCTCTTGGGTTTAGGTGCCATATAAAAACCGGGTTGATGCTCGTCTTGAGAATGGTTGGACTAACTTATATAATGTGATAATGCTGAAAAATGAGATATTCCTATCCCTGGCCATACTCCAATATCTGACTAAACATAAAAACACATTCCAGTCCCCTTCCCTCTTATACCTTGGTCTTCATCTGCTGACTAAATAGGATGTTTCATTGTCATAAATTACTTTCCAAATAATTGCACCGCGTTATTGCTTGTTGCCCAAAACTTAGCCAGTAAACATTATGCTTGGCAAGGCATTGGCTTTTCAGTCAGAGCTTCCAGATCTGAAATTTTATTACATTTCAGGGTATATACTTGTAGAAATTATAATGACATTTCTGCAAGATTGTTCTCTCAAGTACTGTAACTACCAAAAATAATTATGTGAAAGATATGAATCACACTATTCCATTTCCTAAAACGTTCAGATTGTATGTTGATGTTTTATAGAATAATGATCGAAGCACAGAACACTTCCTAGAGATTAATTTACAACTAGGAGGAGTAGACAACCCAAGGTGCAGTCAAGAGCCACTAACCCATAACTTTTCATTAATCCTGTGAAATGCCCTGTGCCAGAGTCAGTATTACTATCATCAGCTGAAAACGAAACATAGAAATACAGATTTTTGATAGGTGATGCTGTTTAGATTGCTTACTATAGTATGGTTCTAGGGAATTAGGACCCTGTATATTAACGAACCAGATTTCTTGGATCATCTCTCAATGCTCCATTCCTTATTTTACTCCCAACATATTATTGATTAGACTTGTCATATTGTGCACTGCACATTAATTATCTGACAATTTCGTCCTTTTTCTGTCTGCAAATCTTTCACAAACTGATCCTGCTTTGAAAGAATGTGTGCTAGTCATCAGAATCTGTCAGATGATTTTGGCAAATAAATTTCACCCTGTGGAGATTTATGTCACCTATCACTTTGACTCTTATTCCGGGTGGAGAATTGGTCACTTAAGAAACATGTTTTTACTCCCCGCGTGGATGATTAATTTTATTTTTTCAACAGGAGAAGAATGAACAAAGATGTCAAAAAAATTTTGCCATCTATTGGCAACATCATTAAGGCCCCAATCCTTCTAATTATTCTATTTAGGGATAGAATAACTTCCAAGAAATACGCTTTTTTTATACTTATTCAAAATGGGGGAAAAATGCTCCTAATGGGCAAATCTCTGCCCCTCCACAGAAGAAGCAGAGTTCCATTCCCTTTAAAGAAGGGAGTGGAGGGGTTGTGGTGGAGGGGTAACTACATGGGGAAACTATTTTTGATGTATTGGACGATATCAGTAAATGGCACAGAAATGTATCAGTGAACAGTGGGGCAGTCAGAGACTAATGTTAGCCAGAAGATGTCTACATGAATCCAAATAGTGGATATCTGCAAATGCAGGGGAGCCTGCACAGCAGAGTCTTTGGGGGAAAGGGCAGGGTTAGAGACAGTGCCACAGAATTTAAGGCCAGAAGGGCTCACTTGATCATTTAGTCTGACCTCCTGTTTAGCACAGGCCACCAACAGCACCCAGCACTCCCCAATACAAATGAGATGAAAGTATTACAATCCTCAGGAGACTAGGCTATTATGTGCCACAGGCAGAGAATAAGAGGGAGCAAGATGCACCAGTGTCAGAGGCCACTGCTATGACAGTGGATAGGCCATTACTGTGTGGAGCTGAGGAAGAGGGCAGTGTGAAGGATTACTGTGGAAGTGGCCATGGAACACAGTTACATTGCCATTCTGTAGCCTGTTTGAGATGGTTCCTCCCACACAGCCTCCTCCTCCATCAATCCCAGTGATTCAGGATCAGTGGGGTTAACAGGATTTAGCTCTAAGAAAGTGGTTAGGTTATAGGACCCATAACACTACATCCCTGAATGCGTGTCTCATTTTTATTTGCCTATTTATGCCACACATATATATCTCCTCCTTCATTTAGAAACTCAATTGATTTTCTGTTGAACTCATTGCCTCTGTTGCCCTCTTTGGTAATTTATTTTGTACCCTTTATTACCTTTTTGTCTAAACTACCTTTTTCCACTCATACATTCCTAATTTTAAGATCATGTAATCTTGACTTTGTATTTGTGTATTCTTGGCAAGCACCCAGAGTTTGCTTCAGTCAATACTATTGATCCTTTCCATCTCTTTAACAACTTCAGTAATGTCACCATGATGGTTTTTTTTGTTTGTTTGTTTCCTAATAACAAAAAGGCAAAAATCTCAAACTTTCCCACCACCATCACTTGAAATGTCTGAGACTGGACATTTTTATAGTTACCCCTCATTGGTGGCTCTCTGTTCTTCTCTGCATCTTACCACAAGGGTTTCTGGCTTTTATGACTGACATTCTAAAATACCCTTCTTTACTTAGATATAGACCTTGTCTTTCAAGGTGCTAAGTGTGCCCTCAAGTCCCATTCACTTCACTTAGAAGACAAGGGCAGCATTCTGTTTGGGGCAGCACTGGGCCTCTAATGGGCCTCTGTGTTATGCCCTAGAGCATCACTCCTGACCATCTCCCACTCATGCTCCAAACTCAACAGAATTTGAGGTGTTCCAAACTGTAGGTTGCACCAAAGTCCAGCAATCACCGGACTAACGACAGGTGAGAGCAAGCACAACCGAAAAGGAGGTGGAGCGTATTGCCTGGTGCAGACAATGTCTTAATCTAGTAAATGGACAGTTCCCTTTGCAAACGGTGCGAGCCATTGATCTGTTCTCCCATCCACTCTGACCTGACACCATCATGTTCTTTTACTTTAAGAGAAGGGTCTAATAGATTATACACACAGGAGAGAGCTCTAATGTTTAAAGAGTGCTTCAGTCACAATAACGCTAGTTTTCATTTTCAGAGAGTTCCTCTAGCAGAATGGATGCATGTTGGATGCAAGGCTTAAGGCATTTTTCTCTCATGAAATGTCTATACAGAAAAATTGAAATCCTGTTTTAATCTGATACTACAAATTGTTCTGACAAAAATGTTAACACTCCTGGAGCTGCTATAACACAAGGATGCTGGGAAAGCTGGCTAAAAGAAGCTCTTCTCTCCCTGAAAGAGGTAGGGAGACATGCCAGACTCAGCAGATCATCTTCTCCCTCTGCAAGGTAGGACAGGTAGGTTGAAAATGGCTGCCTCTCATTTGCTCTAGCCCATGCTCTCTCTACTCCTTCACGTGTCATAGTCACAGATTAGAGATGGAAAAGATCTATTGCTGTAGATGATTTAGTTGACCTCCATCAGCACAGAAAGACTACCACAGGTGGAGCACAGGATTCAGACACAACATAAATCAGAACAGTTATTTGGATCACCAGCTTTAAAAGAACATTCCTGGTATGAAGAAATAACCTTTTGTGTTTTCAGGTGTAAGGTATGGAAGACTTAAGATCCCTATAAACACTAATGCTTATTGATGACATAACAACAGTAGACACTCTCACCATAAAATGGAAACAACTCCTTATGAAGTTAAGTAAATTCAGTGCTCATTAAAGTTCTTCAGTTGATAGATCGGAAGACTGCATGTTTCTACTTGTCCACAGAACAGATATAGCATGGGAAGTGCAAGCTGTGTTAAGCCAAACAGGACTTTGCACTGTATTTGGTGGTGAATTTATACTATGTTCTGGAGATGCTAAGAAAATTTTGGACAGAAGCAGGACAGTGAAATCAGTAAGGCACAAACCAGTTAGTATCTCGGCAGAAATTGTCAGTTTCAAAAGGTTGTTTCAAATAGAACCCATGCTGCTCAGGCTTAGTTTAGAACACTTACACTTACCATTTGAAATGGAGTTTGAAATTTTAAACTACGCCCATCATTGCTACTAGAAATTTTATTTTTGGGAGAGGGTGGGGGGGGGAATGAGTTAAAATGGATCATGTAACTGAGGGAATCATCCTGTAAAATAATGTGAGCCACTGAACCCCTTCATTATCCACTGAAAGAAATGGCAGTTTAGGACATGCAGCATTTCACAGGAGGTGGTCAGCCCTTCACAGGATGAGGACCAGTTTCATCTAACCAACAATTAAGTAAGTTGCTACAGTTCCTGTTAAATGTAATAATCTAAACATGCTGACCGTAGAAGTTGTCAGAGACACTGGGAATACAAACAGGTTACACTACATTAGTCTCAAATGTTAAAGGAAGAGTAAATGGAAACAAAACATGGCTGGAATATACCTGCATTTTTGCCTGATGTTTTAGAAACTACATTAAAAAGGATCCCCAAAATATCATCACAGCCTAGTAACTACTAAAAGAACAATTCTCCGTCACTGGGATAAGGCAGCATAGCTGGAATTGTTACATTGCTCCTTTTTAAAGGAGTATCTTGCAACGTGCATCTCCCTGCTTTGCTCACTAGGGTTTGTGGAGCAGAGGATGCATCATGCAATGTCTCTGCTTGGCAGAAGAGGATGTGGAGAATAGTTGGGAATCTTTATGATATAGCAAGAGGCACCTGCTGAAAGCATAAGACAGGGAAAGGGAATCGACTATAGATTGGTAAATGATAGTCTACATTCAAAGGTAGTATTTCGATTCTGTTACTATCCACTCCCTACCTCCTGATTCCCTCCTCCTCTGCTCCTATACACCTCCATCCTGGCTCCTGCCCCCATTCCTTCCTACTCCTATTCAACCCACCCCCACCTAACTCTGGCTCCTGCCTTGTGCCCCCTCCTCCTTAGCAACTTCATCTCCCCACAGACCCTCTACTTTTATTCATCCCTACTCCCACCTACCCCAAGATTCTGCCCCCTTATCCCTTTTGCAGTCCTCCCCCTTCTTTATTCCTCTGCATTCAAATCAGGCTCCTTTTCTTTAACTCCTTCTTCCCTTTGCTGTCTGGGCACCAGTAGGGGCTGTACTGAGAGCACAAGTCTATCTCCTTGGTCTCAATTCCTGGGCCAGGTGCCACAGCAGCCTTTGTAGGTGGGGGCAGCAATTGCAGGGAAACACCTGTTCAGAAGTTGCAGGTTGAACATGCTCAGTCACTCTGAGGGGTTGGCACAAATACAGTCTTGTTGAATCATAGCTCTGAGGAAGTGGAGTGTGGTTAGTATAGACGGAATCATCAAACAATTTAGCTACCAAATACTAACACATCTCTACTGAGCTTGTCTGAACTGAATTTTTTTTTTAAGTTTATAACTTGGCCAAATGTAAGCACTTTTTTCACCAGAACAGCAAGATGCACATTCCTGACTCAACAGTAACACCCCTACTCGCACCAAATTTCTAATCTCTGCTCCAAAGCACGGAAGTGCTAGTTTCTCAACAAACAAGTTTTTGTTTTTTTTAAATAGGGGGTAAATATATGTTTCCTAAATTCAAAGCAGTTGATCCATTTTTTATTATTACTTAAAAAAATGCCTGACAGCCAGTATGGAAAATTTGTATGCATATGTAGAACGTTATTGTTTGACTCCTGATGGTGGTCATCTCACTAGCAAAAGTGTCCAGCATTCTAGAGTTTCCAACTGTTTGGTTTTTTGGACAAAAAAACCCAAAAAAGATCTGTTTGAGATGCCAGTGTTTATATTACTTTGTTAGCCAATACATATACATTAGGCATAGTATACTCCACATTAATGGGTATTACGTGCACAGTATTAATAATAATATATATTATATAACTCTTGGGAATGTTAACCGAATATATTATGCTCACCACACAATTCTGTTCAAGTATCTCAGAACTTTTCAAAGATGAAGTCAGCTTCAGCATGAGAAAACAGGAAACCTGTCAAATCCAAGATACATGAAAGCTACGTCCTACCACAGGTTGAGATGTACCTCTATGCCCAACTGGTTTGGAATATAGTATCCAAAACATAGATAAGAAAAAGATAAAGACCAAAACAACAAATTAAGGAACAGTTAGGTGTTGGAGGGTTAGATTATAAGGACAGGTAAAGAGTTTTGTAATTTGTAAAGTCATACTATACATACAACTAGCTGCAATGTGTATCTTTGAAATACATTTTCCGGGAAAGGTGTACATGCTGTAAGATAAGAATAGCTTACCAGAAGAAGGGCATGCAGCTCTTTTCATATTGTATTGCTTCGTCTTTAGACAATAAATCTGGCTTAGTTTGGTTACTTGGTCTCTTGAACATTTTTAAGAATGAACGATGAATGTAGTCAAACAAACAAATTGGCTACACCCGTTAGTCAATACTTTGAGTTTAAAAAATGATCTTCTATGATGGTTCATTCCAGGTAAGCCACTTCTACTTATAGTGCATCAAATTATTTTCTCACTCACAATGCTTCAACCCTACTCTTGTCAGTGGGATTACACAGATATAAATTAGAGCACGCTTTGCCCCATTATGGATGTACAATATTTACTTGACAGAATATATCAGGCTGTAGCCATCAGCTAGGAGCTGTGCATGCTAAGCACCTCTGAAAAGTCAGGCCACACACACACACACACACACACACACACACCCCATCACTAAAATGAAATTATACCCCTAGAGCAAAGCACACCAACTAATGCACAGTCTGTTTCACAACAGCAGGGAAATGGTAAATTAAGACAGACACTTGAGCAATATTCTGCCTTTTATACAAAGTTCCATGGAATCTTTAATATTCATACATACAGGAAAAGACCTCTGCTTTGAAGGTGTCAAAAGAAAAGATCTCAACACCAGAAGCTTCATGTTCCCAGGCCAACTCGCACGGGCAGTATTTCTATTGAATTCAATGGGAGTTGGATAAACTCTGTACCTACCTCTGAAGGAGGAAGGGCTATGTCAGGATGTGATGCTGTAGCTCAGCTCCTAAATGGGAAAAACTCCCATTTATTTCAATGGGGTCAGGATTTCATCTGAGGAATTCAGATTAGCCTATTCATCGGGTTTGCCCTCTAAACTAAGCTATTCCCCTCTTCATGAGGTCCAAGACACTAATACAATACTGAAATTTCAAATTTTGGGATGTAATTGGGCCACTTTATTCAGCATAATTCAGTGTCCCAAATTAAGCCTTGAGGTTTTTCTAGATGATTATCAGAAGTGACAGGATAAGAAGCATCCTGTCTTGATTTTTCTAACACATTTCTTTAAGAAGCTTTTCTTTAGAGGAATCCATTGTGTATGTCATAATCACATACATTGTTTCTGGTTAATTTACAAATTGAATTAATGTAGATCAGAGATTAAATATATCCTTCTGCAACAGGTTAAGACAGCAAGCTTTTAGAGCTTATATTTGGAATTAAAAAAAGAAGAAATCACAGAACACTCCATTTCAGGGAAACAAGAGACCTGCAGAGCTTAAAAAGTTGATAGTTTAATATAGTCAAAATGACAAAAATATAAAAAGCCAGTAGGAGAAGCTTACTATTTTTGCCATTAACCCTTCATTTTGCAACCTAGTCCCTTTTCTAAGGTAATGATTAAGCATACTTTCTTCAAAGCCTGTTTTAAAATTGTAGATTTTGGACAACAGTCTAACATTATTATAACCAAAATCAGCCCAGGATTCCTTAGGAACGTGCACCAAGTCATCCATATACTTTTGTTGAAAATTCTCCATTGGCGGTTAGTAGGTGTTAATCACAACTTCACTGGTGTGTATAGGTCTTTGTATTATTTAGCTGCCGCTTATAGGAAACCTGACAACTGTTATAATACATTAGTTGCTTTTGCAAAGTAGAATATCTAATAATGACAGCTTTATTTTCTGAATTTTTTAACTTAGTCATGCATCTCTTTCCCCTACAGACATTCTGTCAAAGGACAGTTTAATTTGATGCATGGTATTTTGCTGTCAGAACATATCATAGAGGGAAAAGACAGCCACTTATCTGTCTTCGTTGATGGTATATGAAAAGGTGTAGGCCAGATATTCTGGTCTGGCTGAGCCATGATTTACTCAGAATTGAAAGAGGAGTTCCCAAAAGGTGGCTTTAAGTAACCTTGCAGCTCCTGGATCCTTGGACCAATGTAGCCAAATGAGAGACGATAAAATTTAGAGAAACCTGCAGGCTACTCTAATTTATTGCAGTTCCCCTAAGCCCCCAAGGATATGGGGATTGATAAGGTATAGGAGTGACTTGACCACAACCTCTTCCCCCCTAGCTATACTCCCACAATAGTGACCAGAAGAGAAGGTGTACAAGTTGCTATGGTACTTTTATAGAATCTTAGCAGATTCATCTAAGCAGAAGGATTCCTGATCTGCCAGCTTTAATGTTGCTTTTGCCCATGGATAAGAGGGTATGCAATTCACTTGGAAGCCTATAGGAGTTGCATGTATACATCCAAGAGCAGAATTTGGCCCTCATGCATTAATATTTTCAAAATTAGAGTCATTCAGAAGAGATAGCATGTCTTGCTCAGCTCACCCTTTTTATTTTCTCTGCTATTTGGATATCAAATACTGACAGCCCCTTCCCTCCATACCATTTTCTGAAACATACATCAAATTCTAGAAGGGAAAACAGTGACTTTAAATTGTCCAAAAAAAGCAATTCCCAAAATAAAATGTTTATTCAAATTATGTGAAAATCCAAGCACTTCAGGGTATAAAAGTAAAGATGGCTCAGAGTTTCCCAGATTCAGAATTCCTAAGGGTTCTGGATTGCATTCCACTTTGCATTTCCATTTGTGTCTACTGTTGCATGTGACATGAACCTAGATGATATTAGCAAGGAGAAAGCATACCGCAACAATAAAATAAAATAACTGGCAAGAGGAGCATCTCACTTTTTTAATCTAATTTGACCATCTCAGTATAGCTCCTACTCAAACATCTGCTTCTAAATTTCCAAAGTGCTGATATGCCTTAAAACTACTTGTAACTTGGATTTTCTGGTTTGTTTGAAACCCATATAAGCTTTCCCCTCACTTCTCTGTGAATTAGAACTGTTATAGCAATCTGTGTTTACATTTTAGTTCTGATCTCTGTTAAAAAAAATAAAAGTATTCTTATGTTTTATAGTTCTCTATTACTTATATCAACAGGAGTTCAAAGACGCTAATTAAAGAACATGATCTTCTAACCATTTAGCTTTGAAAAGTTCATGTTTTTCTTTTCAAGCTTATTACCATGGAACTAGCCAGGTCCCTCAGAGCTTCATATCTGAGTAGGAAGTGGCGTGGCAGAGTAGGTCAATCTCAGAAAAATAACTTTGTGAAATAAAATTAAAGTGATCTTTTTAGGCACTTAGAAGCAAATAATTAAAAAACAGAGTAAGTGACATTGTAGGCCTGGCTCATAACTATCATTAAAGCCTTAATGAAAGATACAGAGGTTTTCAGTGTGTGTGCCTTCAAGCAGCCAGTGAGTCTTCTGATTTTCCCTCCTCTCCCAAAGCCAAAATGTTATTTTTGAAGTGATCTTTCAGAACACAATCAAGAGAATAATGTGTCTTTTCCCCCTAAATTTAAGCCCTGTTGGAAAGTGTTATTGCTTTCTTCATGCTGCAGTCTAAGTTAAAACAGAACAATAGGTTCTAAAAATAAACATAATATATAACAGTCTCTCAGGCAATGTCAAATGCAATGGAAAAAGAGTGATGAGAGTTCTTCAACAAGAGTTTTAATGAACCTTCTCCCTTGATTCAGTGCAAGTATCATTTATTTTTAAAGCAATCGGTCACAGCTTTCTGCTAGAATGATGGCCTCTTGACTGATTCTGCCAAAGTGCAGAACAATAAGGAATAATAATATTCCCAAGCTGGGAATCAGTAATGAACAAAGTTTGATGTCAGCTAAAATGAAGTACTGGATGAACTTAGTTGTACAATATAAGGGATATACATTTTCATGCTTCAGCCAACCACTAACTGACAGGAGTTAGGCAACCACTAACTGACATGAAGAAACTTCCTGCGTATGCAGGTTATTCCATAATTGTCTATTATGGGAATTCTAACAACCTCCTCTAAGCACCTTGTACTTACCAGTATGGAAGACAGAATACTGGTCTAGCTGGACCAGTCATCTGTTATGGTACTGCAGTTCTTATGGCCCTAATTCATAATGCTCATTCCTTCTGGAATGGTGTAAATGTAAATGGTGAATAAATACCAATTCTCTTATTGTAAAACACAACTCCCACCCCCCCCAAAAAGACACGTTAACTTCTCTCTTTTTTTCTATTTTGTACATAGTTTTACTTATAGTTTTTGCCCTATTGGTATAATATTTCATGGTCTGTGACGGGATGTTTACATCCCACGCTTGTCCTGAATGGGTTAAATATCAATACTGGGCCCAGGTAGCTCCATCCTTACTGGCCTGTGGAGCATATGCCAGTGGAGAAGTGAGTTAGAAGGAGCTCAGAACCCCAGGCAAGAAGGGATAGATTCTTCTCCCCTGAAGCCTGGATTCTCCAGGAATCTAGACAAAGATGGTGCCTGAGAGGGTGCCATGTAGTGAGTAAGGCCTCCGGAAGCACCTTCATCATCCACCATCCACTTCAAGCAGCAATAGATCTTTCAGGCCCTCTCATTTGGGGCTTTGTGATGCTATTGACTGTTTGGCCTATAGGAGCCATGACCCAAACTGAAAAGGCACATAGATAGGAACCAGGGTGGCAGATTTAGGCTCTCTGTGGGGAGGAATCTGCCAGTGTTACTTCCCACATGGCACTGGGCTGGAACCAGTGGGAAGCGAGTTCCTAGGTCCCCCTTCCATACCACATTTAAGGGCAAAGGGCCTGGGCACAGGGACCATGCATTGCTACCAACTCTCCCCCCATTCCCTCCCCCAACAGGAGGTTGGAGGTCAAGTGCACTAACCACCAGGACACTTGGCCCTCCAAGCACCTACCTCATTCACATTGCTTTTTCATCAATAAATCACAAAGTACTTTATTTGTTTTACAGATGGAGAATCTGAAGCACAGAGAAGAGAAATGATTTATCTAACATCATCCAGCAGGCCAATGGCAGAACCAAGAACAGAACCGAGATCTCCTGAACCCACATCCAGTATTCTGTCTGCTAGGACACACTGCCTCCCAATACGATTTCATGGTTATGGTAAAACCAATAGCTAAAAAGTACCATGTCAACACTCCAAAATACAAAGACACTTCTCGCAATAGATATTTCTTGAATCTGCTTTCACAATTTATCCATCATTTCTTAAAAAGCTTAACTTGTTTTAAGATAAAAACATTTTTTTACCTTATCTCCAATCTCTCCCAAGAGATACTAGAACTTTTTTAAGCTTTTCAAATTTTTTTTTGGCGTATTAGTACTTACATCAAATTAGATAAAGCCTTTTCAAATCTGCACATTAATCAGGGACTGTAAAGTAAATACAGGAGAGTAAATTGTAATCTGAACATCTTGTAAAGACCAGTTTTAGATTTTGGAACTAATCTGTTTTTCTTTAATTCATTTGTCCACTGGAACTGAGTGATCTGGAAACAACAGATGTGCCTGGGTATCAGCAAGCCAACCCCAGTCTACATGTAGTTATGCCTGGCATTTAGGACTACTTTATTTGCATATAATACATTTTGTGGCAAATACATTCTGCCAATCGTCTAAATACATCCACAAGCATCTTCCCTTACTCTTATGTGGGGAGACTTACTGTAGCAAAACCGATGGAACACTGTGAGAGAACGGAGGGGTTTGTGTTTGTGGATTCCTTGGCAGGACTAAAACTGCAGTTTCATTTTAGTGAGTACTAATGTTGGAACCTAAACCTGTAGCATTCAAGTCGCCAGTAGTCACTGGCGTAGGAGGAAACTTACTAAAGTTTGTTAAGGTTTCCACCATTATTATCCAGGTTTTTTAAAACTATCCTAGGCACTGTTCTAGCTTCCATTACTGTAGTGACTGAGCATCTCATAATCTTTAATGTATTCATCCTTCCATTATCCTGTGATCTTTGGCAAGTCACGTAGTCTTTCTGTGCCTTGGTTCCCCCATCCCTGCAATGGGGATAGTAGTACTTTCCTACCCAACAGTACCCCATTGAAGAGGTGGAGCACCAAGACAGAGAGAGTCTTAGGCTGTGTGTACACTACCCCACAGTTTGAACTATGAGGTGAGAATAGTAGTGCACACCAAAGTGCTGCTCTGTAACTCCCCTGTGAAGGCATGAACAAGGTTCTTTGAGGACTACATTAACACAAAGTAGGAACCTTTCAGTTCGCACCTGCAGCATACGCTTGTGGGAATTATAGCGCACCACTTTGGTGCACAGTGCTAGTCACATCCCTGAAGTCCGAACTGCAGCGCAGTGTAGACAAGCACTAAGCGACTTGACCAAGATCACAGAGAAGGTCTTTGATGGAGAGCTGGGTTCAATTGCTATTCTAAGAGCGGAGGCTAATACTCTAACCATTGGACCATCCTGTGCCAGATTTGGAGCTGCTCTGCAATAATTTATGAATACCGTATGCTGGCCTGAAAGTAGAGTAAAAGTCAGCCACAGGATCAGCCCACAGAGAAGAAGGTCAAGATAACCCCAGCCACTGTCAGTCAGGAAAGGAAAAGAAAGACAACTCCCAGAAGCAGCAGTGAAGCAAGCCTCTTGCAACAGCCAGAAGAAGGCAAGGATGTCAGTCCTCTAGCAGCAATCACAAGGGAGAGGCCTCCCCATCAGTACGAGTCATAATAATCAATAATATCCAGCTCTCATATAGCATTTTTCATCTGTAGTTTTAAAAGCACTTTACAAAAGAGGCCTGCATCATCCTCATTTTCAGATTGAGAAACTGAGTCAGAGAGGTGAAGAAATTTACCCAAGGTCACCTTCCAAGAAATGAAAAACAATCCAGGTTGGGGCACACTGCTCAACAAGAAAGGGGAGAAAGATCCCAGCAGCAAGAGAACGGAGGAGAGATCCAGATATTAAATAGACAGATATACATGTTTCTGTGCTGCCTCAGACCCATTAACAACTTTGTTTTATTTGTATCTTAAATACAATTAAACAAATTAGGTGAGGACTTCACAGTTTGTGCTAATTTTTTAATTGTTCAGCATTTAAGTTGTACCTTTCTGTGTTGCACTCTTCCTGTTAGTAGTTATTTCACATGAAAATAAAGAGATCTGCAGTTGTATTGGGACACCTTTACCAAAATACAAACTTCAGAGTTTTATATTTTAACACTTTGTGGTGAGATTGCTCTTTACCACACTTCTCAATATTTTTTAAAGGACCGATTGATGTTCTAAGTTGTAATAGGATGTTCTTTCCCCATGATTATTCATTTCCAGGGCAAGCAAGTTAATACTTACAGTTTATATATTTACTTCTGCATGCTTGCTGCCTGGCTACATTCTGCCTATACAATTTTTAATCCTCCAAAATAGAGTTCCATAAAAGTTATCGTCATTAGATCTATATGTATTGTTCAGTTCAAATTACAAACGATCCCAAACCATTCTTGGTTCAAGTTCAAATTATGTTCATGAACCAACAATGATCTGCTCAAATTTTGTTTGGATGAACCATTCACAGAAGCCTGTTGGAAACATGTCTGCTCTATCTAGTTATCCACAGGCTTTTTCCAGATGACATTTCACTTCTGAATCAGGTTTAGAAATAGGTTACATGGGGCAAGCAATATGCTGAAAGTAAACTGTTGTTTAAAAACAAGACGACATCCTTTTTCTAGTTTAACTCAGTTTTACACAGTTATTTTCATATGCTTTTCCTTCCTTGCATAATTCAAAGCCAAGTAACTAGCCAACAGTGCTAATTTCTTTGTTTTCCCTCTTCTGAATTTACCAGTATATCTCATCTCCACTGTATGTCTGTCTTTTAAATTGTAATGTCTGTGGGTCCAGATCCCAAATTTATGGTCTAATTTCCTTAAATCAAAGAGAACTTAAGATTTGTTTTCTGTTCCAAATGCTGCAAGAAATAAAAACACTATGCTCTGCTCAAAACAAAGCTACAATAAAATAAAAAGTAAAAAACAAAAACAAAACACTGTGCAGAATAATAAATTGTATGTTTAGTTCCAATAGCGCTGTTCAAAAGAAGAACTGCACCAAACAAGTTAGAGGTCCCTTATGCTCCTACAATCAAGAGGAACAATGCAACACAGGACAGCACAAACCAAGCACAATATGAGTTGGTCTTTTTATAGCTAGAGGGCGTCATGGAATAGATGGATTTTCAGAATTTATTTGAATGAGACACAGTTTTGGAAGATTGTTTCATGCATAGAAGACGACATGAAAGAAGGTACAAAGAAAGGAGTCAATCAACTAGTCAAACAGATGCTACCCCAGAAAGAAACAATGCTGTATTGGGGAACAAGTTTATATACAAGAGGGAAAGTCAGCCCAAGATGGTGAGAGGAATAACTACTGGTTTGAGAGTTTTACCATTTTTTCAATAAGTGCAGAGTGAGGCCAATGGTGAGTAATGTAGAACTTCAGAGTTATGAACACCAGAGTCGTGAACTGACCTGTCAACCACACACAACCAAAAAAAAGGGGGGGGAGAGAAGGGGCGCAAAAACAGTACCTACTGTTTTAAATGTACTCTATTAAAATGAAGGGAAAGTTTAAAAAACTGACAAGGTAAGGAATCTGTTTCTGTGTTTGTTTCATTTAAATTAACATGGTTAAAAGCAACATTTTTCTTCTGCAGAATAAAGTTTCAAAGCTGTATTAAGTCAACATTCAGTTGTACACATTTTGTTCAGAGTTCAGTACAGTTATGAACAACCTCCATTCCCAAGGTGTTCGTAACTCTGATGTTCTACTGTACTTTTGAAAACCCCACTCCCAATTGTTTTGGCAAGAAATAAACTGAAAACACCACGTGACTAAGTAGTACAAGACTCAGATGTCTGTCCATTCTAAAAACAACTGCAATGCTGGCATGGTATCATATTGTGAATCATTTACATGTGAACAAGAAATGTGAATTATATACATGTTTAAAAAAAAAAAAAGACAGTTTTTCTCCTGTATATAAAGCTTTATTGCTCTAGTATATGGGCAAGTTTTAGCAAATGAGCATTCAAAGAAATTCTAAAACAAGTCTTGGGAAACACCTTTTTGCCTGATGACTTAGATGCACTCTTCTTTGCATTAGCAACTGCACGCTACGTTATTCACTGACAAAACATCCGCTTTTATTTCTACCAGTTACTGTCAGCAGGCTTTAAGTAGTATTCTGGTAAGAACCTGGCAAATCCCTTACTAGCACATCCCATATAGAATTCTAATGAAAAGGTTTCCAGTAAGTAACCTGTTCTTAAGGGAAAAGATGTTTTTCTTTATTCTTGGCTAGTTGAGTTGCATAAACTTCTGGGGTAGATTCCACTCATACTGGCATCCAATATACAGACCTTTATATCAAACAAAATTTAGAGTTGAAGAAAAAATGTGCATAAAGCACGAGTAACATAATATCATATTCATATTGCATACAGTTCCAACTACAGAGGCACATATGTACAACTCTACCTCATAGCATAGTCTAAAAAAACCAAACCTTTGAGATCCTGTGCTCACCCCTATACAATGGGTGTATGGGTGTGGATGCAGACAGACAGACTTTTCTCTGCACAGGAAAAATTAAACAACTGTTTCACCTGTACCACACTAAAGCAAGAAAACTAGATCTCTGGTTGCTGCCTGGCCATCCAAGATTTCTCTACTTTGCTAAGAGGTGGGGGAAGAAGGAGGGAGAAATCACATTTCACCAGTATTAAGTGGGTTTGTACATATTCCCTCCACTTTTATGGTCTTTTCTAATTAAGCATGCAAATAGATTTTGGGAGAGACACTGCTAATGCCCTGCAGAAAATGGAGATAATTTTCAAAACCAATAATGACAGCTAGGCAATGCCCAATTCCCACTGTTCCCAATTCCCACAATTCAAAAGGGAGTTATGTGCCTAACTGCTATTTGTGCCTTTGAAAATCTCCCCCAACCACCACTGCACTTTAATTTTTTGCTGCTAAGTTTTCTCTCTCTCTTTGAAGCAGTTGGGCACACAGAAATGCTTTTTTAAATATTAAAATGCTTATAATTACAGATACATTCAGACCACCATATTTATTCCCCAACTTCTCAGAATTTTCTACATCTCAAATTCACTAAGAACCGGCAGCCAACTTAATCTTCTGCCAGCTTTTAACCATACTTTCTGGTTTACCAAGATATTTTCAAACATCTAGTAATTAATTTGAAATCTTTCTACCCGGTGTGGCTTGACCTGCCATCACTACCCATTATAGGTGATATGAAGTTATGTGTCACTAAGTTTAAGATAAATTTCTCACCCTGTGGGCCAAAGTTATGGATCACTGCCAATGAGTACCATAATTTGTTTTTTAAGTTTCTTGTGGGTTCTGCTTCTGCTCTGAAGTCTGAGGCCCCATCTACACTTACCTTTGCGATTCGGTGGCTGTCGATGGGAGATACGCAAGTGACATAAATCACTTGCGTATCTCCCATCAACTTTGCAGCATCTCCTCTGCACACCGTGCACGCCACACTGTGCTGCAGCGAAGGGAACAGCACTCCCTTTGATGCAGCGCTACCCCACTTACCGGGGTGGTTTTCCTGTGTCGCTTGCTGGATCGACTGAGCGCATCTATACAAACTGCTCAGTCGATCCAGAGCAATCAATCTGACGGCAGCAAATTTGCCACCGTCAGTGTAGACCCAGCCTGAATCTGTACACATTATATAAATGTGATTGATGAGAGAATGTATGCTGCAGTTAGTGCACTAAACACAGGATGCAACATTTGGGAAGGACTCCAAAAAGTACAATTGAAAAGTGGGGACTCTATCCTATACAACTGCTGTCCCATATTCTGTTCCTTCTCCATCTATTGAAAATGTCCACCCTAGTCCCCACTGGCTATTGAGCTCCCCAATGATTATCTACTTATCCAGATGTTTCCACCATACATATCATTGTGGTGTCTAAGCACCTCATAACCAAAACATAACCAAAACAAAAACAAAAGCAAAAAACCAGAGGTCTACTTTCCCCTCCATACTTCTTCTGTGGCACCTGGAACTAAGCTTTTTTTTTAAAAAAAAATTTTATTACATATAAGTCATTTATTCTGCCACTGACTGGGCTCCTATAGTAACTCTTAAGTTTCCTGCTGGTCTCCCCTGGGTCTCAGCCACTGCTGAGCTCCCTGCTTTCTGGACTAGCAAACAGATTCCTAGCCTCATAACTAGCTACCTTAACCTTTCCTCACAGTCTGGTAGAAAAGGCTAAAGTTTCTCTTCCTCTTCCACTTGCAAGATGGAGGATGGGATCTCTGACTGACAAACCTCCAAGACTTACTGAGGTACCAGTCTCCCTTCTTTTTACAGGTAAGTGCCCCATTTGTGGTTTTTAGTTCACTTTTTATGTGCAATAGTAGAGATAGAGTTTTGTGGCAATGGTGAGAGATTATCATTTCTCTAAGGACAGCTCCTCTTCCAGATACTCAATAAGAAGAAAACACCACCCCCAAAACCCACAATTAGAACTCCAAGACACTTGAATCCCCAAAGCATGTAAGGCTTGCAGACACTAATGCTATGTATCTGGGACTGCCAGATCATCAAGTATAGGTGGACAATCCAAATGTCACTGGAGGCCCAGCTTTACTGTCATTAAATGCTGCCATTCAGGTGACTTTCTATCTGTAATAAAGGTAATCAGATGACCTGAAAGGAAGATGAATGCTCACAGGATGAACAGCAATACATCTCTATATTCAAAAGTAGAATGAGTTGAAATATGGGGGAATATAGGCCACCTGAAAACAAATACATGGATTGTGAAAAATTTGTCCCTTTCTTCAATCAAAAAGTTTTTTTAAACTAGTTCCACCCAAAAGCAAAAAGCAAATGGAAGTTACTCTTTTCCAAATGAGGAAAGGGAGCCATGTTTTCTGCTCATAATTACCTATACTGCAAACTTTACCGCACAAAATTAGATTTTTGTGAATGATGGGTGGGAAAGAAAAAGTTCTCTGATGCTCTGTTGTTGCACCACAGTCTCACACAGTGCTAGGAATTATCATTTCATATTCAAGTGCTAGCACATGACAGTAATTCACCTTCATAGCATATTCAGTAATTCATAGCATCTCTTCTGATTTCCTGGTTAGTACACCTCACAGATCAGCTCCATGGAAACATCACTAAACATTTACATTTGTTTGCCACCTGAGTCAATTTGCCCAAGACAGATATGGGTTGTAGTGTTTTTGGTGCACT
Organism: Mesoclemmys tuberculata; assembly: GCA_007922155.1. Classification (NCBI taxonomy): domain Eukaryota; kingdom Metazoa; phylum Chordata; order Testudines; family Chelidae; genus Mesoclemmys; species Mesoclemmys tuberculata. The sequence goes on along the minus strand of ML675624.1, from coordinate 27,500,583 downwards.
GCCTTGCACTGTGGCTGTGGTAGACACAATGTCCATTTTCCTCCCACAGAAAGTCATTTTTGCTGCCCCTGTTGTTGGCTGCCACACCATTTGAGAGGAATTGAAGGCCTGCTTCTGCCCTATGCTCCAGAACATTCTGACGCTTCTCCACCTTTGACATCACATCTGCAAACTCATTGTTGGCTGCTGATGTTTGAAAGGGCATAGCATGCCAGAAGCATAATAAGAAGTGCTTTGCCTTTGACTTGGTTTTAGCAGGAACTTAAGGAGCCTTTACCAACATTATATTAAAAATCTGGGAACCTTACCTTTACCTCAGATTACACCCACTACCCAAAAACATCCTAAGCTACTCAAGCTGTTTTTCCCATAATCTGGGAAGAAAGGACGGAAAGGAGATTATTTCTATTTTTAAATACTTGGGAGGCACTGAGCTGGAGGCTATGGAATTGGAGAGCAAATGCAGCGTTACCTAATTGAGGATAAGCAGCACCTGTGCCTCAGTAAGTTCTGCCTTTTTGTCAAAAAGGTCAGACAAGCTTGCTCTGCTCAGAATCAGTACAAAGGCAGTGACCACACATATACCAGAATAGAATGAGACTGTAGATGCTGCGCTCTGAGCACCATGTCTGAGCAGAGATTTCAGTTTTCTATAGAAAAGTTTGAAATATGCCATCTTCAGACATTTTGAACTCAGTACAATATTAAAACCTCAAAGGTCATGTTTGTATGATGTGGTTAACATAAAACTAAAAGCTTACTGCAATCAAAATAAAATATTCCTCACTGGCACTCTCTCAATCATTGACCTAGCCTCAGGGCATTTTAAAGTAGCTTAAATGCATCATAAATCCATGGTATTCCAAAAGAGCTTTACTGATATATTTTAAGAAATTACAGTAAAGAACTAAGGTAGCACTGAGCTGCACACACACATTAAAAAGTCATAAAAAATTATATGGAAAACAGAGATGTGAAAGAAAAGACATGGGGAAGTAGGTTAACAACAGGACAGGTCTATTTTGGGAACATATTACACAAAGAAAATATGGCCCCCACTCCTCACACTACTTTTCCTCTTCTTCGCTGTTACTTTCATGCATGAACTGCTCCCTCTTTCTGTGTATTTCCTCTTATTTTCCTTTCACTCCCACCAGCAACTTACCTCTCATTTTCCAGCATCACTAAACAGAGCAGCTTGACTCTCTCAAAGGGCAGGTCGATAAATTGCATATCAACCTGTAACCTGAAAAAGGTAACTAAGCTGAGAAGATGAAGTCAATTGATTTTGTTAGAGCAAGCAGGAGGAGAGCAGGGTGGCAGACAAGATTTTTGAAACCTTTTCTACATGACCAAACCGGAGATAGACTTCATGACTGAAAGGGAAAAATGAAAGGAAGAGTCCATGTGCAAAGAGTAACTAGGTAACTAAAATGCCAGAAAGTAATGGGTAAAGAGAAGATTTCATCACTGCTTTTTTAAAGAAAAGTCATGGACAGGTTGTAGGCAATAATCAAAAATTAATGGAAGCTGGTAACCTGTCCGTGATTTATACTAAAAATTTCTGGGGTGGGCTGACCGCTGGGGGGAAAGAAGGGGGAAACCACCGCCCATGGCAGCTGCCAGCTCCCAGGCCCCCACTGCCCCAGGGCTGAATCTGAAGCAAAAAAATGTCATTAGAGTCTCTGAAAGTCATAGAATCTGTGACCTCTGTGACAAAATCTCATCCTTAGTAATGAGGGTGAATGTGAAGAGCCAAAGCTCCCTGAGGAAAATATTCAATAGTTCCATTTCCTACAGAAAATCAAGATCATCAGAGACCTGAAGCATTCATTAATAACAAAGATTCACAAAAGCATAGTGAAAAAATCCATGATGGCCTCCAAGGTAAATCTTCATATAGAGCTACCTTTGCAAAAGGAAATGTGTATAAACAGGCTGTGGAGAAACAGGCAAAACACATTCCGCTGCCATGATGTTACACAGAGACCCATTGGCAAAGGGTCACCCTGTTCTTTGTAAACAGCTCTCACTTCCAACCTGACACAAACACATCTCTTTACAGGGTATTTATCCATAAAGGATATCATGTTTCTAAAGAATGCTCATAACTTTTCAATGGATCAGTAATATTTAAGAAATTATGTATTTATACTGAAAGCCACTTTATGGACTTGGAATAGAAAATGGTCTCCAGAAGGTAATATGTCCAGGCGATGACCCATTCAGAAAAAAGTGAACTATTACTCCTCCCTAATCCATTAATGAGGTAACACAAGGCTCACTGAACAGCCTTGCTGCCTCCCCAAACTATCAATAGAAAACCATCAGAGGCACACCAAACAATGAAAATCTCTTAGAGGTGAAAAAGGAACATTACAAGAAACAGCTTTGCCCTGACTGTGAATGGAAACAAAAAACTGTGTTCAGTGTAACAGAGCATAGGAAAAGACTCTGAATCCATTCATTGAGGAAAACGCCTGGCTGCGGGGGGCAGAAGGGGTTCTTTCATTAATGTTCTGCATCGCAGTTCTTGAGAAACCAGCCAGCTCTGTAATAGACTGAATTTGGGTGGGAGGGAGAAGTCAGGGGTGAAAAATCTACTTTATTGGATAGGAAAGTTAACTATTGATAAGTGTAGACCCAGATTTAATTATTTTGTTTTGTATTGTAACCAGTTGTTTTCACCACTCTCTCTTGTTTCTAGTTAAATATTCTTTCTTAAATCAACCTACTGTTGTTTGATTGTTAAGTGCTCATCTGTATGCTGTATGGCTTACAGGAGGTGTGGTTTAAGGTAAAACTGGTTAATGGGGCTACACTGCACCTTTGGCTTCATAGGATCTGGAATTTCTGTGAGTAACCAATGTCAGGATTGAATATTGCAGAGGAACAATTCAAGGGGGCTCAGGCACTGTTAACCTGCAAGGCAAAGTCAGGGTTGGCATAGCCCAGGGGAGAGTAGTGGCTAAAAGGTTGGCGGTGTTAGTGTGACACCCAGCTACCACAAGAAAGACTCCTCCTGAGTGGAGGTAGGGGGTACAAGATGGCTCACAGTCCTGGGTATCCCACGAACCATCACACATAGATAAAAAAGTAACACTGCAGAATGCCAGAAATAGAAGATAGCATTTTGGAGGTTACCAACATTAGTTTGCAAACTCTTTGAAGGTAGGGACAATATTTTTCCTATGCATTTGTCCACTGTGCTAGACATATCTTTCCAGCTTTCAACCTTTCCAGACTACTGTACCCCTTTGAGGAGTCTTATTTATCTTGCATACCCCAAGTTTCCCTTTATTTAAAATCTACTTGCTTACAAAATCAGACATAAAATACAAAAATGTAACAGCACACTATTACTGAAAATGTACTTACTTTCTCATTTTACCATAGAATTATAAAATAAATTGATTGGAATATAAAGTTTGTACTCACATTTCAGTGTACAGTATATAGAGCAAAAATAATGAGAGTCCTGTAGCACTTTAAAGACTAACACATTTCTGCAGGCATAAGTTTTTGTGGGCTGCAACCCATGTTATCAGATGCTTATGCCTGCAGAAATGTGTTAGTCTTTAAAGTGCTACAGGACTCTCGTTTTTGCTGTGTACAGACTAACATGGCTGCCCTTCTGGAACTTTTCAGTATATAGAACAGTATAAACAGGTCATTGTATGAAATTTTTGTTTGTGCTGACTTTGCTAGTACTTTTTATGTAACCTCTTGTAAAACAAGGCAAATATCTAGATGAGTTCATGTACCCTTTGGAAGACCTATGCAAATCCCTGGGGTACATGTACCCCTCATTGAGAACAACTGGTCTAGCACAATGGGGCTCAATTCTTGTTGGGCCTTTGGGCTCTCAATACCATAATAAAAAAAGAATAGCTCAGATAATTATTTCCAAAGTGTCCATTCCAGTGGATCATACAAAGCTGAAAACAAAAGGAGAGCTTCAAACACAGTCTCATGTCATTTTCAATTCAGTGAGACTTTATTGGTATGAATAGCTATGCAAGTGTTGACAGTCTGTCCTCTGTCACATTGGCTGTACAGTCACACCTTTCTTGATTTAGACTATTCTTTGTGCATCCTCATTGCTACCTCTGGTTTTCCATGTTTCATTGTAGGGACCTACTCTACTGGTATGATAACTGTGTGCAAGGATCTGTAGCAGGTCAGTTTGCTGCTATTTAAGATTTATCCCTCCCAATGACTTATCTATTGGTGGCTTAGGTGCTGGTCTAGCATTTTGAGCATCTTTCAGTTTTGATTGTTTGTTCTGCTGGTCAGGAGTTTGGATTTGTTGATCTCTGAGAGTGATGATAAATGACTAGACTGTATTTTCATTTGGATACAGCTTTGATCTTCTAGTGCTTTGTGGCAAAGGGAGTGTTTACTGCTTTGATTGAGGTGACACCAGAGGATGAATATTTTTTTCTGTATGTTGATTAGCACGGGGCATCAGCCCAGTTCTACTCTGCAACTGTTGTAGCTGTAGTTCCTGTACACATGGAGTGTTTGCAGAACTGCAGATGTTGGATTTCTATTGGATTTTTTCCCCAGCTAATGTAATCAATTGTTAGGGTTAGATCCAGATTTCACTCTCATATAGTGGATTATGCTGATGACTGTTCTGGCAGTAGTTTTATTGGGGGCTTTATCTTTTTATGGGCTTTCTACGCCAAAAGGAAGCTTCTAAAGCTTTTTTCTTGTAGTACTTTGATAGACCAAGAAGGAAAAAAAAAATGCCCATTGTAGGATGGAGCTTCTTGACATACTTGGAGAAAATTCCCTACCAGTCAGTAACTGTTGGCAAAATGTGTGTAATAGTTTCAATTATTTTTCCAGTATGCCCTTAGATTCTCCAATAAGAGTATCTATCTATCTATCTATCTATTATGCTGAACAAACTAATTCTGTATGGAACACAAGTTAACAAAGCTATTCAATATTTTGCTGTGATACTTTAACACATCAATTTTGGGGAGTTTCAGATAATTCTTGTAACTATACCAACTCTTTTTTACATCCCTCTCCTTGCTGTGCTTTGAGACCATTATTTTAATAGAGCATTCTTTACCTTTACTTAATGTCAGAAGTTCTGGATTTACATTTTTATACTAGTGTTATAATTGCAAAATTTGATCAGCAGTTTGACTGTCCCTTTAGGTTATATTAAAGCATTCCGGATAAACAATATCCCTTGAAGCTTGTCTTTGATATGTACACAAAATGAATGACAATTTAAAAGGTGGTCGTTTATCAGAGACTGAAAGATAACAATATACTTCTTATCATGTAGCATTAATGTGTGTTCTTCATGCATGCTCCATGCTAATGTGTGACAATCATTTCTTAGAAAGGCAATCTAAAAAGTTCCAAGATTCAACAAACCAAATATAATAATTTTCCACAGCACTCAAATCAGAAATCCAAATAATAATTAATACATTGGAATGTGTTTCTTTTGAGAGGAGAGAGAGATGGATGCTGGGACATTAAATAGGGGAGATCTTTCCCCATGACATGATCAGTATGTGTGCTTAACCTTTCTTGTAAATCTTTATAAAGTGGCATAAAAATGGTTAATAAATCAAGTATGTTAGACTGTGATAAAGATCTACTCTGTGTTGCAAAACAGTGCAGAGTAGCTGAGTCACAGCTGGAGCCCCGAGGGGGGGGTAAAAAAAATCTTCAGAGGCATACATGATGGTAAGAGATCAGGTGCAGCTTGCACTCGCCTCTCTGGCTGGCTAACTTTACTAGCTAACTCATTTAGTAGGGAGTTGTTCAGGACAGGGTTGCAGGACTGTGTAAATGGTAAAGCTCTTCTGTGCAAGAAACAAGAGCTTTCGGGGGAGAGGGGGGCAGTCCTACTGTGGAACAAATGCTCCCAGGACCTAAGTACCCTGACAAACCTTCCAATGGCCTAGTGCACTTTGACCTTACCTTCTTTAACATAAACACAGCATATACACACACCCCAGTGCTTAATTTGAGCTGGGGCTGAGCTCCAGCACTTCTAGGCTTGGCAGTTCAGAGCCCCAGCACCTGTGGGCTCCCAACCAGCAGCTGCCACTCTCCTGACATGCAGCTCTGAAGGCAGTGCCACTTCAAGCAGCAGTGCAAAAGCAAGAATGACAGCACACCATACCACTCCATCCTTACTTCTGCGCTGCTGCTGGCGGCGGCAGTGCTGCCTTCAGAGCTTGGCGCCTGGCCAACAACCCTCACTCTCAGGCCGTCCTCCTTGAGACCCGGCACCTATTTCATTACAAGTTAAGCACTGACACACACACACAAAACCAAAACCAAATACTGAATGAACAATCTTCTCCTTAGGAAAGAGGATGAGAGAACCACACACGAGAGGTTAGTCACACCATTTAGTAAAAAGGTGTTGAGGAACTCCAGTGATGAGAACAGAATATCCCCATCTCATCCATTCCACCCCTCCCTCGGACATTAGCACTGCTGTCAAGGATACCATTTGCGCAGCATCTGCACTCCCCAGCCACATTCTCATTAGACCCCCCACGCAGGTACACAAGTTGTTACGGAAGAAGCGTTCCAATCTTGTGTAACCAGTCAGGGCCCATCACAATCTGGCTACAAGTTTAAAGTACACATGCAATCACTAACTACCTCTTTCCAGACTCATTTCTCAAAACAAACTCCTGTAATGCTCTTTTGCAGGGTGGGGGAGGAAGAATGGGTCACAAAAAACAGATTAACCCACTTTTTGTTTTAAACAGAGATGTGAGACATATATGGGTTAAGATTTACTTAAAATGACTACCTATGCCAAGCTACTAAATCCATATTAAGGCACTAAATAAGAGGCCTGATTTTCAAAAGCACTCACTATTAATACTGGTGTCCTGACCAAAGTCCAACTCAGGTATTTATAGTCTGCCTAGCTAAATTCCTACTCTAGTTTCCTGTTCTGCCCTAAACTCTCGTGCAGTGTTGGTGTTGGTTGTTAAACAGTCAGTGTTTTAGCCCAGAACTGGCTGTTTTTTAGTAGTGGGTGAAGTAATGTGTGAACTGTATGGGGTAGATTCTCTTGTCCAATAAAGACCCATTTGCACTGCCCAAGCAGTATGAATGAGCCTTAAATTCAGCCAGAGATGGCTAGTGGGGAAGGCCTCCTATGGATGGGAAGTGTCTACTGGTATAAATTTGGTAGAGGTAGCTCTACCATCCTGTATGAGAGCTATCCATTTCTCCCCAATGTCAGAGACATTCCTGAAATAGGGTGTGCGGAGGATGGGACTGGGAGGGGGCACTGCAGGAGAAAGTTCTACTATGCCCAATCTTCCATTAGTATAAAGTCCCCTGAGGAACCTTACACCAATGGCACCTAACTTGTACTGGGACTAGGTAGCTCTGAATCAGGGAGTTGCAACCAACTCTTGGCAGAGTAGGGAATCAGGGTCTACATATTTTATATATTGGTTCAAGTTTATAGACCATTTGGAATACCTAGTAGGAAAGATGTTATGTCAATGTAAGTTCATATCTCATATAGAACCTGTCTGTACAGTTCTCTTTGTACTTCTCTTTCACACATTCCGATCATAGAGAGTTTGGCAGCTGGCATGAATGTCGAGTCAGGTATTCTTCATTGGAGAAATCAGGAGGACAGGTCAGTGGTTGAGCAACTAGAAGTGAGTAAGTTTGGAGACCCTTGTCTAATCCATTAATTTAGTATTTTTTTTTACCAACAAAAGACAGACAAGCTCAATTTAAAAATCTATTTATGCCACATTAGAGAACTTATGAATGAGAAAGGCAGGAAATTCTCAATTAAATTCTTTCTACGGTAAGTTTTCCACCTGCCTCCTTCTAGTATGGCATAGCTACAACATCTGTTGAGCAAGCTGTCTCCTCCCCTTCAGAATACTACTCAATAAGTAATGCTTGAAAAGCTGTTCAAGTTTCCTCGGAGGAGAAAGGCCATTCTCTCCTCCATAGTGAGAGAACTATTTTGAAGAAGGTTCCACACTCCATCACCAGCAGTGGAACCTTCTTCAAAAATGGCAGCACAGGATCCTGTACAGCATGTCTAGCAGCCATACATCATAAGAGGCTTGGGCTTTTCCTGTACACCATGTACTCTGAGGAATTGCTAAGAAATTTTCAGATGGGAGCTGGCACAATAGGTTAAGATCATGTCAACCAAAGATAAGGGAAAGAGTTTATTGGACTGGTTCCACACACCCCCCACTCAAAAAATGAACAAAAGACCCCACCTTTTCATTCATTTTGAGGGAAGGACAAAGATTTATTCTGTAGCTTATTTTAGTCAGCCTAGTCTGCTCCACCTGGCTGGCTGAGGGAGAAGTAGGATAGGTGTGGGAATTTTAATTGAGAATTTCCCAAGTTGCTTTGTTTTTAAATTATCAACTTTTGAATTAATGTATTTCTGCAATGTGTTTTACCTTGTTTAATGTGACCATTCAGATGTGCCCCTCATCTGGGCCCCAATCCAGCAAAGCATTTAAGCATGTGCTTAACTTTATGAACAAGGAGTCATATCACTGTAGTCAATGGCACTGCTCACATGCCTAAGTGTTTTGCGGAAGAGGTTTTTTTCACATTTTTAATACAGCTGAGCTGTTCTTTTTCTAACTTGTGTCCCAATCCTGTGCGGTGCTCCATATGGACAGACACCTGGGCTCACAAGCTCACTGACTTCAATGGGTCTCTTTACAGGTGCAGGGGTCCTCCTGCTCTGACTGATGCGCATGACCAGGGCCTTGGATTCCTCACATGGGCAATGATTTGGATTATTCTGAGATTTTCTTTCCCCTAGAAAAGTGGCAAGAATTACTCAGTCTAAAATAGACAGGGGAAAATGTTAACAGGAGCTGTATAATGGACATATATGTAATTAAAGGACTGAAGTTTAGGTACAGAAAAGAGTCATTGTATCTGCCAAATTGTATCCTTTTTGGCAAATTGATAGGTACTAAATTAGCCACAGATAGGCTTCCTCTGGTATACCAAATGCAACAGAAAAAATATTGTTAGTGGCCAAAAGTAAAAAAAGTTCTATCATTTTAAAATGAGGCTTTTTAAGACCACACCAAGACAGACAGGCACACAAAAAGTAGACAATACATTTTACTCCTTTAACTGCATTTTTAACTACTTATACTGCAGATGAAATTCACTCATGTAGAGACAGCCAGCAGGCAGCACTTTATACTGTTTAAGCCTGGCATCATGATTGTCAGACAGGCTAGAGTCACTAGATCACTATTTATAAGCTTTCAAGGTTGATCTGCATTCTCTCTCACTCACCATCAAGATGCTGACTCCCACCTCCAGTCGGCCCATGATGCCAGTCTTCATCACCCATTTGTTAAATTTTCAAACAAGCATGTTTGTCTTTTCTCTCCTGACACCTCTCAGCTTGGGGAGGAGCTCCCCTTAAACATTGGCAAAGCTACCTCATTATCCTTCTTCAAAACTCTCCTTTGCCATGATGCCTACAAAAACCTGACAATGGTTAGGCCACCGGTACACAGTGATCACAGCCTATCATGCTGACTAACATTGTCTCATTGGTTCTTTGTATTTCCCCATCTTTTGTCTCATTTTATACTTTTGTCTCCATCTTTCGTCTTGTTTTATTCTTAAATTGTACACTCTTGGGGGCAGAAAATGGTCTTTTGGTTCTGTATTTGTTCAGTGTCAAGCACAATGACTGGAGGTTCTAGATGCTTTGATACTATAAATAAAATAATAATAATAATAATAATTTGAAGGATGTTCCACATGAAAAAAATCTCAAAGTTTTAGATATGCAAATAGCTGAATATTCTATCATGCTTGTGGAGGAAAAATGATTACTTCATTAACAGACAATCAACTTTCCCTTACTAGGCTACAGGGTCATCAAAGAACATTGATGTTACTCCATTCTGTATAGGATCCTCTGCAGGTCGGCAGATGGAGAAACTGAATATCAACTTGAATTGCCAAGTAGTAGTGGAATGGACTATCCAGCTTCCACTGTACCGGTAATAAAAGGAATATCAGGTGGCTCTTTTGATTGAAACCTTTGCTATGGGCCATAAAAAAGTAGATATAAAGGGATATTTTCACTCCAATTGTTCATTCCCTGTGGTGCAGGCAGAACTATTTTGTAGAAACTGTAAAATGTGTTCCAGTTTTCATGATTTTCCTTGCGGTTTACAATAGTGTCTGGTACTAGAATATAAACAACAAAGCCAAGCACAAGAGAAATAGATTTACTGCAAACATTCTGGACATTTGAGAAAGGCCTCAGTAATTTTTCTGCAAGTTTGTGGGGAAAAAAAATCCCCTCCTATTTCTCCAAATTCCCTATGGATTTGTTTTCCCTGACTATTGTTGAGATCACAACAGCAGCCACATTTTTGTACATAGCCATTGAATTGTCATATCTAACCTTGAGCTTTACAAAATACTTTGGGATAAAAAGTGATTAGGGAAAGGGGAACAAAGACCAAACAACATACAAAGTTGTAGCATTTAACTAAAGGTATGACATAAAACTGTAACTATGTGTGGATACTTCTACATTGCTTGTATCTTGTATCTCAGAGAGAAAGGACAGTCTAGAAAGGCTGTTTGTGTTGGACTTCAAAGATCCAGCTTCAATTCCTTGCTCTGCCACAGATGTCCAGCAGAACATTGTGGAACACAAGCAGATGCAGCCTTCAGCAGCAGATGCTGGACCTCCCAAAGAAGCAAAAAGGTGAAACACTCTTTCCCATGGACTCCATAATGTGGGGAAGCCAGACAAATTCAGGGGAGGGGGAAGAAGAAAGAGCAAAATAGGGGGAAGGGAGGAGAATGAGGTGTGAGGCTGAGGGAAAAGAATTCAAGACACTAGGGGAAAAGGACATTTGAGCAACCAAAAGTAGGGAGACTTGGAGATGAGAGGAAGATTTAAGCAAATTCAGCAAGCTGATAGAGGAGGCTTCTAACAAATCGGAATAAAGAATTACTTAACTTGTACAGTAACTTAAATTCTTCAAGATGTGTGGTTCCTATCTGTACTCCATTGTGGGTGTACGTATGCTTCACATGCCTGAAACCAGAAGATTTTTGCTAGTAGTGTCTCTTAATCCATGCCTTTGCCCTTCTCCACTTTGTACTCCATACAGAGGACATATGGGGCAGTTTAAAACAACCCCGTTTGCAGTTCCTTCTCTACTATCAATTTAGCATAAAGGATCCAAAGCAGAGAGGCAGGAGGGTGGGTAGGGGAACAAAGTGAGGGACCACACATCTCAAAGAACTCCAATTGCTTCATGAGGTAAATAACTTCTCCTCCAAGTGATATCCCCTTTGTGTACTCCACTGTAGATGACTGACAAACAGAACTCATTAAGGAGGAGCATACAAAGACCTCTGTGGTATCAATGACTGGAGGGCTCTTCTGCCAAAAGATGCATCAGCTGCAAAGACTTGCACCATGGTGTTGTCTCATGAAGGCATGGACAGAACTCCACACTGCAGCTTTACAGATGTCAGTAAGAGAACCATCTCAAAGTGAGATTACCACAGCAGTCAGGGCCATAGTTGAATATCTAAGCTATTTCCTAAAAAGTTTGTTCTTTGTAGGTAGAATGCCAAAGCTCACTGAATCAGCTCATCTACCTGTCTAGCTGAGGTGATGGTAACCAGAAAGGTAACCTTCATAGATAGATGGGTCAAAAAGCACGAGGCCAGTGGTTTGAATGGAGGCCTTGTTAATTCTGAGAAGACCAGATTGAAGCTCCATGATGGAATAGGTTTCATTAGGAGGCAAAGGCTCTGATCAGACCTTTCTGAAAGAAAATGGAGTGGTTGTAAATTAGAGAATGACAGACAGAAACAGCTGTTGTGTGTACCTAGACAAAATCTTTAAGGAAAGGAGATATTAGAATATCCATCCATCCATCCTAACATGAAGGGGACTTCAGAGTCATCTGGTAATACTAACACCAGATAAAGAACCTTTTCCAATTTTCTATGGAGCACTTTCTAATGGACTCCTGCCTACTATAGTTAAGGGTAGCCTAAAATGTATGCGATTGTTTCCTTTTTAGATTCAACACCCATCCAAATACCAGTCTGTCAGGTGGAGGGACGCAGGATTGAGCTATTGACCTAGGGACAAAGGCAAGGTCAGGTAAGTCCAAAAAAAAGTTTGGATACTGATGTACAAATATAGAGACATCTGAAAAATATTAGATAGACAGAATTGTCTGGGAGGAGTCAGGATGACCAATGCTCCATCTAGTTAGTTCTTCCTCAGAACCCAAAGAAAGAGTGGAATAGGCAGGAAAGATCCAGAGAGATCCCAGGATAGAACCCCCTACCCTCCACCTACTGGGAAAATGTCTGCACTATGGAATCATGTAGTTCCCATTCATGGTCCTTGGAGAACCATCTGCGGAGACTGCCTGCCAGTGTGTTGTGTATCCCTGGGAGGTGCACTGCCAACAGTGTGTTCTGGTAGCAAATATACCAGTTCCAAAAATTGACATGTAGATCTCACTCCCACTTGTTTGTTGATGTAGAACAATATAATCATGATGTCTGACATCTCTTGACTATAAAAGGTCTGTATGAATGGCAGAAATCGGTTGCAGGTTTCATGCACTGCGCACAGATATAGGTTTGTGTGCATCTGGGATGCTTGGAAAGTCCATGTCCCTTGTGCTGTATGCTTAGCTATATAAGAACCACACACTATCAAAAAGCATCTGTGATTAATGTCTTTTCAGGTAGGGGGCCATGTTCTCCCACCGGGCTAGAGAAGTTTGCACTTTGTGAGGTAACTGATGGCAGCTTGTCCTTACTGTATCTGCTCAGCACATATACTGTTTGAAGCCGATCAAGGAGGCAACAAAGGCAAAGTTTCATGAGGGTGTCACAGAAGTTCAGGAAGCTATGTGACCTAAAAGAAGACTGAGTGGACAGATGTGTCCGGGCTCAGCTGAAGTCGAGTGACAAGTTCTTGATCAATTGGAATCTGTCTTGGCACAGATAAAGTCCAGTGCTGCCCCCATAAACATCTGTCAGTTTATATTCTAAAATGGACTTTTGTATGCACAGAATTTTATGCAGATTCCCATTGAACTCAGAAGATTGACCAAAAGGTAAGGTTTCTGTCAGTTTCTCCTGATGAGAAAGCCCTCTTAGTAAACCAGTCATCAGAAATGAGTTGCCACAACTGCAAGTACTTCTGTAAATATCCTTGGCATGGTTGCAAGGCTGAAGGGAAGCATCTGTATTGATAGTGAATCTCAGGAATCCTCCATGGGAGGAGTTGGTGTCCATATGGAAGTAGGCATCCTTCATATTGAGAGCTGTGAACAGTAGTATTTGTTCATTGAGGGAATTAATGAAAATAGAATGATCATTCTGAACCTCAGTCTTTAGATACAGTCATAGAGTTGTCTAAGATCCAACAGGAGATTCCATCTTACCGTCTTTTTGAGGATGAGGAAATATTGAGTAAAGTCCCTTTTCTCAATATTGTAACAGTACTGCCTCTGTGGCTCACAGATAAAACAGAGCATCTACTTCTTGACTCTCATCCTTTTGTGAGAAGGGTCCCTAAAGAGGGACAGGGACTATAGTGTATCCAGTATGAATGATGTCAAGAACCCATTTGTCTGTTATCTGCCAAGCTTGGAAGAAGAGAGACAAATGGCCACCAAAATTGGATATTAGAAGTTTGGGTAGGTGGACACGGTGTCTGTAGTGGTTCACAGTTCTCAGAAATCATGTCCAAAGTGTTTCTTAGCAGCAGAATGGGGTTGGAAGAAGGGGAAATGTATTTTTTCTATTGCACTTTCTTTCATTTTTCTGATGGTTCACAACCCTTTAATAATAAAGAGTTGGAGTGCCAGTCATTGCTTATATGGCTATGGCCTTGATGCTGGAGTGTAGATCCCTAGTGACTAGAGGGTTGCCTTTGAGTCTTTCAATAAATGTAATAGATTTGTTTTGTGAAGAGAACAATCATCCATGGTATGTTGGACTTCCCTGGGAAATCCTGAGGACTGAAGCCACAACACTCTACTTAGAACAATAGCTGTTGCCATCAAAACAGGAGGCTATGTCTGCTGCATTGACTGAAACTTATCCTCAATATGAACACTGGGGGGCAGGGGGTGAAGGAGAAGAAATGGTGGTCTAGGTGGCCCTTAGGGCATAGGTTCCACACCATTGGTCCCAACCCTTTAGAGCCAGGAGACTGGTATTCTGACTCTCATGAGTGCCTGTACCTCCTGTACGAAGGCACAGAGTCTCACCCGACTTTGATAGCATCAAAAAAGAGGTCATCTTCTGGAAAGTGTACCTGGAGGAGGAGTGTGTTTTTAGGAGTGTGTTTTCTATCCTCCTGATGCCCCTGTGCTAAAGGGTTTTTAGGTCTACTTCTCTCAGCCCTGGCATCTCAATGCCTCTACCTGCTGTCTGACTCAGGTCAAACAGAGGCCTCACCATACAATCCATAAAATATCTTTAAAGTCTACACTCAGGGGCTTGTCAAGTTCTGATGTGGAAGGCTCAGCAAATGCTGCACTTTGAGAGGAGGAGAATTTCCTCAAGTTAGTAAGAGACACAGCATTGCTGACAAAGATGGCCTGGAGACAGAAGAAACAGTTCTTGAATCCCAGGCATTCAGGTTACCCAGTTCCTAAGAGGGGAAAAGGGAGGGAGGCTAACCCAATCCCTAAGCTTATCAAAACTAAGTACTAAGAAATATCTAAAAGTAGCAAAGAAACATTTTACAATTATATACAGTTTAAAGTTGAAGAAAGTATCAAATGCTGCAGACATTGAATGGTTCTCTCTCAAACCATAGACAGAAGAAAGGAACTGGAGAGTCAGTTTATCTCAGTTCAGAGCAGTAGGAGCAGAGGGGTGCAGACATGGACCAATGGACTTTACTATCAAAAATCTTCCAGTCTCAGACACATGGAGAGCATGTGCATTTACAGTGGAATACACAGAGACCATCACTTGAAGGTGGGGTTTTACTTTACCATGATCCTCTTTTCCATCCCACCTCTCCCTTGGAAAAAACCTCACAATAATATTCGCCACCCTCCTATTTTTGGGATACTTTGACTATGTAAGGTAAGAGGAAATTCTATCCCGTGGAATCATTTTTCCTACATTAAAGAATAGTTGTACAGAATAAACATAGATAAAACTTCATTACAGTTGCATAAAACAGTGTTACAACGATATCATCCACATTAACTAGTTCTATATTAGGACTATATCATAGTGGTTATAGGAATAAGCAACTACAGTAAGAGGAAAAGAAAGAGTGAATCAGAGTAATTTAATATACCAACAAGTGCGAAGAAGAAATCAGACAAGATACTTAAAATTATGCATATGAATATTTCAGTGACAAACAATACAAAGGGAAGAAAAAGAATGAGTTACAATAAATAAAGCCAACTGTAAAAACTGTAAACAGAACTCAAATACACCCATGATGTGTTAAGGAATTAACAAGCCCATTAAAAAAAAAGGGACAGTAAAATATTCTAAGAAATGTATCTTGTTTCCATGACAAGGAAGTCTGATTTATGTGAGAAATTCACATTATTTTTGATTTTTATATTATTTAATTGTTAAACAGGATTTTTAGGGGGAGTTAAATATTTTCCTTTTTCCAACCCTTGGTTAGTGCCGCTACACCTTTGGAGTCTCTATTTAAATACTTGCAATGATAAAAACAAGTTGAGCAATTCTCAGCAAAGTGATAAAGCTACCAAAAATGTAAGTAATCACCTCAGAAAAAATATGACAGACCAAAGAAATAAAACTGTATGAAACACTCAAGGGCTTAGTACTGCATATAAAATTAATGCACAATGACTAAAGTGATGATATACTCTTTCAGTGTCTCCAGGATCATATTTCCAACCTGATTTTGCACTTCCCCTCTCATAAGAAGGAGCTTCTGTGCTTAGCAATAGCTATGCAAGACTTCCATTAATCAAGATTTCCACAATGTGATCTGATTATGTTTAAATGAAGGCTGGCCTACTGAAATTCTATTTAGGAACTGTAAAATCATCATTTCACTGTAATGTACTCTAGCAACTCAAGTATATAAATAGCATAGATTCTCCCCACATGCAACCATACCATACAGCAGGGCCACTTTCCTAGATATTAATAAAAATAGACACCTCATTTAACCATGTGGACCATTTTGAATAGCTTTCTTGCCTGCTGCTGTCACGATGTCAATGTTTCAGTCAGCCCACCATCGTTCCTTGTATCCTATTCTGAAACTAGCAGACTCATGTAGTAATAAAGGTTGACAGAACTTTCATTCAGCAGTTAAGTTGGAGGATGTCTGCTTTAAAAATTCATTGGTAAATTTTTATACAGTATATAGAATCAAACCGCCATAAAACCACACCAGACCCTCCAAAGAAGAACAGCGGATGCTTATTCCTTATAATAATGGCAGCCTAGTTGTAACAAAGTACAGCAAGATATCAGCTCTATCGCTAATAGTGGCAATGTCAAAATATACTGTAAAAACGTTGGACACATGTTTTAGTTATGACAGCAATAGTCACTCCTGATTCAGCCAATTTCTGGCCTATTACTCCAAGGTCATAACTCCCTCTTCTTTCCCCCTCATATCTATGTTGTACAGTAACAATACACTTATCTATCATACAGTCTAATTTTTCAAGCTATACATGCTTTCTCTGACATCACAACTAAAATAAATCACAGCTAACTTTTGCATATCCTACTTAATTAGGCTTAAAATTAGCTTGCAGCATTCATGCTCGTTCATCAGTTTAGAATGTTAGTCTGGGAGAAGTATAGTTTCACAGATTATACAAAGAGAATAACTGTTTAAAAGAAAAATGGTTCTGCAAGTTGTTGACATTGTTTTACTAATACTCTCCCTTGAAATTACATTACAATCTTCTTATGTCTTTTCTTTTTTGCTTTATATTTTAAGTATTTAAGTTCTTTGCTTCAAAACTATTAGCATTCAAATCTTCTGTTTCTTTTGTGAACCTTTGTCTATAATAATACATCTCACACTAAATCATAACATCAAGTGGAGGAGTTAAATTTACAGAAGTAATATTACTCATTCCCACATCAACCTGCTGTTCTCATTCACTATGACAGATGAACCTCACTTTTGAGGGTGATATTGAACTGGAGGCAATTGAACAGATCCAGGTAGTTTTCTAAAGTTGAAGTCAGGGCTGAAAGTTTCACTGCAATGTTTTATTGTTTTTGCCATTAGTTTCCAGCAGTCACGTTTCTGGTCAATTAGCATTAGAAATAAAACTTACTAATAAGATTTTAGCAACTGTAAAATTGACTCATTAGCTCTTCACATGTTCCATCTCAGAGGTTTAGAGTTCATCTTTGCAGTGTGTGTTTGTTTTTTAAAATTGTTTCCTTTCTGTTGCTTATACGTGTTGCTTTACTTAGGCTGTAATCTTCAAAACTAGACGTTTTATCATATTTCTAGCCAGGATTCTTTAGAAAAACTGTTTTTGTTGTCAGGTCATTGAAAGGGGGATTTCACATAGGACACCTTACCTTACAATCTCTTCAAATTACTGATAGCCACCAATCAATATTTTGGACTTTAGAAAAAAAATAATTTTTATCCCCCATAATCCAAGATCCAGTGTAATTAAAAAAACCCTGTAACAATGAAAGATATTTAAAATAGAATTGACATTGACTTCCTATTATCATAAAGTAGTATCTTCATTCAGAGCATTTTACAACTATACTTAACAGGTATGGTAATGTGAAGAGCAAACTCCAGTAGTAGCAAAACTGTTTGATTGTTATTAATATATGCCATTGTTTAACTGAACAGAATGACTTAAATACATTCAATATGCAGAAAATGTAGGATATATATGGGTAATGACCCTTGAAATTAAGAATATTAATATACTAAGATTATACATGATGTTGTCTAATAAACTCACAACAAGGCTGTAGAAGTAGTAAACAAGCTAAAAGATCAAATAACACTTTTTTAGAAAAAAAAAAAAAAAGCTAACCAGCCTTAAAATATACCACAGATTACATAGTAGAAAAATAGCAGTGTTTTGCAAAAGAAATACATGATTATGGAATTTAGCAGCAGCAACGATTTAAAATGTGGCATTAAAACAATTCAATAAATTTAAGTCAATTAATAAACCTAAAGCAATATAGGAACCTATTAAACTGAATAATTTTAAGAAAAAACCAGGGATAGCAACTGCTGTGAATAACAATTGATGATTGAAGGGACTGTAAATTTGAAATATTTAAATCCATATTATGACATCAAAGGCACAGCCTTATCTCTGTATACATTATCTATGGCTGTACCAGGCCATATTAACAACATTCAGTGAAAGGAGAAGACTGACAGTCAGTTTACATTTCTAGTAGAAAAAAAAAGGAAGCAGTTCTTAGCAGGAAAAGAGTAACTGGCAATTAATTTGATTGGATGATAAACTATTTTTTTAAAGACACTACTGTATTTCCGTTTAGAGTGCATCACAGATTGCATGATGGCTAGATTAAATTTCTGATAATAATTGCACTTTTTGTTTGTCCCTGGCCAATACTACAGACTTGGGGGCAAGTTCAGTACTGACAGGGCCACTGGAGTGTGCCTGTCTCCATCAGCGTGAGACTCTGGTTCCAGATCTTTATAATTACAGTTAGATTTTGTAACTAGTCATGCAAACGTTCCCCCTGGGGAAATCTAAATCCATAGATTAATTTGCTTTCTACAACTTCCTCGCTTAAGTTTGCTTCTATATCAAAGCGTCTTCAAGCTCTTAAATATCATTAGGCATTCAACGGAATCTCAAATTAAAAATGACATGAGCATGGTTAAGTGCAAACTAGCTTCTTATAGCAGCCACGGATCAAACTAAACGATACTTTTAAATCTCAATGGTTGGTTACTTAGCAAACAAAACTATATTTCCCCCACCTCTCACTCACCTGCTGCTCTCCTGGCTCTGGGGATTTCATCAGATGTTTATCCTTGTACAAAGACCACAGACCAATATTAGGCAGGAAAATTAAAGCCACCATGAACAACAAGGTCATTTGCAGAAATCTCTTCTGTTTTCTCTTCATGGCAAATGGCAGCATATGTAGAAAAAGAGGAGCTATTCCTTGCGCTCAGGACCAATTTCCTTTTCCCTCTCTCTCCCCGACTCACCCCCAAACTGAGAGGCGGTTAGAAGAAACTTTTGTTACAAGCCTCGCCACCAATCCACACAGTTCACAGGGGGAGTGTGTAACCTGCGGAACAAACGCAGACACAGGTTTACTTAATTCCACCACAATTGCGGCTGAGACTTTCCCGAGGCAACTGTGAAGCACACCGATCCACGCTAATGTAAAACAAGAGAGTAAATATGAGCGGCTGATAGACTGATCAGAAGTTACCGAGACCCCGATACAAATGGTTCCTGGGAAATAGTGGGGGCCACGCGCGGTTAAAGCAAGCGATTCCTCAACCCCACTGATCACGGGGGGAGTGCCAGGGAGCAAGCTCTCCCTTTGCAGGATAAAATGTAACCTCTGCCTCTAGCAAGAGGAGCCCCTCTCCCGCAGAGTCCGAACAGCCTCTTCCCACCACGGAGAAAGCCAGGAGCGACAAGGTACAACGCGAGCTGGGAGGATCGAAGGAGGGAAGAGGAACTCCAGTTTGAAAAGCGATCTCTAAACTCCTGGCCACAAACACACACTTAGGACCTCTGTCTCCCCTCCTCTCTCTCAAGTCTCAACTGCATCAAGTGCACTTCCCGACAGAGCGAAAGAGCCCTTAAAGGATACAGCTGACATCATTACCAGCATGGCCTGAGACTTACCCGCCCTCCTCCCTTTTAGGCAGGGCTCTCCTATCGCCAAGTGCGTTCACCGCCGCTCAGCCTCTCTCTTCCCTCTCAGCCAGCGTTCACACTCTCACTTACCAATCTTTTCCTGGAGCCCATCAAGTGGGAAAGAAAGAAAGAAAGACATAATGAGCTCACCAAATTATTAGATAAAAATGCCCTACATGTGCAGAAGGGACGGGCAAGAGGGTTGAACAACTCCTTCCCCAGCCACCGCCACTCCTCCTCGCCTCTATCTCCGATGCTTTTCGCGGAGAGGGGTCAGCCGGCGTACGGCATGGGCAGGGATCTAGGCGGGGAGGGGAAGTCTCGCCCAGCGCCTCTTTGAACAAAGCGGGAGGAGGCAGCGGGTGAAGCACGGCTCTCGGCGCGCAGTTCCTCCCGGCTTCTTGCCGCGGCGCCCTCACCTCGTCTCAGCGGCTCCGGGCCACGAGGAACGGGCGGCCGAGGGGAAGAGGTAGCGGTTGCTGCCCGGGCTCTTTCGCTTCGCCTCCTCCTTCATGCTGAGTTCGCGGGGAGCAGCAGCTGCTGCAAGCTGGCTCCGCCGGCGAGGAGCCCAGGAGGGGGGAAGCGGGTTACTCGGCTCGGAACGCCGCTCTTCCAGGAGCTGGGTCAGTGGGAGCCGGTCTCGGGGCAGGTGAAGCGTCGAGCGCCCGCCTAGTTCCTCCCGCTGCGGTGCCCATCTGCTCCGGCCGGGCCTGGAGCTTCTTGTCTCCCCGTGCAGGCAGCAACTGGCCCGGCCGGGCGGCTCCCGTGCAGCCCGTGGCCGGAGCGGAGCAGCGGCTGCGGCCGCTCAACGCTGCCTAGGCGGCTCCGGCCGCTGCTCGGGCTGGGCTGGAAGGAGAATCGCGGAGCCCCCCGGCGCAGCCCGAGCATTTGCATGGCGTTAGCTGCGGAGCCGCGCCGCCCGCGAGGGCTGGAGAACGCAGCCCGCCGCCGAGCTCCGCGCCCCCGGCCGGGGCGGGGGAGGCCCAGAGGGGCCGCAATGGGCCGCCTCCAGGGAGCTAGGCTGGGGCTGCAGCCCTGAGCGCCCGCAGCGGGGTTAGTCGGGGATCCCAGGCGCCGCGCTCCAGGAATGAAGGGATCCACTTCTGTCCCCATGTAAACGCCTGGAGCGGGCTGTGGCCGGGGCCCAGGCGTGGGCTTCAATTTGAGCCCCCCCCTTCCCTGGAACTGCGCCTCCCTCGGAATGAACCGTGCCCCTGGTGTTAGTCCCCTTCCCAGAGTATCTCTGGCTAGCCAGAGCCGCCCCCCCCAAGCTGGGGGAGCCCCTGTGCCTGGAATATGTTGTCCTGTGTGTATAATGATCCCCGTCACCCAAAAGATCAGCTAAACTGCTTTGCCAGCCTTTGAAATACCACCAACCCCTAACTTGAGCCAAACGTCCTTGGGTTCAAGTTCTGATTAGGAAGGAATGGGGGGAAAGGAGGGTAGAGACTTGAGCCACGGCTTCCTGTATAGAGCATCCAGTGTGCCGGTCAATGTCCATTGCTCTTCTGTTGGGAATTCCTTCCCTGAAGGAAGGAGCGTGGGCACGGGAACTCTTGCATTTCAATTACACGAGAAGAGTTGCAATTGCCCCCCTCCGCCCCCCCCAAAAAGGCGTTTATAATTTCAAGCACCAGGAGTTTGCTTGAGTGTGCATAGGGTGAATGCTGGCTTACAAGGTATGCTTGACAGACGCACAATCTGTATCTTCCTCTGTAATGAGCACTAACTCAGTCATGTATTAAAAAGGTCACCAAGTCGGTTGTTGCTCATTATTTCTATTAGCTGCTGAAATATTGACAAGGTTCTTCGGCGTCTGTGGAATACAGGAGCTATACTGCAGCAAAACCCTATGCATAAATCCTTAAAACTGTGAAGTAGCATGAAATAGGTAGCAGAACATTTGTGACTGCTTGTTCTGTGCGTTTTAACTGGCTGAAGAACTTCACTGGTTGGAGTAACAGAAATCCCGAAGCAGTGCACAGAAGTAGGGCAGATGTAATTGGAAGAGGTCCAGGTTGTGTTTACTTGACAAAGAGGATTCAGGCACAGTGAAGGGAATTATCCTTTTGTTTCCCCCTCTCCGGGGGCTAGGAGTGGTTCCATCTACCCTGTCTCTCCTTCAGCTTCTAGAGAAGGAATCCGTAGCTGTTTCCTTCCTTGAAGGTGATGCTGGGTCACTTATGCCATGGAATTGCCCCTTGCAGAAAATTAATAGATTCCAAGACTAGATCATATTATCTGCTATAGAATACAGACTATAAATATCCCCAAACTAATTGCTAAAGCATATTTTATAAATCCAGTGTTGATTTTAAAAAGTGGCAGTGATGGAGAAATCACTAAACCACTGATACAATTTGACCCTCACTTAAAATGTACCTGAATTTGTCTAGCTTCAACTTCCACTCATTGGATCATGTCATACCTTTCTTTCTCTGGTAGATTCAGGAGCTCATTATCAAATATGTTTCCCTAGAGGTACTTAGACTATAGTCAAGTCACCCCTTACTCTTCTTTGTTAAGCTAAATAGAGTGAGCTCCTTGAGACTGTTATTATACAACATGTTTTCTAATCCTGTAATCTTTCTTGGAGGCCTCTCTGTAATATTTCTTCAACCCTATAACTGTGGAGAACAGCACTGGACACACTATTCCAGGAGTGGTCACACCAGTGACAAATAGGAATAAACTAACTTCTCTACTCCTGTTTGAAATTCCCCTGTTTATGCATCAAATGATTAACTTTCTTAACCACAGCATCGGACAGGAACCTTATAGTTCACCTGTTTTATCTACCACAATCCCCAAACGTTTTTAGAGTCACCCATCCTCTGATTGTCTACATTCTTTGTTCTTAGATATATACTTAGCCATATTAAAATGGTTATTGTTTGCTTGGGCCTAGTTTTCCCTGCAATCCAGATTGAACTGTATTAATGAATTGCCCTCTTCATTATTTATTACTTCCCCAATTTTGTGTCATCTGCAAACTTTATTAGTGATTTGTTTTCTTCCATGTCCTTCATAAAAATGTTAAATAGAGTAGAGCTAACAGCCAATCCCTCTGACCCCTCTTAAATACCAAGTTGATGATTCCCCCTTTTAAAATTCCATTTTTGAGACCTAACAGTTAAACAACATTTGATCCATTTAGTGTATACCATGTTAATTCTATATCGTTCTAGTTTTTTAATTCATGTTGTGCAATACTCAAATGTCTTACTAGGCTGATATACTTCTGTATATTAACGTTTGACTGGATCTATTTTCTGTAAACCTATTTTGAGTGGCATTCATTTTATTACCCTCTTAATTATTTATTTATTGTCACCTATCAGCTTTTCCATTATCTTGCTAGGGATCAATATCAGACTGACATGCCTATAATTTCCCAGGTTATCCTCTCTAACACTTTTAAATATTGGCACACCATTAGTTTTCTTCCACTCTTCTTGAACTTCCCTGGTGTTCTAAAACAATGCGTAAGGTAACTCAGGCCCAAAATGGAAGTCAAGTGCAAGACGCCTTGTGAGGCATCTGAGCCCAACCAGGGGAAGCCTATCGAACCCCTCTATTTTCGGGATCCCCCCACTTTGGGAAAACTGAGCCTAAAGCGCATGGGGTTATGTTTTTGAACATCTATAGTGACCTTTCAGATGTGTTTGCAAGACCACCCCTATCAACTTTTTCCCACCCAAATCTGCTCCCTTGAATGTTGGTTTTGTATCACTCTTCCTTTCATTAACCGTGGTGGTCTGAAGTTTCCATCCTAGAGGGACACAGGACACCATGTCTAGTAGCTACAGTGGTGACGTACATTTGTGCTTAGGGCAGCATGTATTGATCCTCTTGATCATGATTTTACCAACATGTTTAGTTGCTCTGCAAACAATATTGAGCAGCACTGCTCTGATGGCGGCTTTCTCTCAGGGCAACCGCTTTCCAAGTGATAGTCTGAGGCTGGAGCCAAATGCTGCAGCTGTGAAGTCACAGAAGATATGGTACTCAGTAATAAGGCATATTATAGCTTACTAAAGGAATTTGCAGTAGTTCATGAATGAAGTCCATGGAGTTATGATTAATAACCTGTAACTTTGCAATGTAAAATTGTAAGTAAGTGTAGGGCCTAAAGCTGTCCGTCTAGGAGGGAGGCCACACTCCCTCACTACAGTGCTCCTGTGGTTGCAGATACTCAAAGGGGGAATGAGTGTTCAGGGCAGGAATCCTGGCCCCTCCTGCAGGCTGGGCAGGGCAAGCAAGGAAGGAGTCTCTAGACCATTGAGGCATCACAGGCCAGGATGAGGCAACTACTCCAGGGCTGACGTGGAAAGCGGATAGAGGAACACAGGCCCTATTGACTCCACCACGTCCCAGCCCAGGGCTATCAGTAGTAGAGTGTTCAACCACTGGGTTGGCAGGGCTCCCGCTGCAACTCACTGATGCAGCTGCAGGCCACAATCCAACGGGACAGTCATCTGGTTCCCCTGGGCTCCATCCTTCCCCTTCCCTGAAGTACCTGGACCTCAGTGTTGCCTTCAGTCTTCTAGGAGTAGATGGCCAGGGGTAGCCCCCAGAGACTTTCAACATCATGGGCAACAACTCAGCAGCAACTCAGTGGTTGAGGTAGGGAGATGTCCTCTCCCTCCAAAGTGAGCTAGATGGCTCACCTTTTATATTTCCTGTCCCGTCCCCCCACACACGCACACACTTGTGGTGGGGTGGGCAAGCTTGTTCTGGCTCCATGCACCATTGCTCAGGCCATCTCTCCCTCTCCATTTCTGAGGGAGGCAACAGCCTCATGTGACAAAAGTTAATGGAAATGGAGTGAACCATGATTGCTATATCTAACTCCAGGTGATAAAGTCACCAGAAAGTGACATGACCAGCTTCCAGCCTGTTCCCACCTACTGATTCAGTCTGTCTTGCTCTAGAAAAGAGGGGAGTGCTAAGAAACACTTTCAGGAGTGGTTTTCTGTGACCGTTATTACCTAAGTCTGATTGTTGGGCAATTGTGAGCCAGATGCTTTGGGTACTGACTTGCCTTTAACAGGACTCTTCCTCATTTTTCAAGTACTTGTGGGTCCCTCTCAACCTACCTCATAAGTTTGTTACCATCTCTCATTGTTCTAACGCTTGATGACATGCTGAGGGCAAAGACACTTATGGTGTCGTATTGGTAATAAAGAAGCAGAAGCCAGGGCAATATAAAAGAAAAAGGATCCATTTACTGTAAAACCTTAAAACACACAACCACCCATACCTGCACACACAAACACAAAAATGGCCATACTGGGTTAGACCAATGGTTCATCTAGCCCTGCCTCCTGATGCTGGGTGGTGCCAGATGCTTCAGAGGGAATGAACCGAACAGGGAAATTATTGAGTGATCCATCCTCTGTTGTCCCGTCAGAGATTTACAGACACCGAGAACATTCCTGCTCATCTTGGGTAATATCTATTGATGGATCTATCCTCCATGAATTTATCTAATTCTTTCTTTTTTGAACCCAGTTTTACTTTTAGCCTTCACAACATCCCCTGGCAATGAGTTCTGCAAGTTGACTATGTGTTATGTGAAAAAGTACTTCCTTGTGTGTGTTTTAAACCTGCTGCCTATCAGTTTCATTGGATGACCCTTGGTTCTTGTATTATATAAAGAAGTTATATAGCACTTCCTTAATCCCTTTCTCCACACCATTCATGATTTTATAGACCATCATATTCCCCCTTAGTTGTCTCTTCTCTAAAATGAGCAATCCCAGGTTTTGTAATCTTATATGGAAGCTTTTCCATACTCTCAATCATTTTTGTTGATCTTCTATGAATCTTTTCCAATTCTAATTTCTTTTTTGAGACGGGGCAGCCAGAATTACATGCATTATCCAAGTTGTGGGTATATTATCAATTTCTATTATGGCATGATATTTACTGTCTTATCTAACCCTTTCCTAATGATACCTAACATTAGCTTTTTTTGCTTGCCACTGCAAACTGAGCAGATGTTTCCAGAGAGATATCTACTGAGACTCCAAGGTTTATTTCTTGAGTGGTAACTGCTAATTTAGACCCCATTATTTTGTAGTTGTTACGTTTTCCAATGTGCCTTATTTTGCATTTATCACTATTGAATTTAATCTGCCATTGTATTGCCCAGCCACCCAATTTGGGAAATCCCCTTGTAATTCTTCACAGTCTGCTTTGGACTTAACTTCTTGATTAATTTTGTATCATCTGCAAATGTTGCCATATCACTTCACCCCTTTTTCCACTTTTGCATTTATGAATATGTTGAACAGCAATGGTATCAGTACAGATCCTTGGGGAATCCCCCTATTTATCTCTCTTCATTCTGAAAACTGACCATTTATTCATATGTTTGTTTCCTATCTTTTAACTAGTTTCTGATCTGTGAGAACCTTGCCTCTTAACCCATTACTGCTTACTTTGCTTAAGAGCATTTGATGGGGCACCTTATTAAAGCCTTTCTAGAAATCCAAGTACACTATCTTGACTAGATATTTCTTGTCCGCGTGGTTGTTGACAACCTCATAGAATTCCAATAGAGCAGTGAGACATGATTTCCCTTTACAAAAACTGTGACTCCTCCCTATCATAGCAGGTTCAGCTCTGTGTCTTATAAGTCTGTTATTTACTACAGTTTCAACCAGTTTGCCTGGAAATGAAGTTAGGCTTACTGGCCTGGAAGTGTCAGGATTGCTTCTGAAGCCTTTTTCAGAAATTAGCATTACACTACTTATCCTCCAGTCATCTGGTACAGAAGCTGATTTAAGAGACAGGTTATATACCACAGTTAGTAATTGTACAATTTCATAGCTGATTTCTTTCACAACTCTTGGGTGAAACCATCCAGTCCTGGAGAGTTATTACTGTTTATTAATTTGTTGCAAAATTATCTCTACTACCACCTCAATCTGGGACAGTTCTTCAGATTTGTCACCTGAGGTATGGGGATCTCCCTCTCATACTCTGCAGTGAGGACCAATGTAAAGAATTCATTTAGTTTCTCCACACTTCCCTTTTATTCCTTGAGTACTCCTTTAGGAGCTCAGTTGGCCAATTATCCATTGATTGTTTGGCAGGTTTCCTACATCTCATGTACTTAAACTTCTTTTTTTTTTTTTTGCTGTTAGTTTTTGTTTCTGAGGCGAGTTGTTCTTCAGATTCTTTTTTTGGCCAGCCTAATCATACTTTTACACTTGACTCTCCAGAATTTATGCTCCTCTTTTCCTCTCTGGGATCTAACTTGTAATTTTTAAATCTAACCACCTCTTTTACTCCGGTGTTTAGCCGTGGTGGCTTTTTTTTGGTCCTTTTCTTGTGTTTTTATTTAGAGTATACATTACTTTTGAGCCACTGTTAGGGTGGTTTTAAAAGTTGCCATGCAGCTTACAGGCCATTCACTTTTGAGACTGTTTCTTTCAAGTTCCATTTAAGTAGCCTCCTCATTTTTATGGCGTTTTCCTTTTTGAAGTTAAATGCTACCATGATGAGTTTCTTTATTTTCCCCTCTTATAAAGAAGCTAAATTTAAGTACATTATGATTGCTATTACCAAGCAATTCAGCTATATTCACCTAGTGGACCAGATCTATTTCTTAGGACTAAGTAAAAATCTGTCTCTGCCCTTGTGGGTTCCAGGAGAGTTACAAGCAGCCATCAATTAATGCTACCTGGACATTTTGTCTCTGCATCACATCCTGAGGTGACATGTTCTCATTCAATGCAGGCATAATTGAATTCCCCCATTATTGCTGCATTTTCTGTTTGTGTAGCCTCTTTAGTCTCCCTGAGCATTTCATAGTCACCATCACTATCCCAATCAGTAACATGTTCTACTGTTCAAGCATGGAATTTCTATCCAGAGGGATTCTGTGACACAGTTTGAGTCATTTAAGATTTTTACTAGGTTTGATTGTTTCCTTTGTGCCACTCCTGCAGCAGCACAACTTAGTCTGTCATTCCTATCTACTTTGTACTCCTATTGCCCTGTCTCATTGATCATTGTTCCAGCAAGTTTCTGTAATGCTATCAATATTCCCATTTAATACCGGGTACTGTAGTCCACCCCTCTTAGTATTTAGACTTCTAGCATTTGTGTACAAGCATTAGTAAAATCTGTCAATATTTAGTTGTTTGCCTTCATGTGATGTAATTGAATGGGACACTCTTGTTTGACTTTTTCAGTTCCTACCTGAACTTCAGTGACTTCTATCACCCCCTCTTTACTAGGATATAGAGTACCTCTTTCATAATTTCTCCCTGTGCAGAGGTCTTTGTCCAAATAGTGTGTTCCTCCACGTGGGTCAGCTTGCCGACAGCACTTAGTTTAAAAACGCCTCTATGATCTTTTTAATTTTACACGCCAGCTGGTTACATTTTTGTTTAGGTAGCACCTATCCTTCCTGAACAGGCTCCTCCTTTCCCAAAAGATTCTCCATTTCCTACTAAACCTAAATCCTCCTGCCAACACCATCATCTCAGCCATGCATTGAGACCCTCTAGTTCTGCCTGTCTGACTGTCCCTGTGTATGGAACAGTGATTCTCCCAGTCATCGCAAACTTATCTATATTTCTAATAACTGAATTCCCCCATTCCAAGTACCTGTCTCTTCCTAACAACTGGGGTCTCCTCCCACAGATGTAGCCTCAGTGCACAAGGATATCATGACATAATCGGGGAGTAGAGACTATTTTCCTTCACCCCAGTCTGATGGTCTCCTTCCAAGATTTTCCATCCTTCTGTCAGTGTCTGTGCTGTGGGCATTGGGGATGGGACCATTCCACTATGTACCTGTGTCTCCCTTAGTTCCTCTAGTTCAGCCACGTGGGCATCAGAGAACCCACACTCTGTTTCTGAGGACCATGAGTTGTTGCAACGTATGGCACCTGCCCAAAAGGCACAATTGTATATGCTGTATTCAGTGCAATGAACTGCAAACACTGCCCCTTCCCCTCCACCCCCACTGGACTTCTGCCTGCATTTTTTACTCTTGCAGGTTTTAGCCTAACTTTGCAGTATGTTAGGTGTCATCTGCCTTTCATACTCCCTTGCAAAACTCCCATGTTTGGTGTTCTGATTGCTTAAGAGCTCTCTCACTGAGAGAGATCTCTTATTAGACATTTATCTGCATGTTCAGATCAATTCTTATTGCACTAAAATGGAAATGCTCATTTTGTACATAAAATTGGGTTAAATTGTGCCCTGCTCAAAGCAGACTTAAGTCTAAAGGTATACTCACTTACTCCAGGAACAAATTTTACTTATTGTTTCCACATCATTTTACCATCACATTTTCAAACTAGCTTTACATCATTGCAGTATTGTTAACTAACAATTTTCCCACCAGTGTCATAGGTGGAGGTGAGGAGGAGGAGACTCCTGGAATCATATAGTTGAGATTTATTTTTGTTTGTTTTCAAGAATAAAAGTTACTAAACCTCAGTGAAAGAACACAAAGACAGAACCCTAAAGATTCAAATCAGAAGAACAAAAAAAAAAAAGAAAGTTTGTGATTAGATAGCAGCTAATTGCATGATTTTGGAAACCTGACTCAGTTTTTCAGCCCCTTGGGTTAACAGGATTATATTTGGGCCACTGAAGATTATTTTGAAACTATGCCTCAACACAAACTAAAATGTCTAATAGGGATAGACGTAAATATTTCTTCTTCCCAAAATCAGTAGCCTCTGCATTTACCAGTCAGACGAAAATGTAGCAAAATATTAAGGGAAGTTGGGAATCTATGGCCATAAAAGTTTTAGATAATTGAGGAAACATGAAAGTGAGATTTTTATAAATATTCTTCTGAAAACCTATAGCATTTAGAAGTGAATGTTATCCATATTAGATAATTCTATAGGTTGGTTTAAAAAAAACCCACTATAGAAATGTTGTTTTATCAAGTTCCATAGGACTCTTAAATGAGTAATGTTAAAGCCATGGATTATTTCCACTTTCAAGT
Organism: Mesoclemmys tuberculata; assembly: GCA_007922155.1. NCBI lineage: Eukaryota > Metazoa > Chordata > Testudines > Chelidae > Mesoclemmys > Mesoclemmys tuberculata. Next base: position 27,470,676 of record ML675624.1, on the reverse strand, counting down.
CTTTATTCTGTCTGATGAGCCAAGTAATGGATGGTTGCTGTTCTAGAGTTGATGAGCCACACTAAGCTCAGAGAAGCAAACAAACAAACCAAAAAAACCACACAGTTACCTCACACTGGAGGAATCAATACATGTGGTAGTAATCAAATGGAAAAGTTGATTTTGTGAGAACGTGAGTAAAATGTCACATTTCAATAGCTCTTCATTCAGCCATCAAAATGTGATTGCTGGGGAAGGGAGTGGAAGTCTCATTCTTTGACATAGAAAATCTACATAAATCTTGGACTTCAGCATGGAGCATGAGCACTAATTTTCAAGAGGTGAGTTTAAAAAGGAAATATCAATTACAAGAAAAATGAAAACAAAATGGCTTTGGAAAAAGCTCAGACCAAATGCACAAAACCCCAGGCTGGGATGCAACTCACTTCCGTATTAAGTAGGAATTGTATTTGGCTTTCTCCCAGACTTAACCCTTTGTACATCTCTCCTATGTTTATCACATTGAATTGCAAAGAATATACTTGAAGCAAACAGTAATATTTATTCTATCATATAAATAATTGTTTTTATGAAATCAGCCATATGACAAGGGTCTAAAGTTTCCTGTACACCATTAGAGGTTAATTGGGCACTTAGTCCTGTATCATTACTTTTTGTACATCTGGGTGAATTAGCTCCCTGTTTGCTGATACACAGGCATGGTGTATGGCACCTGACATACTCAAGCAACTTGGGTTCAAAGCATTAGTGCATCACTGGAAATAAAGCATCCTTTTTGTGATGTTTTCACATGAAACTGACAATACAATTAATCTTGTAAAATATGAACATGTTTGTGCACAATTTGGACTGTACAACATCTAGGAAAAGAAACAGATGTGAACATTGTGTCTGATCATTTGCCAGGGACATTGCTTTGCATGACCTTAAGCTATGATTGTATAATTTTGGTCCAAAAAATAATCTCAAATTGCTTGGCATTCTGAATATCTAGTCTGATCTGCTTCATAGAATCAGATTATTAGAGTTGGAAGGGACCTCAAGAGGTCATCTAGTTCAACCCCTTGCTCAAAGAAGGACTAACTTCAGCTAAATTATCCTGTTTATAATACAGACAATTGAATTTCAATCATTAATGTAGTCAGCCAACTTGTAACTTCTGGGTGAGTTAAATCTTAGAAAAATACATATGCATATTTATGCACAAATACATTCTTGCTAACACACACACACACACACACAAATATAGTTTTGCATTTTAACACCTGTTTTTTGGGGGGTCTGGGCCGGTTTCTTGCCTCTGTCTGTCACAAGAACTATGTTTTACTGTAGAGAGCGCAATTGGGAAAATGAGCAGCTAACATGGAATGGGGCATTTGGATGGTGAAAGGAGTTCTGTATAACCTAGAGGACTCTAAAAGAAAGGAAACAAAACACCCACACCTTCTTGGTAGTTTAGTTTTGTCTAACTGTAACAAAGACAACTGTCAGTAATAGATATCTAAGAACTTGTTCTGAAAGTTTTCTAGCCAACTGGCACAAAGACAGCAGTTGCTGTTCATTGACTATTGTACACAAAGTTTTATATGGTCATGTAATTGCCTCACCCTCTCCCCCAATGAGTTAGGAAGCTTATAGGTAAGTGACAACTGAGATGTAGGGGTTAATGTGCTTGAGGAGCTGTTTTTGAAATATTACTGAGTAGTCTATCTTTTCCCTCAACTGGTTTAAAAAAAAATCAGGCACTGAACTGGAGGATTGGAGAACTTTAATGGCAGAAAGTTAACTCAAAAGATTTTTTTCTAGATCTGTTGTCTGAGGTCCAAATGGGATGTTCACCACTCTGATGGTACATTGAGTGTTGGTGTCTGAACAATTTTAGAAATCTATGTTTTAATTAAGTTTGAAGTAAGGTTTGGGTGGTTTTTTTTTTTTTACTCTTTGCTTGAGTTATCATTATTCCATGTGATTTTTCAAAAACAAAGTATTGTTAAGGCTCATTATCTGCAGCTTATTTTAATCTTTAGTAAGATATGAACTTGAGCAGGTAAAAATTGGTTCACTTATAACCAACCACTTTACTGTTAATACTTAGCCTTTATAGATCACTTACTCGTAACGGAAATTAATCCTTTTAGCAATCTGAGGCAGAAAACTATTTTTTCCCCACATTTAACAATGGATAAACAAACAGAAGCAGAGAGGTTAAGTAAAGGCCATAGAAGATGTCTGTGAAAGAGAGGCTACAGCTCAGGAATGTGTATCCCTTAAGTCCTGTAGTGACACCACGCTACTTTCTAATGATGTCTAGTTACATGAAAGGCAAAGCAAATAGAAGTATCCTTCGTATCACAGCATTACAAGATAGCATTGTATAATAGCAATAAACAGGCTCCCATAGTTGACAAAGGGAACAGAGACGCCAGGGTGTCTATACAGTTTTAATATTTTATTTTTACCTTTGCTACTTAATGCCTAACAAGTAGAAAAATGTGGATCCTATGGATTCTGAAATGTGTTATTTCATTTTGAAGAATAAAATGAGGCATGTCATCCTATTTTATATTTACCAAGTTTGGTGATTTTCAATCAACTGTATAAATATAATTTGCAATATTATTTCCTTATTTGAGTATAATGGAAGCCTTTCCTCATATTAATCATTTTCACTTATGCAATTAGTCCTATAAAATGCAACAGGATTCTTTGAATGAGTGGGAACTACCCATATAAGAATCACAGAACTGTGGGCTTACTACATAAGCCCAAATACACCTTACATTCTACAGGAATGTGTGTTAAAAGTTAGTCTTTAATATGTAAGTTGCCAAGCTGGCAGCACTTTTGGATGAAGTTGAGCCCTGGCTATTCTCACTGAAGTCTATGGGAGTTGTAGATTATCAGCACTTTGAAATATCTGGCCCATAGGGAGTGGAGTGGCCTAATCTTAGCACAAGACTGGAGCCAGGAACTCATGAGTTCTAATATAAAGTCTGACTCTGAGGCCTTGAGCAAATGATTTAGGGTTAAGTCTTGATCCTAATGAAGTCAACTGCAAACTATCTGCTGCCACATCAATACAATAGGAACAATACTATTTATCCAGGCACAGTTTTCCCAATAGAAATTGCAGTTTGACACAAATCAAAACATTGTTGTGTTTGTTTTTTGCCTGAAAAACGTCAAAGAGAACAAAAAACAAAATTGTGTTTCAGCAAGGCAAAAACATTTCAACTTTGCTTTGATGAATTCCTTCAAAAGGAAGAGCATATTATTTTTATTTATTTCATTACATTATAATATTGCAACAATCAATTTTACCCTATTGAAACAAAGCTATTCAAAATTATTGAACTGAAATATTTCTGAATTGAGGATTTTCAGCATTTTCATTCTGTAAGAAATTTACTTTTTCCAAATTCAGAATGAAAACAATCTTTAAAGCGTTAGGATTTCCCAAACCAGAAATTCTAGTTCCCAGCTTCATCCATACAGTGATATTATGAGGCTTAAAATTTGTAAGTCACTTTGAAAATGAAAAATGTTATTTGTACTAAAGCTCACTATTAGCACACATGTAGTTGCAATCTCCCTTCTGTTGCATGAATCTATGCCAGACCTCTGCTGCTGAGGTAATTCTCCGATTGCTGGTTCCAACAATTTTATTGTCCATTTGTTCCAGCATACCTGGTCTAAAAGAATCAGGTCTTAAGTTTCTATAGTTGAGCTTCTACATAGCAAGGCCTCCAAAATTAGAAGCCTCTTTTTAAGTGTACCTGGTCCAGGTTACTTCTAAGTTACACAGGAAGCCTGTGGCAGAGCTAGGAAACTTCAGTTGCCAAACTCTTTTAAGGTCTTTTGGCTCCAAGCATTATCCCTTGTTTCTTTCTCATTCCAGAGGTAGGGCTCTGAAGAAAACAATGGCCTTATTCTTCTTACGATTGACTTAACCAAATACAAGTAACTCCATTGAAGTCAATGGTGTTAACTTGTGTAAGAGGAAATCATGCCCTAAAGGTTTAAAAGCTATACTTGTCACATACAAAGAAAAGCTACTTTGTGTGACTTATGAAATTAAATACATACTGCAACTCATTTTTGTTAAATATGTTTTAATGAACTATCCCTGAGTGTTTAATTTTAGTAAAGTTAGATTTCTGGTTTTGTATATTATGTAGAAGGAGAAAACATGATTAGACCTAGGAAATACCGAGGGCTTCTCACTTTAAGGAGTACCAGAAGATAAAAAACGAGAAGTATTCAAAAGGGACTGCTCTATGTCAGAAGATAACAATAACTGAGAAGAGACCCAAATGGTTTTCTGAAAGCTTTTGGTATTCCATTTAATGATCGCTTTAGAATAAGTGGTGTTACGGTCACCTCAGGTCAGTGAATAAACTGGTTAGTGAGTAGCAAATACTGATTTCTCTGGGGCCGTCTCTTAGATGCATGCTGTCTCCTTGCAAATATATACTTATTGTTAGAAAGTGCTAGAGTTCCTAGTTAGAAAGAGATTTAGCCAGATAAAGAGCAAGCATTATATTTCCCTTTTGCCCCTTCTCTTTGAATAGAACTTGAAATTGAGAAATCATTAACAGTTTGCATATATAATATCACATTAAAGTTAAATCTGGTCTCTCGTAACAAATGCAGGACTTAATTCTGCACTTACTGAAGTTGGTGGGAATTTTTGTAGATTCCAAGGCCAGAAGGGACCATTGTGATCATATAATCAGACCTCCTATGTAACAAGCTATGGAACTTCCTGAAAAGGTTTCTAGAACATATTTTAGATGGCCATTCTATCTTGATTTAAAGGTTGTCAGTGATAGAAAATCCACCACAACTCGGTAAGTTGTTCTAGTGGTTAATTACTATCACTGTTAAAAATGTATGCCTCAGAGTCTGAATTTGTTTAGTCACTAGATCACCTTTACTTTGTGCTAGACTGAAGAGTTATCAAATATTTGTTCTCCATGTAAGTACTTATAAATTAATCAAGTCACCCCTTAGTTTTGCCATTGATTTCCAATGGCAAGAGGATCATATAGTCTGTTAAATGGTATAATGATTCCCTGACAGACTGAGTATTTTGCTGAAAATTACTTCCATAAAGATAGAATTAAATAAAAGCAATCCACAGCTGAATATTCATGTATTCTTAATGGGTGATTTCACACAGGTTCTAGAAGAATTATGGCTCAGTTCCAGTGTCATATAGGCCACCTCAGGGATTTGAGTGTGATTGGGTGCAGAGTCACTGGATTCATTATTGCATGGATTCAGTGCTCCAAGCAGTTTATGTAGCTGACAGGGAATAAAAATTGTATTTTTGCTTAATGATTTGGTACATGTTATCATAATCTTGTATTCATTTTTGTTTCATGTAGCCACCCTAATAGAATTGTAAATGTAAGTAACAAAAGGAAAATTATAAAATAGTGACTTTGGCAGATATTATAAAGTGACTATTTGCAGAACAGAGAATTAGATGATTCTGTAGTTAAGCCACTTAAAACTTTCAGTAACCATGTCAAATAGTTTACTTTTCAATGTAGTGTACATATAACTATTCAGTGTGATACTGTATTTGAGATTTTTCTTAAATTCTAGTGTTCTAATCCTCAGTGATTAGAATAATGTCTTTGAAGTTTGGTATGTAAACTCTCATTGTATCAATGGGAAAGCAGCCCCACAAATATGCAAAACCATCATACAAATAAAGGACTCTATTCACCAGAAAAGACTTCCTGATTACCCATACTTGATCAATAGAAAATGAATGTCTGCACTTGGATAGGTAATACTACATAAGTTTTACTACTCCGATCAAGGAAGTTGCACTTTCCATGATTCTGAGGCACTGTCTATAGAACAGTGATACTAAGATCTTCTGGTGGGCAATTGGAGAATTTTTTGACAAGAGGCGGGCAATTTGCACAGTCAGCTGACAAGATAAATAAATTCAGCTGCCCACAAATAAAGACCTTGATTGCAATGTAAGTATTAGTATCTTTTAACAAAGTTCTTAAACAAACATTACCTGTGTTTGCAGCAGTCTAAGGGGAGAAGTGACAGCCACAATCTCTAGCAAACTTTGTGAAGAGTGATTTGTGGGAGGTCAGGATAAGACGGATGCACTGGGGAAGATGCTCATCAGTTAGGCAGTTGCAGTGCTGGTTTTTTATAATGTTCATGGTATAAAACCCTGATTCAGAGGTACATTGATCTGACTGTTGCTAAAAGATAGATGGTTAGATTCTGAAACTGATCAGAATATTGAGACTAGGAATCACCAAGTCCCACCTTCCCTGAATTTTTCCCTTCAAGACATCTGAGTTCTGATGCCTTACAACTTTTACCTGAGAGGCACCTTCATCAATTGAATCAAGAATCTGCTTTGCTTCAGAAGGGCAAAGTCCATTGGCTGAGACAAATCGATCACAAATAAAAGCCAATCCTTTGGCATTTTAAAAGTGAAATTTGAGCATTTTAAAATTCCAGTCAGGTTGTTTGGGAATTCTTGCAGTGTTTTCCTCCAAGTTTTATCTATAATAACATGCAGTTTGAGAAGGTACAATTTTTTTCTATTAAGTCTGTCTGAAAAAGATTCCAAGATTCCTTTGAAATGTCCTTGCTTTTTCAAACAGATCTCCATCACTGCTTGCACTGCCTTGGAGTTGCAAGTTGAAGGAATTCAAAATGACCAGTAACACCACACAGAAAAGCTACCTGTGATATAGAGGGATCATTCACAAATTCCAGGAACTCACAAGCCTCGTTGGTCTTGTGGTTTGAAAGGAATTCTATTACTTCTTTTTGAAGTGCACAAGACGTCTAACACACCCCTACTTACCCAGTGAAATGTCATTCTCCTGCAACAGGTCACTGTATTTGGCTGAAACATGTTGTGAAAGAGCTTTAAAAAGATGTTGCAAGATAGAAGTTGAGCGTATGTAACTCTCAATACCAATTTTTTTTTTTAAAGTCCCCATACAACTTACTACACAGGACTGTCTGGTGAATGATACACCCACCATCAAATACACTTTACTGTATCACTACCAAATGTGAAGCAAAGCCCTTCTCTTTCCCTGTTATAGAATCATAGAAGATTAGGGCTGGAAGGGACCTCTGGAGATCTTCTAGTCCAACCCCCTGCTCAAAGCAGGGCCAACCCCAGCTAAATCATCCCAGCCAGGACTTTGTTAAGCTGCACCTTAAAAACCTCCAAGGACTGACATTCCACCACCTCTCTTGGTAACCCATTCCAGGGCTTCACCACCCTCCCAGTGAAAAAAAGTTTTTCCTAATATCAATCAAGACCTCCCCCACTGCAACTTGAGACCATTGCTGTAGTAGATGACAGAACTAGGAGCAAACAGCCTAGTTCCATCCTCCCTGGAACCCCCTGTCAGGTAGTTAAAGGCTGCTATTAAATCTTCCCCCTCATTCTCCTCTTCTGCAGACTAAACAAGCCTCGTTCCCTCAGCCTCTCCTCCTAAGTCATGTGCTCCAGCCCCCTAATCATTTTTTGTTGCCCTCTGCTGGACTCTCTCCAATTTTTCCACATCCTTTCTGTAGTCGCGGGCCCAAAACTGGACACAATACTCCAAATGTGGCCTCACAAATGCCATATAGAGGGGAATAATTACTTGCTTCGATCTGCTGGCAATGCTCCTGCTAATGCAGCCAAATATGCCATTAGCCTTTTTTTGGCAACCAGGGCACACTGACTCTCATTCAGCTTCTTGTCCATTGTAACCCCCAGGCCTTTCCTGCAGAACTGCTACCTACCAACTTGTCCCCAGTTTGTAGCAGTGCAGGTGATTCTTCCATCCTAAGTGCAAGACTCTGTACTTGTTGTTGTTGAACCTCATCAGATCTCTTTTGGCCCCATCGTCCAATTGGTCTGTCACTCTGTACCCTATCTCTACCCTCCAGCCTATCCCTCCCTGTCATGGGAGAACCTCTGTCTGTAACAAGCAAGTTTACTTTCTGCAGATCTAAACCTTTAAAAAAAACAAAAAGAATCTTACCTTTTCAAAAATGCTCTCTCCTGTGGTGTATGTTTCTAATGGTATTAAGCATAAAAATTCTCTGAAAATTTCAGCAACATAAAATCTAACAAACAGCCATAGCTGGGCAGTTGTCACTTAAAGTCACTTGATTTGTCTCCTGCAAGACACATGTATTTGGTTCTTTCAAAATGGGAAAGCAGTGCTGACAAACAATCCTTGTCAGTTACCTCCAATCTTCATACTGCTGTGGAATCAGACGGGAACTTGCTTCACAGTGTCAGCTTTGTTTTTATCTGTGGCAAAAGCTCCGCCAGCATTTCCAACATGCAGTCCTTCACGAGTTCAGCATTCAGGAAAGGCTTTCTTTTGAGCTAGTATCAACATTATCTGAAGAGAAGCAGCTGTTGCTTTTTCCTGTACAGTTGCTGATGATGTGAAAATGACATTTGAAGTGTGATACAAAGACTTCAAATTTTCAGTTTTGTATCATGTTGCAACAGGGCTAGAAGGATAGACTGTGTTGAAGTTACTGTGCTTTAATTCAAAGCAGTGCCTCACTTTGATGACCTTACAGACGGATACAGTGATTTGGTACATTAAACCCAAAGGGTTTGCATTTAAATGAGGGGGCATAATAAAAAATCTGCTGTCCAGTTTGGGATAAAAACTGTTTGCTGTTGATTTTGCAATGTTTACTCCCACTCGCATTCATTTTTGGCTCCATTTCCATCACCAATGAAAAAGGGCAGTGTCCTAGCTTAGTTGTAGTTGATGCTATTGTGAGAACTTAAGATCCAGTAAGTAGTGTTTAGTTTGAGCTAGAGCTTAGCTCTGACACATCTAGGCTTGGCAGTTCATAGCCCCACCACTTCAGGACTTTCACCCAGCAGCTGCTACTCTCTGGCCACCCAGAGTGAAAGCAGTTCAGCTATCAGCAGCAGGGCAGAAGGGTGGCAACACACCATACCATGGCACCCCTACTTCTATCCTGCATTTGGCAGAGGTGCTTCTTTCAGAGCTGGGTACCCATCCAGCAGCTGCCTCTCTCCAGCTTCCTAGCCAATGCTTATTTGTTCTGGGGCTTGCTAGGGCTGAGCCCCAGCACCTCTTTAATTGAAAATTAGGCATTGCCAGTAAGTTACTAACTAAGCAATCTCAGTCAAATGATGGCAGCGCATCACTGGTCATGAATTTAATTATGCATTTATGGTGAACTGGAAGCCCAATGGCAGGCCACATTTGTCCTACAGGCCCCCTATCAAGTATCGCTGCTATAGAGTCGCTTTCAGAATTTTGAGGCAAACAAATGAAACAATTACTCCTCCCCACTTATACTATTCATTTAACTACTGTATTTGTATATTCACAATAGGAGTTGAGTGACAAATGGATAAGTTTTCTGCCCTAAAGAGCTTACAATAGAGCTGAAGGTAAAGAGTTCAGAAATATACATTAAGATGGAGAGTGGCCCTTAGAATTTGAATGCTTTAGAGAATAGGTAGGAATTTAGAAGTTTCTTATAAGCCTTGAGAAGCATGTTCACATAGTTAAATATAATCCAAGTCAGAACTGAATTAAGTGGTTTCAAAGCTTTAGACAGACCAGCAGAGCAGTGTTGGTGTTATAGCTGTTAGGCCTAAATGAGAGAATGAAAGCCCTCTACTTTCAACCCACAGAGCAAAAGGGGCATTAGTTCCAAAATGGAGGAAGTTAACCATTACTTTTCTCAGTCAACAACATACGATGGCATCACAGGCCACTTTACAGTAAAGATATAGATATATTTTAGGTGTAAGGACAAGTTAAATAGTTTAGTTTTATCTCCCCCTGCCACCCCCCCCTTTCAGATTCTCTTTTTGCTTGGCTCTCTGCTAATGGAGATCTTCCTTGCCAAGATTGTGGCCCCATCTGTCATTCACCTTTCATGTTTCTTAAAAGAGGTAAGGAGCCTGACGCTTTCCATGAACAATAACACACTCCAATATGTCTCTCAAAAAGGCAATTATATTGATGAAAGAGGGAAAAAGCCACAATTAACTATACTTTTTCTAGCTATTATTCATCTCTGGTTTTGAGCAAAGGTGAGGCTGTCCTCATGCATGAATCACCGTTCATATCAGAGTATATCTGCTGACTTAGGCTACTGTAACTTAGGCCTTTACAAAAACTGTGTACTTTTAATAGTGTAGATAACCAGGACACCATAGCTTCAGCTGAGACATTTTACAACAAACAAGGTTGAGTTATAATCACAAGATAACTACATATTGACCATGTTTACGCTGCTGTACCTGTCAAGCTGCTTAACTATTTTTGCATGAATTAATTCTAGGAAGCTATCCCATAAGTCTTAGCAAGAAACAGAGTGCCTGGAGGACAGAGCAAGAGATAGGAGAGTGTACTCTGGGATGTCTTTCATGCTCTGAAAGCTGGGGATTATGTAGAAACCAGAAAAGCTAGTTACGCAGATGCAGTTAGAAGGTGACATCTATGCTGCAAAGTGATACTACCTGTTTTTCTGGATGATGGCACCCTTGCAAGAACAAGATATGGTTTGATGCTATGTCTACTGTGTGGACACAAATGTGTCGGAGTTGGAGGGGTGGAAACAGCAACTGTTGTAAAGCTGAGGTAGCCAACCCTACACCAACCTTACCTGGTCTCCCCAGTGATTGGTGTACTGCTTCTGTCTCACAATCTCTGGACAGCACACTATATATTCTAGTGCAGCTCCAGGGCTGCACTAACTTGCACTGGAGACTTGGGGTGGCAGGACAATGTAAGAAGCTGGCACAGAGCCACCTTTCCTTCAGTCCCCTTTGTTCCTGCACTGAGTGTGAACAGTTTGTATTAGTTATTACTGTGGTAAAGCTATCGAAAAGCATTTAGTCTTAGAGGAGAAAGTGTTTTCATTTCCTTCTCATTTCATGCCTGGTTCAATATTCATTTTCCTCAGTCACATTTTTGAATGTCACACTCTGGGTCAATCAGGTTAGATTATGAAGCCTGAACTAGTGGCAGCTGGGGTATGTAATGCTTCAGATCATGTACCTTTTCCCTTCTGTAACTTCTCTATTCACTGTATACAGTCATCTCATCTGACCTGAGCTATTTCAGTGCTCCAGTAATATTGCTCATGTTTAGAGTGCGCTACTCAGTGAAAAGCCTCATTTCACTCCTCTCTAAGAGCTAAAAGCACCACCTCCTCCCCCAATTTTCCATCTGATTCAGGCTTGTAGGAATGAAGCAGATTTTCTTGTTTATTCTTAGCACTTAAATTGGCACCCAGCTGCTGCTAGCATAAACTGCTTGGCCTATGCTACTAAATAAAAGTCACATTCTTTGTATGTAAAAAAAAAAATTAAAAAATGAAGCAGCTAAAGTTGAACTAACATAATTTTTCCCTATGTTTCCCTTGATCAAAACCCTATCAGAAATATTTGCACCAACGCTACACGCAATGTTTTTAGGCTGGGACTAGGCTATGATTGGATTTCAGGGAAGGTACATAGTTTCTCAGATGTAGCAAGTGACATGAGAACTTAGCCCTTTTTGGGGGGAACCTGCTCTGAGGACAGGATATTTTTCAAATTTGGTTGTTTCTATCCCTGGGACAATCTGTGTGGAGACAGTATTAGACAGACAGGAGTACACCAAAAGCAGGAAGATACTGAGGCACATCAATATACACCTCACATACAGCACAGTACAATGCAATGGTCTGGTTTTATGACAAAGACCATTAAGTCAGACAATTAGTTAGCCTATACAAACAGGTCCACAGAACCTTACATTTATAGCTGCCCTTAACATCTTTCCCAATTAGAATGTCAGCCCAAGAGCACTTCATTCAGGAAGAAGTCTAATAACCGTTTTGGGTCTATTCCAATTGCTCACACAACAGCCTCTATTAACTTTCACATTACTGTGCTTTTTCACATTATACACACCTAAACGCAACCCTACATTTCATTTTTTATAATCTTTAAATATGGTTCATGAGTTTTCTAAAATATCCTTCCTTTCTAAAATGAAAACAGACCAAGAACAGTCTCCACTATGCAAGCTTTTTGTAAAAAAAAAAAAAATAGATCAAATTAACTTTGTTGCAGTTCCTTATCAGCTGGAGACTTAGCCCTGGTTTACCAAGCTAGGCAAGTCTTTCAGATGAAGCTTGGCCTAGTTGCAGACAAACCTCCTTTCTCTATAGGGTCTAGGAAGAGATTTATAGGTTTATCAGGAGACTCCACAGTTTGGGTTGGGTTTCTTTGAATGTTCTAGTTTGGTGGAACTTAAGAACAGAGTGCTGGCGTCTTCCACAGGAGAGTTATCTATACCTAGCAGGGTCAAGCATCAAAACAAATTTAGCAGAACCTCATGCAAAATGAGGTTGAAGAATGTCATACAGTTCTAGTCATATCATGGTCTCTAAGTGGGGTTGCAGCAGTGTAAAACAGAACCAAATTTGGCCCTGCATATTTAGTTTGTCTATAGTATTGTATGCTTTATTATTAAAAAAGTTAGAGGCCCTAAATATTGGAAGTGACAGAAAAAGACTGCCAGGATCTGGCAATATTGGAAACCATTTCATTATTACAGACACCTTGCAATACTGGATTAACTGTCCGTCACTGGATAGGTCTAATTGAACACAGTCCCTGCCTTGTCCAGAAATAAAATTCTGAGTCAAAAAGGAAGATCACTGAATCTTCCTACAACACAAGTTGTTATCCTTTGAGGCATGTTGTCCTTCATTACAAGTATGTGTGGCTAAAACAAGCTGTAGAGAATGGACCTGGCAGTGTGACTTGTGTGTGTTATGTTAATATGTGGTGGGGGCCAGTGACAGGGTAGCATGCTGATATAGGAAGTGATATATTATTCCATCTGAAGTTGTGTTGTGCTGTATCTTTTTCTTCCTTGTGTATTTGTGAAGACTATGATTCCACCCCAGTTTGACAGTCACAATGTAATTCACATGGAAAGAAGATGGTGTTGCCCAACCCAGGAAATTGCTTCAGAAACAACAGTTCCAGCACTCTTGCTGCACAATCTTTGGTGCTGTGGTTTAGAGCTCCAGTCACCCAAGATGTGAGCAGTAAGAAATCCCATTTTGTGATGATTGAAGTCCATAATGAGGACTTACAGTGCTGAACTGAAACTAGGGGAAAGACTGGGGGGAGGCAAAAAAGGGGAGGGGAGAAAAGATGACTGTTGGACCAATGCATATAGCAAAATAGCTCCTGCTTTAAGCAACAATTTAAAAGAAGTTGTCCAAGTAAAAGCATGCATACCAATTAATTTTCATCCAATGTTGGTTTTAAAATTAAGACATCAAAAACCTTAACTTTCAGTTGCTATTTATAGCATTTGATTATTTAAACATCTTTCCATTGGTTTTATCTTTTTCTAAGTAAAACACTTGCATGCTTTGAAGAGATCTAACGATTGTCTACTTATAAATACCACAAATAGGCAAGTTAGAAAAAAGTTGAAATTTAAGCTTGAAACCAAGCAGCTGCTTCAAAATTGGATATGTTACATGGTGAGTGGCAACATTGAACTTGCAGTTACACTTGACAGCTCCACGGTGGAGCCAAAAGCATGATCTTTACATTTATTTCTCAAAGAGTGGAGCAGAAACAGCTAAGTGCTACTGTTACTGAATATTTTATATAGGATACTTGTAAATAACAGGCACCATTTTCTGTAGATCCATTTGTAGCCATAGTGATTTAGACAGTCTTTCATTAACTGAAGTAGGTAATCATTTATTTAGAATTCCAATTTATTTCATTAGTGCTGAATGTAGACAATATCACAGACCTATGTTGCTAAAGGACATATCCAAGGTCTAGATAGCAAACAGTCCAAACTAAACCAGTTATACACATTTTTTGAGATTAAGATACTGTGTTTCAAGGATTTTCTTTTTGCTGTTTTAGAATGATAGCTATTAGACCATCTATGGAAAAAAAAATCTGAAAATATAAACACTTTAACAGTGATGTTTTAGGGAAAAGACAAAACTTAGTGATTTTGATATTAAATCTTAAAAGACTGGTTTGGATGGAGTTTAAACTTGAATCCCAGTTAAAGCAATGTTAAGTTTTATAATTAAAGCAAAGATGCTGACTGTCATTTTCCCCACTTCTACCCCATTTCTGGAGCAACAGAGCAAGAACTCAGTTCAGTGGTGCATTCTCACTCATTGTCATAATTGACAACTCCCCTTAAATATGAAAGGCCTGCAACCGGAAGAAGGTGCACCCTTTGAAACACTATTACATGTACAACGTGTGGAACAAGGCCTTAAGATGTGGGTTGAAAACATACACTCACCCACACACACAGGATTCAGTAGGTTTTCACTGAATCATCTAGGAATAATTGCTGGCAAGGCTTAAACTTCACAGATTTTGCAACAATCTTGCAAAGAAAACTACAGGAATTTGTAAAACTCCCAGCAGGGGATAAAGCTATTAGTGTGCCTCAGACCTTACCTAGCCATACATCAAACTGCAGCCTCAAACTGAGCCCCAAGCCACTCCACATGTCCTGTCAGTCCAGGTTCCTCTCAGAAAAGGGGATGCAGGAATTCTGCCACACTTACAAAGCCATGGATGGGGAAGCAGTTGCTGTATATAATTGGGAAACACTCCTTGGATGTTGCTCAATCATTGTGTCCCTTACTGAGGAGACTATCTTCCCTTCATTACTATTTATGGGGATCTCTTTTTGAAGTTCAAGTAGAAGTCAGCTTTGGGTCATGCAGACCTTTTTAAAATGTCTCTACTGGTACTAACATCAGTACAAGGGATGATCCATCCATTGCATATTGGGACATCAGGAGACATGATATGTGCAAGTTAGTCCTGGAGTCTACTCCCATTATAGTGTCTGGGAAGCTCATAGGCAAATTTGAGCTAAATAAATAGAAACTATGTTATGCTGAATAGTTTATACACAGCCAGCCAAGGAGACATTTAACACTTTAGTAGTTAGGACCGTATCGCCTCTGTGGCAAGCAAGCAGATCCTGAACTCTATTTCAAAGGAATGCTTCCTGCTCCAACGTGAATACAGAGTGCTAGTTTTCATAAAATGAACTGCCACATTATCCTGCTTGCCTTCATCACAGCTTACATCCACATTCACTGAGATATATGGCAGTGCCATGCTGAATAGTACATCCCCAGATTTCCTGATGCCAGGTGTTAAATACATTCTGACATATAGTGCTCATCCAGGATAAGAGGAGTTATTTGGGCCTAAGCTAAAATAACTAAAATAGATCCTAAACTTGAAGATCTTGAAGGGTAGGGGCCACTTCTCACTACAGGTTTATACAGCAGTGATTGAATGCAGCCTGGTATTTGCACCGTAGACGCCATTGTAATCTTTGTACAAAATATGCACTGTGAGATATCATTTGAAAACTAACAACTCACTGGACAACATGGCAAAATGTGTGTAGCAACATTATATGTAAAGTTCTGAACATAAGCTGAAATGTGTTTACGAGACAAGTAGAGGAGCTGGGGAAGGTAAACCTATTCCTCAAAGACAAAGGACAAGCTGACGTCTCTAGCCAGGTGGCAATCACCTGTTTAGTGGCCATTCATGGGCAACAGAGCAGGAATAGCAAGAAACCACCTGGAACCTCTTTCACCATGAACTCCCTCTGCAGCTGCAGAGAGTTAATGCAATGCTTGGATGTACAAACAGGGTGTACTGGTTGGAGGTAGGGAGATTTTATTTTTGTATAGTTCATTGGGATAACAGATACTGGAATGCTGTGTACAGATAGTTGCATTGTCCACATTTTAAAAAAGATGTTGCAAATATTGGAGAGGGTGCCAAGGAAATCAACAAGAGTGATTTGAGGCCTGGAGAAAAGAGCCTTACTGTGAGAGACTTAAGGAGCTCAATTTGTTCAGGTAATCAAAAGGGAGATGGAGAGGTGGCTTGATTACAGTGTAAGATACCTTCACCAGAAAAGACACTTGATACTAAAGGGCTCTTTGGTCTAGCATTCAAAGACAAACAATAACCACCAGCTGGAAGCTGGAGCTAGACAAAGTCAAATTAGGCACACGGGTAACAAAGAGGGTTATTAGCTACTGGAAAAGACAACCCAGTGAAGTAGTGGATTCTCCATCTTTTCAGATCTTTAAATCAAGACTGGATCCTTCTTTGGAAGATATGTTTTAGTCAAATCTAAATTGGGCTCAATAGAGGGGTAACACAAATATGAAATTTAATGGCCTGTGCTTTGCAGGAGGTCAGATGAGCTGATCTAATGGTCCCTTCTGGTTTTAAACTCTATGAATACTATCTGTGTTCTGTTCTCAGTCTAGGTTACTGGTGAAAATGGATTTCTGTCTGTATGCCATAGCTGTACTTCACACTGCCAATACTTTCCTAGAGAGAATCTATTTATGGAATGGTCTCTGTCCCAGAACATCTTTTCCTTTCAAGCCTTGAGTAACCCTCCTGTGCATTTCATTTTGTCTTTTTTTAAAAAAATGTACTTTCTTCAATACTTCAAAAGTCCTATAGTCTGACTGTCCTCTTCAAGTTCAGGTGGTTGGAGTGTGGAAGGTGGGGCAGGAAATCAAAAAGGGAAATTTAGGCCTGTCTGCTCTGTAAGATTTTTCTCAAGTCTTCTCTGGAGTCTTGGGACTAGAGTCCAAACAGCTTCTAGTTTCTTGCAGTTCCTGTTCTTTCAGTTACATCCATAACTCACATAGAGGTTTCTTTATCTTCATGGAAAGAAATCGTTCAGAAAAATAAAGTTCCCTTTTCCTGGTACATTTTACTATCTTAATTGTCTTGGAAATTTTTCTAGTTGGAGTGTTAAGGCAGCACAGCACTGAATTTGTTCTATTGATTTCAATAAAGTTTTATTGGATTCTGGTGGACAGTGGGTACTAAAAAAAAAAAAATCAGAGATGCTGATTAAAACCTGGGTACCTGAAAAATTGTGTAAATTTGTGGTGTTGAGGGAAAGAATGGTCTTTTAGTTAAGATTCAGATCTGGATGCAAATCCTGACTCTGTCACAGACTTCTCATGTGACTTTAGGCAAGTCATCTAGGTCTATATTCAAGAGGCACTTTCACAAATGCTTCAGTTCATTCCTATTCAAGAAAGTACTTATAATGAAATTTAAGCATAAATGCCCTTCCTGAGTACAGATGCCTTCCTTGATCAGGTCCTTAATATTTGTGCCTCAGTTTATCACTCCCATGTAAAATGGGAGTAGTATTTCCTTTCTCCCACCTGTGTCTTGTGTTTTAGACTCAATGCTTTCTGAGGTAGGGGCTGCCTTTTTCCATGGACTTTGTATACCATCTAGCCCAATAGCTTCCTGATGTGGCTGGGAACTCTAGGCACCATAATATGAAAAATAATTATATAGTTCTCAATGCATGGATGCTACAGATACATGTTTCATGTCAGAAAAGCACATCAAATGTACATAGCACTGCTTTTTCAATTTAAGATTTGGAAATACATTGTGATGTCAGGTTTACGAACACTTCCATTCATGAGTTAACTGCAAGATTAATTGGTTTACAAAATTGCATATTATGACTTCAGCTATGTGTGGGATTCAGTGTAAGTGACTAGTTTACATACCCAACAAACTTCATTTTTATGCAATGTTTAAGGTCAGAAAGGATTCATTGGGCATTTTTATTCTCCATTCAAATTTAAACTCTCTTTCAGGGCTCTCAGTTGTACTGGCCATAAAAATTTCAGAGCTCAAAACACAGTCCTAAATAGCAAACAGTTGAATGCTTTTTTTGCCACTAGCTCCAGCATATGACAAACATACATTTATTGGCTTCCCAGGCACTGAATTCATTCTCACTCTGCAGTGAAGTCCCAGATATGTTCCTAATAATCTAGAGTTTAATTCTCTCCTAAACCGTAGGCTTCAGCTACCTAAAACCCCCACCACACACAAAAACATCAGCCCAAAACCCTATTCTCAGCACACCTGTATCTCCATTTCCTCAGTCACCAATTTCTTTTCTCTGGATAGCAGGTAAAGAAACCTTTCTGAAGAAACCACTACCATCATGGAAGAAAATGGTATGATCTAAGAGCCCACTCTGATTGGAGAGTAGCCAAAGAGGTTATTTCTACATGTATAACTATTAAACTACTAGTTAACTCAAGAATATTTATGCTTTTAGATAACCTAGAAGTCATCATAATTTTTTTTAAAAGTATTACAATATTGTCATTTCCACAAAGAAATCCATGTGACACCTAACATACATATTTCTCCCCATGCCCAATATATAAAATACTTTCCCAGAGAGCTACAAAGCTGGGCAATCATCATCCTGTTTGACTGGGTATAAATAAGATGTCCTGAGAGAATTAGATTAATTAAAGTACTCTCAGATACATCCAGTTGTGTTTTTATAGCTTTCCAAACATGCAAAGTTTCTCTAAACAATTTGGAATAAAGACTTATGAAACAAGGTAAAAAGCTTCCTGACTAATAGTGATTGTTTAGAATGGAAGTTAACGAATATCTAGTATTGATGGTGTAAAACAACATTTACACAAGGAATCTGTGGTAAGACACTCCTTCTGGAGAGTCATTAGGGAGCATGGTACTCAGTATTCTGCCTAAGATACTCAAGGTTATTAATTTTGTACATAAGGATTGCAAATGGAAAAACAAAAATGTTATTAAAATACTGTTACCCATTCATCTAAGGACATTTGGAAAAAAATAGACAAACTTTTAAAGTAAACTGGGAAAAGTGTTCATGAAATAGACATTGAATTTAGTAACTACACAGTAAAATAAGGAGATTAACCCTTTATTAAAAGAATACATGAACCTTCCTGGTGCATTTTTATAGATGAGGCTGATAATTAGGATTTTGGAACTGATGACTTACGGGTAAGCAATATAGGGTCTTTTTAAAACTTAGCTCTTAATTAGATTTTATAATGAAATGGGTGAAATTAATCTCATAAAATTAAAAAAAAATGATTCAAACTTTTGATCACAACCTACAAAGTCTGAATCTCTATCTTTGAAAACTGAATTAGCCAGATGTCGAAAAATTCTAGTACCTTCATGTAGGTCTAGCCAACGTGCTGGATTTGTGGAAGAGTCAACAGTTTTCATAGGTCACTTGCTGGATAAATTTTTGTTTTACTTTATATATAGGAATATCCTCCTCACTGGAATCTACATTCCCTTTTTCTGTAACTTAATTTTGTCACTACATTAATGTGCTCTTGGGTATCTGAAATATAAAACTTGAAGGTCAGTTAGGCAGCAGAAAGCTTAGTCCATCTTACTGACAGAGGTCATTTCCATTAATATTGTATCTTAATAAGTATACCCTCCGACTGGCACAGAGCCTTATGCATTAGCTTTTTACATGAACTTTAGGACTGAAAATTGTTTAAGAGTGAAAGAATGACACATTGCTACGTATAAAGAGTACTGCATGCCATTAACAGATCTGTTATTTTAATACACAGACTTTTAAAATGCAGACTTTACATCTCCTGCTTTTTTAGACTGAAGGTGAATGCAGAAATTTGCAGAATGCATGATTTGGAAGCCAAAACTAAATATAAAGATATTTTAGAAATTGGCTTCATTTTTTAAAGTAAATTAGGCTTGATTGTTTTGAAAGCAAAATAAGAGTAAATAATTTAAACAAATGATTTTTTCTAATATTTCTTAAATAGCTTCCTCTAGTTGGAATTTACCAAAGAAGGAATATGTAGGGCATGAGGAAATATTTCATTGTTATTACTCCCTGTAGTTGCCTGTATAATTATAGAAGATGGGCAGGGTTTTCCCCCTATGCTGGAAATCAAACAGGCATCACAGATTGGTCTGCTGGTAGTCTACACAAATATTCAGCCCTAGCAGTAAACCCTTTATTTGAAGTTTGTCTACATGAGGATATTCTGATTTTCATTCATTCTGGGAGGAATTTATTGTTAACAGGCAAGCAGAAAGAGTACATTTCTGCTGTGTGGGAAGGACAAGATTCCCTCAGCCTGTGCAAAGGTAATAGGCTCTACACTCCTAAACTATTCAACTGTTCACCATAGGAATGTCCTGTGCCCCAGCATCCAGGGAGCTGAGAGAGAGAGTGGCAGGGTTTAGATCTACCAGCCATTTCCTCCATCTTTTCCAATACCTAATGTGCTACAACACCCAGAGTTACTTTCGTACCAGGCAAATCCTCAGGCAACTGAGTTCCCCAGTTTTGTGGCCACTGTGCAAATGAATCAGGGCAAAGCCACTACAGCAGGGACAGGATCTGGCCTTGATAGTGTTCATTCTAACTATGGGAAGATTGAAAATAATTTCCAGGTAGTTTGTGAAAAATCTATTGCTGAAGTAGGGAGTGAAATCTTTCAAGAGAAAGCGTTAAATTACATGAAGAATGTTCAGTACTGATGTTACTAGCTATAAAGCTGCTCCCCACTTTGTAAACAAATAATTGCCAGGATCTCCAGATTGTTTTAAGTGTTGGGAATATATTCACTGAGCAAGCTTTACACTAGTTGCACTGTCCTTCTCCTGTAGGATTTAATAATGTTAGAGTATGGTGAAAAGTGGAGATGTGATGCATCTACTGACTAAATATGCTTATAACATACATAAACTTGACAATAAAAAGCTCACCACATTGCACTTGTCTAGTATCTCTCATTTTAAGATATCAAAGCATTTTCAGAAATGAACTGAATGAGTTTCAAAAAGCCTGAGAGGTACAGTATTGTTATAAAGAGGACACTAGAGAGATTGAAACTAAGGGGCAGGAAAATTAACCCTTAGAGTTATCAGGACATTTATCTGCATCCTGCAAATTCCAAACTGAGGGACAGGGCTAAGCAACCTCAGCTAATGTCTCTCTCCTCCTCCTTTCCTCCCACAACAGGTTCCCTGCCTCCTTCTCCTCTCCTCTTCATCTGTGTCAAAGATGACCCTATCTACCTCCTCAGTTATGATTTGTGAAGTATATTACTGGTGGGCATATCAAGACTGAGTGTTCTCCATATAAACTGGAAATTTGTATTCTGTAACTTCATCCCAATATTAATATGGTTTATTAATGGAGATGATTTAAAATGCATCTGAAATATGTCAGTAAGAAAACCAATGCAACAACATTGTGAATTTAGTACATTTCTTTTAAAAAGAAAGATACCATGCTTTAATGCTTGGTTAAACTACCAGTTACTGAAGGGGAAAAAAGTTAAGTATTAGCCAAGTTTGGCCCCTCACTCAGGTATAGAGCCAATAGCCTGGATGATAATGTTTCCAAATGTAAGTAATTCATAAGGCTGTTTTATAACATATTTACCAGTAACAACCTATTTTCATTAATGAGAATGCAAGACTCATAGTAACATTAAAAGCAGTTAAGCACCATTTGTGTCAAAGGAACAAGACTAGGTTGCTTAAGAGGTTCATGCCAGTATTAGCAAGTTATATTTTTAAAGTGCTTCTCACACCAAAGACCTTCAAAAAAAATTCTGCTCCACCTCCCCTGTAAAACTCTGTTTAAAGACAGAATTATACTTGGTCCTCTCAAATATATGTGAGCTGCAATAAAATACAAACTAGGAGCCAATTCTTCAAATGTGTATTTAACTTTATTTTTATGAGTGGCCCCATGGGCTGAATGTACGTGTTGGCAGAACTGGGTCCCAAGTGGCTTATGCTAATGGCTTAAGCATATGGGTAACATTCATGTAGATTGACTACAATGGGAAGGCTCTTGTGAGTGAAGTTATTCACTTGCATAAATGTTTGAAAGCTAGGGGTAAGAATCATAAACCACAATTTGATTTAACTTATTGAATATTAAAGCAATAGAACACCAAATAGTACCATTGAAGTAACAGGCAATTGTTCTATGAAAAAACTTCAGAGATTTTAAGGCTAGAAGGGACCACTATGGTCATCTAGTCTGACCTACTGTATGACGCAGAAGTCCCCAAAATAATTCCTAAATCATGTCTTTTTTAAAAGCATCCAATCTTGATTTAAAAATTGCCAGTGATGGAGAATCCATCATGACCCTTTGTAAATCATTCTAATTGTTAAATACCCTCACTGATAAAAGTGTGCTCCTTATTTCCCATCTGAATTTGTCTAGCTTCAACTTCCAGACACTGAATCATGTTATACCTTTGTCTAACAAATTCATTATCAAATATTTGTTCCTCTTGTAGATACTGTGAATGAATAAAATGTGACCAAGACCCCCTTAATCTTCTCTTTGTTAAACTAAATAGATTGAGCCCCTTGAGTTCTAGAACCATAACACGTTTTCTAACCCTTTAATCATTCTCATGGCTCTTCTCTGAATCCTCTCCAATTTATCACCATCCTCCTTGAATTGTTGATATCCAAATTGGATGCAGTATTCCCATCAGCAGTCTCACCAGTGCCAAATATAAAGGTAAAAGCCTCTACTGGAGATTCTTGTTTATGCATTCAAGCATTGCATTAGCCCTTTTCGCTACAGCATTGCTTTAGGAATTCATGTTCACCTGATTATCTACCACAACTCCCAATTCTTTTTCAGAGTCATTGTTTCCCCAGGATAGAGTCCCCAGTGCAGTAAATATGGCCTACTTTCCTAATGTATATTTTTAATATTTAACCATATTACATATGCATAATTTGCTTGCACTTAGTACAGTCAAGCCACCATAGAGTATGTCACTGTTACATGACAATATAGTCACTCCAAAGCCAGAGGAAAGGTTCAGGGATCATTCTAGTTGTCCATAGTGGCAGCAAACTTTTCCTTTCAGTACAAGGTCAATGTTGGGATCCTAAATCCCAGAAAAGTGTTTGAAGTGCTCATACATAGGTTGCAATAAAAAATATATATATAGACATCCAAAGTCATATTACACTTCAATCTGGAATTTTTCTAATGAAGCAAGTTCCCAAATATTCCAGTCTGTAAACTGAACCTATACAGCACATAGATCCAAAGCTATAGTTAGGTCTTCACATTTAAATGGAAGAGAGCTCAAGAGTTGTGAAGACAGAGCACAATCTCATAGACTTTTCTCATGACTCTAATATTGTATCTCTGAAGATGGCAGGCAGAAGCTTGACCAATTTGCTCACTAGATTTTTTTTGTCCTGCCAGACCCAGTGTCTCCTTTAAGTGCTGTAAAAGTGCTTTATGATCTTATATTGATACTCACAGCCACAGTAGTGACACCTGACAGGTTAACATTTTCCTTCCTACCTCCCAGCAGGCATTCTGTGGCTAGTATATCTAAGACATGACAAGGATTAAGCATGTGGGAGTAGTCAACTATTTAATCTTCTAAAATCAGCTCTGCAGCAGAAGGACCACTGGTACCTTCTGAAACAGGGATAACCTTAGGTTTATCCAATGGAGACTCACAAAGCTTTTACCTAGTTTTATAGGTTGCTCTACTCCCTGCTAGAATGGCATCTCCTCCTGGTCACTCTGGAGACTAGCTCATGAGGTCAATACTCCTCCCTACAGTTGCATACCATCTCTCCATCTCTCTGGTTCTGCAGCCTCTGTCTCACACAAGAAGCTACAGCATCCTCTTCATGACTTGGCCCTCCAGTCAGTTCGCTTTACAGGATTGTCTCCCTTCTGGGCACTAAAACCTTCCTTCAGCAATCCTGAGCAGTCTTCCCATTCACTGCCACAAAGCACCACTTCTTCAGTCACTGGAAGGGAAACCCAGGCCCATCCTCTGTTCAGGGACCTTCTAGTCACAGCTAAGGTCTGTTTTCTCCTAGTCCTTATTGTCTTTCCCTCAGCCCTGCCCTTGCCACCTAGCACTCCCCCTTCTCTCAGTTTGCCAGGTTTATCACTTCCTCCTCCCAGAGAGGAGCTACATGTCTCTGCTGCAACCTCCAAAACTCCTGCCTTCTCCTAGGGAGTAGCTACAACTCATTTCCTAACCACCCCTAATTTTTACTGCCAATGGCCTGTTTTTAGAAGTCCAGCCCAGATCATTCCTTCTCAGCTGAGTTCCCTCACTCAGTCAGGAATTAGCCACCTGATTCTCCTCAGCTGTGGCCTGTCAGGTTCATTAGTCCCCTTCTCAATCTGCATTAATCTTTCCAGGGCAAGTTTGGGGGAGAACACCCCATCACACCAACATTATCTTACAGGTATGGGAGTAACCATGTGTCAGAAAGAATGTAGCAATAGCCCCTGACTCAAAGAAAAGAATCAGAAATACGGAGGGAAGAAACAGTAAGATTTTGGAAAATAAATAAGAGCCATAGCATTCTAAAGGTGGGACATTTTTAACGCTACCAAGCATTATGAACTGGAAGAACATGTTTCTTCTATATTCTTTTCATGTTCTCTGGACAGGGATGGTTTGTTATTTTCAGAATGAGACTCATTGCCCAGGCTCAGAGACTGGTAAATAGGTCAGAATGGGGTGGGTTCTCTCATTCCTGCCTAAAGAGTTAAAACCCAAGGCAGACTCAACTACAGTAGAACCTCAAAGCTATGAGCACCTAAGTTGTTTGTAACTCTGAACAAAACATTATGGTGCAGTACGCTGCACTCAATGTCTTCCAGCTGAGGCTGGCAGAGATCTCTGCCAAGTTGGCACCTGGCAGCACTGCCTGGTTTGCAAGCAGCTCCCTGCCCTTTTCCTGTTTTCTTGCCTTTGGGATGAGCTGGGTGTGCCTGTCCCCATCTTTGGGGCTACCAGCCCCAGCCACCTCTCCCCAGGGATTGCTCTGCTCTGTGCACTGCTCGCCAGGCTCCCAAAGTAGCACATGGCAGGGGATTGGTGCCAGCCTGCTGCCAATACCTCTTCCTCCCCTGCCCCTTGCATTACCAGAGGTGCTGGCAGGATCCAGGTGCAGCGCCGGGCAAAGCGTGGGCTGCATCGGTGAACAGGCTGGAGCCCTTTAAAATATCTCTAGAGCACCGTGTGCAGGCAGTAGTTCTGAACCTCAGACTCTAGCTCCCACTCCAGGGCAGATTTTGGTCACGATTGCAGTTCAGTAGCTCCCTGTGGCAGGATGCAGCTTCTTTCCAGGATGCTTGTCCCCCTCCTAACAGAGGGTGGTAGTGAAAATAGCTTCCCCCTCCCTGTGGGGTGGCGGTAAAACCGCACCCTTGGCTTACAGGAAACAGTGCTGACCCCAGGCTGCTTCTGTTTTGCATGCCAACCTTTTAAGCATAGTACTATATTTGCTTTGCTTTTTCCCCCCCACCCTCCTCAGCTGCCTGATTGCTTACTTACAGTTCCATATGGTGTTTAGTTGACTGGCCAGTTTGTAATTCTGGTGTTTGTATCTTTGAGGTTCTACTGTATCCCAATTTGTCATCTGCTTAACTACCTTTTATGTACATGTTTTCACAACATTTTCCTGTAATATGTCCAATGAATATTTGGCCAGAAGAATACACTCTGCTAAATATGTTCAGCTTTGCTTGCTTGAGCTAGGATATGTTGATAAGCAATAAAGCAATGGCATAGTATAACACTGAAGTGTCACAATATTCCATAACTCTTCAGATCCATATACCCAAGATTTAAAGTTTCATTAAGGTAAACATGGGAAGTTGGTTTCGTTTTGTTATTGTTACATCCTAGCTGCAGAGTCCACCAGAGAAAAGAGCATTGTGAAAATTATCTCCACAACTCTAAAGGGGAGAATCTCACTATTAAAACAATCTGTAACCCACTAACAAACTCCCAACTCTTTCCCCTCTACCCCCTTCATTTCTCCCTATGGCTGGAGAAATTTTAACAGGCCACTTCATCTTGAATGGTCCCTTGACATATGTGTGAACTACTTATGCTAATCAATCTGTTCAAATCTTGTATTTAGCAGTGATAAGACACTTTGAATCAGTTTCCCAGACTTGAAGAGGAGCTCTCTGTGTAACTCAAAAGCTTGTTTCGCTCACTAACAAAATTTGGCCCGTGTAACATGGTTCAACTCACCACCTTGGCACCTCCTACTGGAGGCTCTTTTTCATGACAGCCCTCTGACTGAGTCACAAGCCATGTTCTTCCCTTTCTGGGGGATTCTGTAAGTCATTCTCATCACTTCGCATGGCCACCACCCCTATGGTGATCTAGGAGAGGAGGGTAGGGACACAGGTCCATCCACTACTCCAGGCCCAGAGACCCAGTGCATACCAGCCTTTCACTGCATTGCCCCCAACTCCTCAATGAACTTCCATGGGCCACTTCCCTGCAGCCCCAGTACCTTCTCCACCCTTGCTTCAGGGCATTTGGCTCTGCTGAGCCCCAGGAGCTAGCCACTGCTCTGTCCAAGGTGCTGACAGTTCTTCCCCTTCAAACTCCTGAGTGGCACTCCCTTCACTCCAGTCTGCAGCTACCTTTTATACTGGCCTCCCAGGCCCTGATTGATTGCCACATAACCCCTTCCTATTGGTCACCTTTCATGCAACGTCTCCAGGGGCCCTTTTAACCCTTTCCAGACCAGTGAAGGGCAGGTACCCAGTCTCAATCTGAAAAAGATATTACCTCATCGACCTTGTGTTTCTAGAATCTCCGTTGGTATAAATCAGTGAAACTTCATTGACTTCATAGTTTTAATTGAGTTTCTTAACTGACTTAAATGGGAGCAGACCTGGGGCCTTTGAGCCTCCTCCAAACCCAATTGAAATCAGTGGAAGCCTTTAAGGGCCTCAGAAACCAAATAATTTTTTAACTGGCATCATTTGAACAAAAGACTTTTAGGAAAAGTTTGTCTACAGATCACTATGCCACCAATCCTAATAATAGTGCCCAATTAAAAAGAATAATGAAAACAAAAAGTCTCCTACCTCTGCTGTATGTTAGATTAACTGAACATCATACATTAAAAATAAACAATAACTAATTCATTCTGTTTTGCAGTAAATCATTTGGGAGCGTTTGCTGCTTTTATTTTGCCAGAGCTTTGCTCTTCTACAAATCAGATTAGCAATCATGCATCTTGTTAGGCAGAATTTTAAGAAAACTGCAATTTATGGACAGTTAAGCAGCAATGCCCTAAGCTTTTTGTTGCTGCTAGGGGTCTGTTGCTTGCTAACAAGATGCAATCATAAGATGGGAGTGCCTAAGGGTTCTGATGTAACAAAAGTGAGAATTACAGAGTCTATGAAGCTCATTGAGCATCCTAATTCTGTGCTTTATGAGCATATTTGAATCTCAGCCATGTAGTTTTATTCTTTTGATTGTTTCTCATTAAGCAGCTGTACTAAAATATCAGTTACATTAAAGTCTTTTTCCATGTGGATTATGAAGCAACTACGCTGATATTATATTAATGTTATTATTATTTATATTAATAAATAAACAACTTAGAATGAAAGCTTTTCTGAACAGAGAGCTTTTCTGATTTTATAGGACTGATCCTGTAAATCCTTACATACCTCAGTAGTTCTTACATGATTAAGGCTCACTCACACATGTAAAGTTGTAAAATAAGGCCCTGGGTTTTTTAAGCACCATTAGGACAATGGGTCTGTTGTGATCATTGAGCCTACAAATTTACCTTAGTGGTGAGCTCAACTGTAAGAAGTATCTGAAAGTCCATAAGGTATCACAGTAACCTATAACAACAAATGTTAATGGAAAAGATAAAAAAGGAAGACAGAAACTGAATTAGTTAACCCCCACTTCCTCCCTGCTGATATGATTCAAAGATTACTAAGATCATGTCTGGTAAACAAGAACAGTATAGAATGAGAAATCAGTGAACCAAAATTGGCATGTTGGAAATGATGCCTAATTGATGGACAAAATAATAAGGGGATAAGCTATTCTGCCCACCATTCCCTTGGGGGTCCTTAAAGGAGTCCTTAGGGAGAAAAACTGACTACTGGACAAAGTTTTACTGTCATGACTGACATCCCACCATGGTCTCCTAGGACTATGGGCCTTCATTATCCTGATCCCTGGAGATATCCAGACCAGGCCAGAAAGAGGGACCCATATGACATAGCCTCCTCCACCAGCTCCAGCTAAATCCCAGACTCTATCCAGGATGAAACAGGATCGGACTTTAACAACAAATAGCAAGAACAACAGCTTCTTTTGTCCCAAAAGGACAGTTATTACCATCTAAGAGACTGTGAAACAAGCGGGTATTTCCTTCTAAAAACTCTATCGAAAGGGAAAGGGGACAAGGGATGTGGATAAAATGAAAGCTTTATTTAATACTTTACATTTCAAATGCTTTAATTGTGTCTCCTTTTATTTTTAATAAAAGGTTAAAAACTATTTAATTATATGTTGTCATGGTACTAAGCAAAACCCAGATATTGCTTAACACTTTAATGTTGGACAGTTAGTGGGTTATGTTAACTCCTTTATAGCGCATACATTCCATCTAAATTAATATAACAGCCCAACTGCAGTATACACATTAGATAACATTTCTCTTAATGAGACCTCAATATTATTCCTGACCTGCAAGTACATTAATATCCACATAAGAGTAATCTTCAAAATAAAATAGTTATATTTCTAAAGGCTTTTCAGAGAGCAAGGTTTACTAAACCTATCAGGCACGGATATGCACTCATGTTGTATAATTGAGAATATATACTAAAACCGAACGACATGTCAAAATTCTCATTTCTCCACTGCTAAGTTATGCTGTGCAAATTTCTGAACTTCTGCTATTCATTTCAAGGATAATATTGGCCACAAATGAGGATCTCTCTAATAACCAATGATGCTAAATTCATATTGATCCAGAATTCCTTTTTTTAACTTATTCTATCAAGGGTTTGATTCTGCAAACCTTACCCAGACAAAATTTTCATTTACTTTAACAGAGGCTTCATTTGAGTAAATGTATGCAGGATCCTAGATGTATATGAGTTATACAAAGCTGAAGCATTTTAATAGGTATGACAAATATCTTGTTTATGTTTTAAAAATACAGAAGGATTCCCTTTTTAGATGGCTATAACGGACTTAAAATCTGCAACTGCTATATTCCCTTTAACCACTCTTCAGCTTAGTGTTACATTTGTTATGATGCTTGTATGTAGTGTCATAGGTGTGCAGGTCGTTTACTATGAGAATACCAGTACTCGATACACATCTGGCATTGTCTCTCAAAGTAAATTTACAGTCACAGTGTGGTGGGACCTATATTATTGTTGTGGGAATATGGCCTTATCCTTGGCAAGTTGGTTTACATGTCCAGCCAAACTACAAAACTCTACTTGAACCAGGATGACAAAAGTCCAAGGAAAAGTCTGGACAAAAGCAAATTCTTCAGCTGCTTCCCTCTCCAGATATAACAACAATGCCCTCAATGGTCCCTCAAAACCAAAGGGGAGCTCCCACTCTTACTCTTCTGAGAATCACAGCCTGGGGTCCTGGGTGAGTAAATGGGCATCAGGTCTGACCCTGAACTTCTTTTCCCTCTATATTACTTCCTTTGGTTCAGGAAGGTCATAGGAGGTCTTTCCTCCTCCAGTCTCTCAAAAAACTGAGGAAAGGGAGTTGTTTGATTACAGTCTCCCTTCCTAGCATTCTTGCTGTGAGGAGTACCATTCTCATGTTTCCCTCTGGACTAAATGTATCAGGCTAATGCTGGACTCTAGGAGAACCTTAACTGCTGTTACGTATATTTTGATTCACTAGAGAGTGATACATGAACTAAGTTAATTAACATCACATTTTTATCAATCCAATTGTTAATATGATTTTTAAAGGTACTCTTACAATCTGACTGCTAATTACATATAGTATTTGAACTGAATTACATTTTTATTATGGCAAACACATGAAGAAAAGGAATTAGAAACTAATCTAGAAAGGAATGTAGAAACTAATCTAGAAAGCTTTTGAATTTGATAGATTGACATAATATATAGAATAGACACAAAGGTTTATGGGGTTGCATACAGATCACTGACTTGGCCCTGAAATAATATGTATTATAGATTTTAAATTTGCACACGATAAACCAAATTATTTCACATAAAGACAGCAGGGTGCCATGCAGGGCTGTTACCTATTTAGGGAGGCAGTAGTATGTATACTTAATATTTATGCTACTCATATTTTTTCTCTGACATTCCTATGCCTTCAGATAGACTTTGATGTTATATATTTTAGCATTATGCTCATAACTCATTCAAATCTTATTTGAAATGAGATGCTATCTAACATTGGAGTTATGTGCACATGCACATTATGTATGTTTATTAAAAGGTTTTAAATGATAATTTTGATTTATATTATATTTAATTTAATATATCACATCATACATTTTAAATTTTTAAATTGTGATATGAATTTGTTACTGATAGTGTGGATGTGGTTACAGAGAAAGAGAGAAAAAGACAAAGACCTCTACCCTTATGAGAAATTCCTATAGAATATAATTAGAAAATTATAATCTTTCTATAGGTTTTAATATTTAATTATATTATTTGCAACCTTTCTTCATAAAATTTCTGGATTACAAATCCTCCTTAACAAATTAAAAGTGTCCTTACCTAACACATCCTAATTTAGTTTCATGTTGCTATCTTTTCAATCTCATGTGGGGTATACATAATTTGGACTTCACTGGTGGTTATACTATAATGAAGAAAACAATTCTAGTCTAAAAATATATACTGAAAAGGATTCTTAATGATGTCTGCTATATTGTTTATTTCAACAAAGTTTCAGTTATAGACACTTATTTTCACACAGTCATTTCTTACCAAATTGTTCACCTTTGGGACTGGAATTTTTCATGCTTATCTATGCCCAAATTGTTTTTTTTTCCCCAAAGTTTGGGCAAAATCCTTTTGGACATTGTTGAATTCAGTGAGGATAGAAAGTCTGCACTTTGCAGTACTGCAGTAAGTCTTCCATAGTGGCACATAGTATGTCTGGGTAGTTTCTAGTAGCATATGATTCACTGGAGAAAATCCTAATTTTTTTTTCAAGTGTTATCAGAATACATTTATCCAAATAAAAATTGTATATGCTTTCAAAATACTGCAGTCCAAATGTATTGCCTATGCAATGAGGACAGCTGCCCTTTGAGAAAATAATTTTAGCTTCTTTCTCTCATAGTACTTTGAACAAGTCCTGCTGCCCATTCCTCTCAAAATGTTGCTGCATCTTCTTTCTTTGTTGTATATTGATGACCTCCTGTGGTGGCATGTTTCTACTCACTACATTATGCAGCCTGCTGCACATCAGGCTCTGCATATTTTCCTCAATATTTTGTTGAAGGTCACCACTGTCATATGGAAGAAAACAAAACACAAAACTTTATGCTGAGCTTCGCTTGCAAAGGCTGGAAATGAAAAAATTACTTTTCTGGTGATGGTGTTAATTTGTAACCATGGGACATTCTAACCTTTAATATTGGGGGGCTGCCAAAAGTAACAGCAGGAGATGGATTCTGCCATATTTCATTTGGGTTTCAAACTAACACAAAAAAGACCTGGAGACAAGATACTGCTGAACGCATTGCTATTTGCCTACAGCTGACAACTTGTAATGGGTTTACATCTGGAAAGCTTGGGTGAAATCCAGGCAAAATTCCTGTTGATTTCAATGGGGTCAATATTTCACCCCCGGCGATTCAGATGGAGCTTCTTGGATTAAGGAGTGGAGGCATAGTGTGTCAGAGAAAAGGTAGTGCCCCCAAATAAAAAAAAGGAGGGAAAGTCTGAGCAGGACTAGTTAAAGTAGGTTATTTGGAGACACATATACAATAAAGTAAATTTGGTCAGAGTGAGTTTATTTCCTTCTTTATTATTATATAGGAACAAATCCTAACCCCATCACTATAAGTCTGAAAAGCCTGATAAGCAGTAGAACTGGTGCATTTTCACTACCTTTGGTGAGTCCATACATATAATTCTTAGCACAGAGGGTTCAGTATCTCCTACAACTCTGAGGCTGGGCAGTGATTACTCCACAGATTCCAGCCCCTTAAAGAGCTCTCATGTGTCAAGCATTTTACCTGGAATTGACACAGGGCATGGATTTGGCCCACAATAGTATAGACAAGATGCATTTGTGTATATGTTAATAATAGTTTTCAATGTTTTCTTATATCACATATATGGTTGTGCTATCCATATTTTTCAGAGACCAGATCTCTCCACTTCGACGCTACCCACTATTACCCAGCACAGGGCTACCTCTAACAGTCCCAAACCTCTGAACACAGTCAATCAGCTGCCATTGCATAAAAGAAGAAAAAAAACCTACTAGAAAAACACATTTTTCTTTTCCCCCTTCTTAAGTGGAATGTCCCTACGAAGCTACACTGGCCCATTGCTTGGAGAAGCGCTATTTAGTCCTGGACCAGGGACACGTTTAGTATGTGGAGTGTCATTACCCACCAATGGAAGTTAAGAAAATACTTTCATTCCTGTGATATAAGGCTTTTGTTTCTAGCAGATCATGACATACTGAACCTCTGTATCATAAAAGTAAAATGCATACACTATACAAGCTATTTTAAATGCCTCCAGAATTTCCAGAAACATTTTTCATAATATTTCTCTCCTGAGCAGCCCTGCATTTTCAGACTCATGATAATGAAAGTGTCAGGTTTTACCTGCAAAAACATCAAAAGTAGTACCAATTTATTTTTAAAATAAACTCTCCCAAACATACATAAAATAACTTTTCTTCAAAACATGTGGCAGGTGCAGTTGGTGCATATAGAGGTTATTTACGCCCCTGGATCTCATTGCAAGATCAGGGTCTCGGTTGTTAAGGGCTTGTTTACATGTGGAAGCAATTGTAAAATAAGTTAGAGTGTGAAAGCATGATAACTATTCCTCCCTAACTCCCCAGGAGACAATTCCAAAGTATAGTACGCTAAACCTGACAAAACAAACTCCGTGTGGAGTAAGTGTGTCCACAGAGGGAGCCAGTGGAGAATAGCAACTGAGGCAATAGCTATTTCACACCAGTTCCCCATGTAGAAAAGCCCTAATACATGCTAACTGTGCTCAGTGCTATATAAAATACAAATAAAAAGGGAGTCCCTCCCTGTGAAACATCACTAGACAGATAAGAGATAGGGAAGTACTGAAATGATGTTCACTGTTTTCATTTCTTTTAATTTCAGTATGACTCTTCTCCCACATAAAGTTGGGCATAAACAAGATTCATGACTGGTATGAGTAAGCGTTGGTGGGCCTGGACTCTTGATCATCATCTTATCCATCACTGGTTCACATGGCTATGAAAAATGTTTTTGTGGTGTCACATCTCAAACATTCTTTTGCAAATCTTCCTTTGTCAAGAATCACTATGGGAGATTTTATGTTTCTTAAATCTCTCAAAATTGCATCTTCTAATCTCATTCCTGGCTGAGCTCATGCTCTACTTCCTTCAACCCCACCCCTAGCTTTATAAATCTTCTGTTCTTCTGTATATTGAAGATGAGCTCACCATAACAGTCATCTTGTTTTGAACTGGAGTAAGACTGCAACTTGCTAAGATCAGCGAAGTATCTCCTCAGTTGAAAGTTGAAAATACACCAAGTTCAAAAGAAGTTGAAAGTACACCATAACTTTTGACATTAAAAATTGGTTAATTTTCTGTCCTCGGCTGTTTTTAAAGGCCATGGTTTTGCACCATTTTATATCTGACTCCTGATCAAAGGATTAAAATACAAAGTTGATCAATCCACCATTCTGGCCCCGATGGTAACATTGGGTGAAATTAGTTGATATTATACTACAACCATATTTTGTGGATTTAAGTGGGACTTGCATGGTGCATAGTCCTTATGCTGGTCTGCGGCATATTAGTGAATTTTATCCAGTGTTATTAGATATGTAATGTAAGACTTAAATATCGTGTTCATTGTGACTTCAAGATCACATCCATTTTTTCCCCTTGTTTCTATTAGGATATCTCTATCCTTTTGTATATACCTTTTGTAGGCTGGTATGAAATAGTTGCACTCGTTGCTATGAAACATTTAAAAGACAACTTCTTTTGAAAATGAAAGTTGCTTTTCCAAAGAATGTTTTCAGTAGGACTCTGACAAATTCCTATCATAGGAATTTATATAGCTAGGCCCTCATATCTCTAGTATCTGAATGGTTCAATATCTTTAGTCTTACCACACCCTGTGAGGTAGGGAAGCACTATTATTCCCATTTTACTGATGGGAAACTAACTCAGAGGAAGGTTAAATGATTCGCCCAAGGTCACACAGGATGTTGGGAGAATCTAGATCTCTCAAGACCTAAACTAGTTCCTGAATGAGTTGATCATCCTCATTTTAAAATGTCCTTTTAAAATGACCCCACATGTTCATTTTGATTAAAGTCTATATTGAAGTTGTGATTGTCTAGCCAAGAAAATCAGACACATTAGTGACAGCACATTTATGTGTGGAAATACATTCTGATTCAGTCTAGATTAGTCTCTGCTTTAATCTCAATTACATATACAACAAATACATTTATTAGCCTCATAATGTGCTTTGGCTGCAATTTAGAAGTTAACAAAAGACAACTTAATTGCTTTAAGAAATGTATCGTTACTCTGTTTGCTGTGAGTTACAAGCTAAATATTATGCACATCAGTCACTGCAAGTACAAGTATAACTCACATTTTAATAACCCTAAATGAAGTTTCACTGAATAAACCTCTGCTGTGAAGACACATAACATTCAGATTACCTTTCATTTAATCGCAAAAGGCACTGAAAAGAAAAGGAGGTTTAATTTTAATGACATCATATTTTCATTTCTATTAAATATCACACAGGATGGTACACATAAATCAATTTGAATATGCAGTTCTTATCAGCTAAGTGTGTGTGTGTGTGTGTGTGTAATTTTTTTAACTAATTTTTCCACAAATCAGTTTGTATGGGAACAACAAAATGAAATAAACCTAATAGTTTCATAAATATTTTAAGGGCATCCCGTGTTGCCAATACGTTGTCCCCAGACTCAAGATGAAGAATGAATCAGAAGATCACACATAATATTACTTTCCCCTTTGTGATATTGTATATCACACAATTATTCAAGCAACTATTCAATACCTAATTTGTGTGCATATTCATGGTAATGTCATATACCTAATTTTGAAAACAAGTCTTCTGCTGCATCTGGGCTGTGCATCTTTAGCCCTCCATAATTCTGGGGCCAGCTGGGATCTGGGCTGGTTCCTGATATAATTCAGACCAGCTTGAGGACTATGGTAACATATGACCAGAACCATAGGGCCCCAAGGAGCTGTTCTGGAAGGCAAGGATTGCTGCAGTTGGGAGTGAGGTCACATAGGAGCTACAGTAGAGTTAGGGGGAATCCTTTACCAGCTGATGAAGGCAGCATTACATCTGCTTTGTACCTCTAGAGAGTGATTAGATATTATCTGAATACTTAGTCTCTAAAACGATCAAAATATATACACTGTGTATCCTTGTGTAGGAAACATCCAGTCAAAGCTTATGGCTGCTTGTAAGAAAAACATCAGAAAGAATCAGACTGGCAGTTGCTTCATGTACAGTAGATTTTCAATTTATGTAGCTAAGGTCAAACAAAGGAATATTGGGGGGGAAGGAGGGTTGTATTGATTTCAATGCATCTGAATTTTCCTTTCACTTTTAGTTTGTACCAGAAAATGACCCCAGGCAAATGCTAGTAAAAAGATCAATTCACTTTAATTTTGACTGCATGATCCATCAATTACAGAAGATATTAAATCACAATAGGAAAGGTATTATAATGTGCTGATTACTCCATTGGGACATTCTAGAGCATGATAAGCAGCCAAAAGTTTCATACACTACAGGACTGTGATTATCTCATGACAACAATAGACCCTGGAGATCACTTCAGAGCTATTATAAAGAGATTGTGGAGAAAAGTGTGCATGTTCTGTGCTAGAGGAAGATGAAGGTGGCACTTTAGAATCACAAAGTAGTTTTAGCTGACTGTGAGGTATACATTGATTAACATGAAGTGTTACCAGCCAATTGAACAGCTCTTCAGATGAAGCATATTTATAATACAGTGTACTGTACAGTTAATCACACTTTGAAACTGCAACATAAAAAGGCAGTTTCAGGGTAACTCCATTTTGATAGCAGTTATTTATCCTAATTCAAAGCACTTCCAGTGCTTTAAAGTGCCTTTAAAGAACTTTTTTTAAATGTAAGGGCTGTTCTCCTGTTTCTTAAAATGACTCTCAACTTTGACCATTGGCCTACTTATGGAATACTGCTGAAGAGGTATAGTTAGGAAGGACTGAGAATGAGCAGGCTTGGGTCCTGTGGGATTTCAATGACTGACCGAATAGAAATCAGTTTGCAGCTCTCACAAATAAGATCTTCATATCTTTGCCATATGCATATAATAGTTCCAATATTCCAAATATCCATCTGCTTACATGTAAATATGCATCAGTTACACATTTCAGTGTCCCTGGAAACATGCAAATCATCCCCTGTGCCTCCAAATTCTGCTTTATAGAAACAACAATAGTATTTTACTTTTAACCTGCAACAATACAACAAACAACAAAACAGTATTTAACTTTAACCTGCAAGCTTTTCTCACAACTCCCTGTATTTGATTTCCATTTCTATCAAAACAAATGAGGTGAGAGAGAGAGAGAAAATTTTCATTCTGAACTTTCTGTGCTGCCTTTGAAAAACAACCTTCAAAAAGTGCACAGAAAATTGAATTCCTGTATGTGAGAATGTTTCATTTAAAAATAACCATGTGGGTTAAGGAATTAGCAAGCAAAATATTAAACTACAAGGCAAAGATTTCAATAGCTCAGAGCTGGGTTCAGTTTTATAAAAGTCAATTCTGTAACTTGAGTCTTAGAAAATCATTTGTTGCTACTTTCATAGCCTTCTGCAGTGATGATACTGGATATATTGTTTAATTTAATCAAGCCCTCTGTGGACAGGGTTAGCACCAAATGACTTGTAGATGCATAACATCCTTCTTATATTTAACAAAGAATCAAGAGAGAATCCAAAGAACTGTAGTTTGGTAATCTTCAATACGCATAAGAATAGAAATAGAAAAATGGTAATAAGAACATTTTTATTTTTATTTTTTTAAATTTGGCCCTATAATGAATATTGATGAGATTGAAACAGAATAGCAATAAGCAGCTAAGATGATTCTGAGGGTATGAGGTATGAATAAAGGTTATCCAGATTTAGTCTATATTGTGGCTCATATTTTTTCTAAGAGATCTCACGGAGATATAAAAATATGAAAGGAAAGGAAAGGAATAGATCATTGTCAATGCCCTGAAGCAGTATTTAATAAGAGATTGAAACTTGTACCCATTTGTACAAGGTGCTGGGAGCCTTCAAAATTGGAGCTGAGTGCACTGTGATGAGGGAACCAAAATGTGAGATATGTATGCAGAATTTCTATATTCTGAAGGGGTGAAATTCATCCCTGGGCAGAGGGCCAGCACAAAGTTTATGCCCCACTTAAATTTTATGTTGAGGGCTTAAGAGGCACTAAAGTGACCTTGTGCTGGCCATCTGCTTGGGATGAATTTCATGCGGGGTGATTAGAATATGGAACAAATTGCCAGACAACATTGCAGTGTTTCTAGATAAAATATGAACTATATCCCTTTTGAGAAAAGGGATGAATCTAGAGGTACCATTAGTCACCAGCCATAGTTTGGAGATTCAAATGAGCCATCAGTTGTTTTATATTTCCTGAATTTAATAGAGAAGGAGGTACTTAATGAGTCATGTGATCTCTCCTGGCTTGTTATTCCTGTCTTCAATTTACTCTTAAACACTCTAACACAATAGGTAGGAAATTATGCAGTATCCCCTTTACAACACATTGCCTATGCCTTTGCGAAATAAAGCCTTACTTACTGTCACAGTTCAGGGCAAGGGCCTACAAGGGCAACCACTCTCAAGTTTCCATTTCCCTAGCTGGTTCCATTCCAGATGGAGATCCACATCTCTTTCTCTCTCTTCTGATTGGGGGTATTTCTAGGCTGCACAGATCCCTGACTACACTGTGTTATTCCCAGCACAGACAAGTTACCCAAGGATTTCTGCTTGTTTTTTCTTCAGACATGCTTCACAGGTGTAACTGTTACAGTTATAAGGCACGCAGCAATTCCTATGCAAACCCACTTTATTCTTAAGATAAAATGTATTCCAGAGAAAGCATAATGAAAACAGTAAAAGAACCTACATGCATGCTAATAAGCATAGCAGAGCTAACTCCATCCCTAACATGGATTCTGACAGGAGCAGCCTGTCAACCCTCACCCCAGGGGGATTTTTTGTGGTTACAAGTTCATTGCAGCCTCAGCTCAGAACCAGCACTAAGTCCTACCACTGCTGCCCTAAGTACGGGACCCTCTGTGGACTAAGGGCCTTGTCCATTTACTGGATCAGGAAGGAGGCCATGAGCCAGTTTGTCCAAAAACCTTTTCTTTGTCTCTTTGTCCCTGGAGAATTCAGTTTGAATTAGTACATGCACACCTCTTCAACCGGATGGCTTGAAAGGGTTGATAATGGAAGAAGTACATTAGCATCCCCCCTCCCTACTACAGAAGGGACACACACTGCCACAATAACACATACGCCATTCATTTTTAATATAATATACCCCCAAAATTCTAACTTAATTCAATAAAGTTTACCTTAATGCCATAGGCTTGCTGAGGATATTGTCAGTCTGACACACTTACAATGAAACCCACATGAAGGATCACCTCCAACGGACAACTCAGTATGACCAAAGTTTCCACTTCAGTGTTATTTAATCTTTAGTTAAAGATGCATCTGTGGCAGGCGTTGCATTTTTTTTTCAAATCCCTTGTGTAAATCGATGGCAAGAACTAGAAAGCACAGTTGTAGGAAGCAGAATATTTTCTAAAGAAATCTCTGAGCTATGTTACAGTCACCACAAAAATTCATTTTGTGTTAACAAATCTAGCATGTCCATAATTCACATACTTTAATTTGAATTAATTAAGCTAATTTTTACAGTGTGGGCTTTTTAAATTCTCTTCACGTCATCAGTGGTGATATTTCATTTTAACACTCTTTGTAATTAGCTTTTTGCACTAGCAGAACAAGTGTGATGCTTTCAACAGAGAAAGGGAAGGTTGATGAGAAATTGAACAAGAATACTAAAAGTTAGACTAGTCAGCAAGATTTTCCACTTGTTAAAATTAATGTAATCCATCATTAGAGTC
Organism: Mesoclemmys tuberculata; assembly: GCA_007922155.1. NCBI lineage: Eukaryota > Metazoa > Chordata > Testudines > Chelidae > Mesoclemmys > Mesoclemmys tuberculata. The sequence continues at coordinate 27,431,427 of ML675624.1, read as the reverse complement.
TACTACAGATCAGTGCTTCACAAGTAAGACAAATGAAATCGTAGCATACACTATACATTTCAATCTACTTTTTAAGTCATTTAATCTTCCTTCAGCAAATCAAGACACAAAGGTGTCCCGAAGCTTTCAATATGGTCTGGCAATACAATGATGTGTCTATATCCTGAGTCTCTTACAACTCCAGTGCAGCCCGAGTAATTGAAAAAAAAGTATAACCTGATTATAGAGAGGGAGAAAGATTGCTCCTCGGTGTTCTGGAATGAGTTTACTTGTTTTCAGTGATGGACGAATGGCAAAGTGACAGGAATGGTGATGCTGGACTGGCCGTAGTCGCAGATATGCATGTACGTGGCTCATGATATCCATTATAATAGCTTTGTGAAATGTTAGGATTTTATGAAGCAACCCTAACAACAGCTGACCTGGGAGAGGCACAGCACTTGTTGCAAGAAAATTAACCAGTTATAGGGTGGACATTGATACACATGTGTGAAACCAGACTCGCTGATGAAGAGCAACTAGCAAAGTTTGGTGGAGGGTATGCATTCTTTTGGTGATGTCACCCATCCTCAGAGCCACAACAATTGCATGCTGGATTGTCATTAGCAACTCTGTTGCTTCTGAGCTCCAACGTCTGCCTAAAGGGATAAGAGATCATTTTAAAGTTCTATAGTTGCGATTGAAACATGAGCAGTATGTTAACATCAGCACAAATGCCATCTATGAGAAAGAAAAGTTCTGTAGTGACTTAGGCAAACTCATTGTGTATACATCAGCATCAGATAAACTGATTATCATGGGGTACTTTAATACAGAGTCTGGAAGTCATCTGGTAATCTGGCAGCCTGCCATCAAACAATATAGGCCCAGGAAAGAGAATAGCAATGGAACTCTGCTATTTAGTGAGTGTGTCATGCATCAGTTAATAATCATGCATACCTTTTTCCTCCTACCAGACAAAAAGAAAATGTTGTGGATGAACCTAAGACCCAAACAATGGTATGTTTTCGACTGCATCATTGACAGATCAGCTAGATCTACAGGATGTATAAATCACTGCAGCCATGCACAAGGCAGACTACTGAATTGACCATTGCATGATCCACTGTAAACTGTTATTAGTAATTGAATCAGTGCATTGCAAATCTAAACCAATCAGATGTCTCATCATAAAACAATTACAAGATGAAGCTATGAGTGCTGCTCTGTAATACCATTACAATAGCTGTGTGTGACGCTGGTGGCTTGACAACTAGTGTTAATGTAAACAGTGAGCGTGACACACTATATGAAGCTCCTTTTGCCATGCTGGGTGTGGCAAAATGACATCATCAAGACTGGTTTGATGAGAATGAGCCAGAAATTCAACAGCTACTCACTAAAAACAAGAGATGCATTATCAAATTTGTGTCCCATGTAGGTACAGTTAGAACATACAGGAATCTGTGTCATGCAATCCAATCTAAGTATAGAAACATTCAGGATCAATGGTGGAATGCCAAAACAGATTAAATCTAGGGTTATGCTGACTGTCATGATCCCAAAGTCTTTTATACTGCTGTGAAAGATGTCTACACATTCCACTACTATAACTTTCAATGTTAGGCCATCCTGACTCTTGATCACTGATCAAGGAGAAATCCTTCAGAGGTGGTGATATCATTTCAGTGATCTTTTGAACACATAGTCCAACGTCACAGATGAGGCACTAATAAAGAGTAGTGGATCAGTCAACATGTAATGGCAACATGGACACAGCCCCTTTCCTTGACAAAGTCAGCACTGCACTCAGTACCATGAAGAACTGCAGAGCTCCTGGGTCTGATGACATTCCTTCAGAAATATTCAAGTATGTAGGTGATATCCCGCTGAGGTAATTGCTTGGACTATTTATCAATATATGGAGTACTGAATATGTACCACAAGACCTCAAAGACAACAACATTTGTCACCATGTATAAAAAGAAAACCTGAAACGTCTAACTGTGGAAATGATTGAAATATCTCGTTACTCTCCATCACTGGAAAGTACTGACTAGAGTACTCTTCGATCATCTGCTAAACATCACTAATCATATCCCACTAGAGTCGCAATGTAGTTTTAGGCCAATGCAAGGAATGGCAGACAATATTTTTATCTGGTCAGATGCAGGAAAAATGCTGAGAACAGCAGCAGGACTGTTACATTGTCATTATTGTCTTTTATTTGATGCTATCAATAGACCTGGGCTTTGGCAATTATTTGTAAGTTGAGTTGCCCAGAAAAAACTCAACGTTTGGAGGCTATTTCGTGATGGACTGTTCAGACGAGTCTGAGTAAATGGAGTTCCAGCTGACCCATTTCCTATCATTAATGGTATTAAGCAGGGCTGCATAATTGGTCCACTCTTGTTTAATCTTTTCTATGTAGCAATGCTTGATGATTCTACAAGAGACCTGAATGCTAGTCTCAGGATATGTTTTTTATCCTCTGGAAAATTATTGAATCGGAACAGGTTGCAATCTTTCACAAAAGCCTTTGAGGCAGTTATTCATGAGCTGCTATAAGTCAATGACTGTGCTCTCAAGGCACTTACTTTAGAGGATAGACAACAGATTATGGACCAATTTGCAGAGTCTGCAGAAAGGTTCAGGCTGAAAATCAATCTGAACCTGTGCCAGGGAAACCCTACACAAACCCAAAAGTCACCATCAGCAACACATAGTGAATGCTGTTACGGACTTCTGCTATCTTGCTGGTATATTGTTGAATGATGTTACTATAGAGAAAGAGATGACAAGTGACATCAATATAGCCAGTTCATGATATGGCAGATTATCAGGCAGAATCTGGCAGTAATATGGCATTAAGCTTCAAACCAAGCTAAAGGATCACAAAGAAGTCGTGCTGTTTGACTTGTATTATGGGTGTGGGACCTGGACCTGCTACAGGCATTACATTAAGCTTCTCAATAAGTTCAATTTATGATATCTGCTTGCCATATCTTGCAATAAAATGGCAAAAGTTATATAACGAGGTTCTGGAATGTAGTCATTCCACAGGGATTGAAGCCATGCTCATCACAGTTACTCTGAACTGGACATGTATTGATGATGGACACCAGAATGTCAAAGCAATTGCTGTATTGCAAACTGGAAATGGGCAAGTGCATCTGAGGCAGCCAGAAGATACTCTTCAAGGACACACTGCAGCATAACTCGAAACAGTGCAACCCATTGATGTCATCAGCAACAGATCGATCGTGCTGACAAACAGTAGTCAATTATGGGGTGGCCTAGTTCAAGATTAACCAGCATGTGAATCTTGAGGCACAAAAGCTGAGCCATAAACAGCAGCAGAGTCAGCAGGCACAGATCGTAATCCCTTCCTTGGCATCGAGCTCCCTATGCACTTCATATGCAATCAACTGCAACTTGTGCATCGGTCTTTTTAGCCACAACTGTGCTCACAAGACATAAAACTGTCGGTAGCGTCCTCTTTGGTCATGAAGGACAAAGACGACATCAATAACTTGTTTTCAGTACCTTACCTGCTTCCCTCCCTGATCACTGAACAGTGCTTCAAAAACTTCCTTGTGCCTCAAACACCTCTTGCAAAGCATTAGAACATCCCATTCTAACAACCCGCCCACTGTCACTGCCTGTTACCTGTCAGCTTCTTGTCCTGCCTCCCCACACAGAGCTATTACTCCCAGGTCAGTGTCATAATATGATCTCTTTCCCCTTGGCTGGTTTCTTTCCTGAGAGTGGGGTCAGGAACTGGTTGGTTGCACAGGCCAGGAGAAAAGTAAAAGTGGATTCTAAGGGTACGTTTACACTAGAAGCACTACATCATCGCAGCTGCGCCACTGTAGCATATCCGGTGAAGATGCTGTATACTGAGAAGAGAGTGTTCTCCCATCAGCATAATTACTCCACACCTTTGCCGGTGTGGACAGTGCTTAGGTTGAGGTGACTTTCATTGCTCTGGGGGTGGGGAGGAGTATCTTTTCCACACCCCTGAGTGATGTGAGTTAGATTGACTCAAGTGGTGGTGTAGACCTGCCCTTAGTAGAAGGAAGACGGGTCAGACTGGGATTTGTTCCACAATCAAGTCTGGACCTATCCCACTTCCCAGGTGTAAGACTCTCTTCCTCTTTACTGCTCAGTGCTCCATCTTACACCCAGAGTTCTTAACCATACAAAGTTAGCGAGATCCCAAATAGTAGCTATCTGAGAATTAGATGGTAATAATACATCATGTTAAAATATTTAGAAAACGTTAAAAGTGCATGAGGCTGAATATTCGTGACCAAAAGAAAATGGCTAAACTGAAGTGTTAGGAAATATTAAACTCAGCTGCTCCCCAAATTATCTATTTTCATCTTCAGTGTTACAGTGTGCTGCTGGTCACAACCCACTAGAATAGACGCAGCATAACAGCCTTCTTTGTAACTTGGACAGACACTTGGCCCCAGCTCCTCTTATAACAGCCCAAAGCAGGCGTGCTGTCCTCAAGGAGCAACCAAGGATTATCATACAGGGATCATGTTGGGGACAGGAGAGGGTGAGGAGAAGTTATTCAGTGCACAGGGAGGAGCACACATATCCATGACTGCTGCAATGGTGTCTGCGGCACTGCTGCATTCATCGTAACTAAGGTGTAATCTTACAGAAAAGTATGCCAGCAGCTATTTCAGCCCCTGGCTGGCCAGGGACCCAAAACTGATGTAAAGCCACCCTTCATCCCTACTTTTCTCAGTTACACCGGGTAAACGTAGCACAGCTCAGGACTGGCTCTGTAGTACTGCACCATCTCTGTTGGTCTGAGATAGCTCAGAGAACTTTTTCAAAACCAAGTTGCACAGAACAGAACAGTGAAATGCAATTTGCAGTGCACAAAGATTAGAACAACACTTTTTTATGGACTCTCAATCAGGATCCCCACATGGGAGGAGGGGGGAAAGGGTACACTTTACCAGGTCCAGGCTGCAACCCCCATGGGTATATGTGTGGGAGGGGGCCCGTGTTACAAGTTTGTACTGGGCCCAAAAAATTATCCTTGGGCCCTGCTCTCAATATGTTAGAGTCCAGTACTGAATAAGGAAGAGAGAGTCAATCAGATTTTTTTCTGAAAAAAGATTTCACAGTGATATCCATTCATCAAACATTTTTTCTCGCTGTTAGTTTGATAGATATAATATTTAATCAGGAGGTGGTCTTTTATCAAACGGAACCAATTGGCATAGCATGGGAATGTGTCAAGAGCCCAGTTGTTTTAGATATATAAATATGGTTTGCCAATGCAAGTAAAAATGAATGCACTTCACTTGTGGTTTCCTTAACATATTTCTTGGTTTTTATTTCCACCAAGCAAACTTCTGAACTGGAGGGACAAGTACATTGATAGGTTTGTCCTAGTGTCAACTGGATCTCTTTGTAGAAATTATGGATTATGAAATGGGGACGATATGAAACAAAAAAAAGGAGAGGATGATTATGTCTGTTATTCTGGAGAATGTTATTAACATATCAAATATTTTGTTAACATTAAATTAAGGTTATTACTACATATACTAGTGAGTTTTAATCCTCCACCTTTTAAGAGAGATTAATATTCAAATACACTCACGGTTCATGCAGTCTCCTAGCTAAATGTGCACATGTAAAATTTCATATTGCATTTTTCAAAAGCAACATTATCTCTGTCCGCTATAGTGGCCCACCACCAGCTAACGGAGGTACTCTTATCAGAGCAAGTACAACTCTAGATATTTTGTAAATCGTTGACTACAAATAACAATGTACCTTTGTACCAATGTACTGTAGTAAAGACATAATGTAACAGAAAACAGCCTTTGGCTCTTTGAACCAGATTTTTAGAACCCATCCACTCCTTTTTTTATCTTGCAACTGATGCCAGTTAATGATTCCAATGCTCTATACATGACAAAATCAAGTAGTTAGCCATTGGAATAACACCAAATTCTCCCCATATAATAGGAAGTGTTTGCAAAAAGGAAGTGTTTGCAAGACCTATCCAAAATGAGTCACTTCATAGCTCATTCCCTTTGTTGTCACCAGCCCGAATTGAGAACTCCCATTCATGGCAACAGGATTTCTGTGCTTGGGTGGCTGCAGTATTGGATCATTAATTTACATTTTCTTTATTTTGTTGCAAATGTTAAGGCTGCACTGTAATAATGGATGTGCTCTAACTTTAAGTAATCAGTTCCTAACATGTAAATTAAATTCCATATTCTCTTCCTATGCTTAACAGAATGTATAAAAATGGCTTACAGCTGAACAGCAATCATGACCACCCATAATACAGCTGACTATTACCTGGCACATGTAGCTTCTATCTCTACTTCACTGCTACAACATTTTTTCCATTGTAAGTAAGTACATAAAAAATTTATTAAAAATAATTCTGTTTTTTTGTGTGGAGGGACAGTAAAATACATTTCTGCTCACTGCTTTTCCTATCTCTCTCTTCTTTTAGACCTCTCTCTGCCTATTCCATCTCTGCAAATTACATCTTTTTCCCAGTTGCTTCACAAATGTATTTGCACCATCAAAAACATTCAGAGAACATTTCCTGACAGAAAATTTTCCAGAAAGTCTTGAGTGCCAAAATCCAGATTCACATTCACAGCCATTTGTAATTTAGCCTAAAGTGATGAGTGAAACAAAATCTGTCACAATCTGTATTCAGCAGTTGAGTAAAATGGCACTTTTTTGTGATGTGACCACCTGTCTAGATAATGGACAATGATCTCAAGTGGCTGAATAGCTATCTGAAAACATCAGTCACTACAAACTAGGGTCAAAATCTAGTAACTGATAAATGATTACAACTGTGCTAGGCTTAACAATTTTGCTTTGTAGTTTCAAACAAATATTTTATGCTTGGCTGCGATTAGAGATGTGCCTGAGTCACAGACCTGGGAGGTATTCTGGGTCAGCCCATTATAGAATGAAAGACCAATGTCATAAAACTTCAATCTACATTTGGATCCTGATAGAAAATTCCTCAAAGTTAAGGGGATGGTTTGGAGTTAGATTCAGTGACACATTTGAATATATGTGTATTGTCTCTTTCCATTGCAGCAGACAGCCAAACTGGAAGGGGAGAGGAGGGAGAGTTCTGAGCACAAAGTTCTGCAGTCAAACAGAGAAGTTTTAGGAATAAAATTGTTTCCCATCTTCTAATAAGATTCTTTCTTCAGTATTAGAAGAAAGTAATTCTAGTTCAGATTCTTTAGTAGAGCTGGCTGGAATATTTCACTGAAAATGAAACACCTCTGACAAAAATCAGAAACAAAGTTTTGTGAAAACTTTCATGATATTTTCCCTATTTCTCCATCTGCTTTATTCTTCATCATCATCACATGACAAGGCCTTGCTCACATTTCATTTCCCCCTGGCTTCTACATCCATTACGTAAAGTGACAAAAATTGCCAAATTTAACCTAATTTTGCATCAAAATGGGAAATGTCATTCTTTGTACTTAACTTTGATAGGAATGAAGAAACCAATGAGTTTATAACAAAACTTCACAGGGTCTGTGGTTATACAGTGAATATTTTGCACAGCTTCCCTTGTAATCTAAAGATGAAAGAGTCTATGGTTTGGATCATTATGCCCCCACTCTCCCACCTTCAGAAAACACACACAAAAGAAAATCTTTTACAAGAGGGTGCTGGGGAAAGAAATTTCCAGCAAGATACTTCTGTGAGACATCTTTACTTTGTCCCATTAGTGGTTGGATTTGTTCACAAATGGTGAATTTATGAGAAGCTTGTACTTCTACACTAGCTCTGGGCCCAGGTTCTTCCGTACTGGTGCATCTCCATTGGAGTCACATTACCACAGAGGCGTCCTAGCCACGGAGCTCTACAGCCTCAGGCTGTATTCTCTTTTCTGCTTAACTTCTGCAGAGTTTTGGCAGGAGTGAGATGAGGGAATTGTCAGTGTTCCTAATGGCACTGCTCTTGGTCTGCCCACTCCTCTCTATGCCTGCACCCCAGATTCATGGAGAAGGCTCTTCAGAATCTGAAGAAGGCAAGACAGTTCTGCTAGGCCCCCACTTTGAGGGGAAAATATATGCATTGAAGGGCTATAACCCAAATAATAATCAGTTCTACAAAATTTTGACTTTTTGGTTCCGTTTTTGTTGCATTTCAATAGCCCATAAACTTTTAACAAAATGCTGTATCAACTTTATTTGGAGTTAGCATAGCTTTAATGAATCTGACCCTTTTATTCTCGACTCCAAGAAAAACAAAAATGGTGTAATGAACTGACACATTGTTTAGCATACATTCTTTTTAATCTCATTTAATTTTATTGCACATTTTTTGTCTTAAATCCTTAAAAGTTTATTGAGCAATTAAACTATGTTCTCTGTCAGGGAAAAATGCCCATAAAAAGCAATAAGCTAAGCAGTAATTTCTAGATAGAAGTCACATTTTTATTTCTTCCTGTCCAAGTATGAATGAGTATTTGCTCTGTAAAATAAGAAGCAGAGTCTGCTGTAAATGACAATTGATTTTTTGTAGTGAGATGAAGTTTAGGACTCTTGGAGTAACAAACTGTTTCTGCTATACTGGCTTCATCGGATCAATCAATAGAATGAAATAAGCAATAGTTGATGGGATCCTTTTCCACAACCTTTTTGCTGACTTATTGCTACTTTATAGCACTGCACAGTGAATTTGTTTCCAGAAAGCACCCCTGCTTTTACATGAAGTTTTTATTGGAAACCTTGTTCTCTCTAACAAAACTAATGAAATCCTGTGCCAGTTAAAAAAAATTGATCTGCTGCTCAAATAAAAAAGACAGAAGAGACATCTTAATGATGTTGCTGTGATTACTTAAGAGCTATGAAGAGGATGTTTAAAATGTATCATGGTATTTATGATACATAAACATGACCTCAACTGTAGCAACTATGAAGATAAGAATAATTTTCATAGGTAGGAACTTTATGGACATTTAAAATACATATTTAAAAAGATATAAGTCAATATGAATGTACTTTATTAAGGGTCAAATTCTGCCACTTTTGTGCACAATGAGCAATACCTTTCTTCATGAATGGCTCCTTTGATTTTGATCAGATGAGTTGTGAAGTAAGGTACTTCTCAAGATGAGTAGAGATAGAGAAATCTAGCCCTAAAAAATTATACAAAAATGCTACCAATTGATAAAAATGAAGAAATATTTGCCTTGTGAAAAATGAAACGCTTAACTTCCAAGGCACCCTGAATTAATCTAACACAGAGTACATTTCTTTTCTTCTGTCAGCTGCTGAAATATCATTGAAAGAGTGGATAAAATGAATTATGTTTCCCAGAAAATGCTTTGTTAAAACAGCTAGAAAATAACCAGAAATATACATAGGTGACGAGACTTTTTCTTTGAGTAAATATGAAAAATGATTAAAAAATGATTAAAAATGGTAAAACAGTGAACAATAACCTTGGAAGGGATAACCACATGGTTTGTTCATCATAGAAATGTAGGACTGAAAAGGATTCAAGACGTCATGTAGTGCAGCCCCCTATACTGCAGTCCTAGACCACCCCGGACAGGTGTTTGCTTAACCTGTTCTTAAAAACCTCCAATGATAGAGATTCTACAGCCTCACATGGCAGCCTTTCTAGAACTTAATTCTTGTAGTTAGAAAGTTTTTCCTAACATGTACCATAAATCTTCCTTGCTACAGATTAAGCCGCTTACTTATTGTCCTACCATCAGTGACCATCGGGACCAATTGTTCACAGTCCTCTTTGTAACAGTCCTTAATATATTTGAAGGCTATCAGTCCCCCCCAGTCTTCTTTTCTTAAGACTAAACATGCTCCAGTTTTTTTAACCTTTCCTCAAAGGTCAGGTTTTCTAAGTTTTTATCATTTTTATTGCTCTCCTCAGGACTCTCTCCAGTTTGTCCTATATTTCCTAAACTGTTGAGCCTGGATTTGGACACAGTACTCCATGTGAGGCCTCATCAGTGCCACGTAGAGTGGTACAATTACCTCCTGTGTCTTATATATGACGCTCTTGTTAATACATTCAGAATGATGTTAGCCGTTTTAGCAACTGCATAACTGTTGATTCAATTTGTAATCTACTAGAACCCCTAGATCCTTATCAGCAGTACTACTGTCTACTCAGTTAGTCCCTATTCTGTATTTGCACATTTGATTTTTCCTGCTTAAGTGAAGTATTTTGTTCTTATCTTTATTGAATTTCATCCTGTTGATTTCAGACCAATTCTCCATGTCAATGTCATTTTGATTTCTAATCCTGTCCTTCAATGCACTTGCAACTCCTCCCACCTTGGTGTCACATTCAAATTTTATAAGCATATGCTCTACTCCATTCTTCAAATCATTAATGAAAATATTGAACAGTACTGGACCAAGGACAGATCCCTGCAGGACCCCACTAGCTACCTCCTCCCAGTTTTTCAGCAAATCATTCATACTTTTTGAGTATGGTCTTTCAACCACATATGCACCCTTCTTATACTAATTTCATCAAAACCACATTTGATGAATTGGGGCACTAGATAAATAATAATAAAATGAAACCTGAAGCCCTTACTTAGTCCTTGATTGAATGCGACTATTCACAAGGCACGAAGTTAAACACATATGTAACTCTGCAGAATAGAATCTTGGTCCTTATTGGGGTAAAACTCCCCTTTATTTCAATTACTATCTGAGTAACAAACAAAACTGTGCTAGCATGGGAGAGAGATTCTTACACAGACACACAAACATGTATGCCACGTAAGGAGAGAAGGAGGTGATTTTGCTCAGCATAATCCTGTAGTTAGAGCTGTTTGATAATTAATTATTATAACACAATTTATAATAGTATATAAAAATGTAAGTGTGAAATGAAGCACTTTGACCTTCTGCAGCTGAAATTTCATGTTAGAATTTCTCACAGAACAGAAATTTCGAATTTCAACCAGCTCTATTGGTAATCAAGTTTGCTTTCATTTCTTTTACTGTGGACTAAACAGGATGGAATGGCAAACAGCAGAGTTAGAACACTGAAATGTAGTGATTGTTAGATCAATAAAGCCATTGTGACATGCTGTACTCCCAGGTGAAAGGAAAATTGAGCTGGCAATTGACATCTTGTATCTGCCAATTCCTTACACACAGGGACACTATTATTTAGCCCTGTTGAAGACAATATTCAAACACAACCAAAGGTCAGGATTGAGTAATAAATCTGAAATTGGGGTCTTTTTATCATAACATTAGAGTCTAAATGTCACAATGCCTAGATAAAGGTCATTTTAAGCAAGTCATGTTTAAGTGTTTTTCCTTTGGGGTATGGCAAAACAACTTTTAACACTATTCTGTAAGTAAATATGTAAAAGTCTAATGACCACTAGATATTAAATTACAGATGATCTGTTCTAGTTTTATTCCAAATGATGCCATTCTCAATGCATTGTATTTCCAAATGTGTCTTATCTCCACAGAACTGCAAAATCTGTCTAGTGAGTCTTGTAATCTTTCAGCATAACATCAAGTTAACCTTCTAACATGTTACTTAGCATCTGGTAAAAATAAAGCTCATTATACCACAGACATTTAAATAGCCCTCCAAAGTTTCATTACTCTTTGTATTGTACTTGAGGCACTTGGGGTTTACAAAGCCTTTGAGGTTAAATATAGCTTTTCAGGAATGCCTATAGAAGCAAAACAATTCAAAGAGTTATGTGAATTGGGTTGCTTAACTATAATTCTTTTTCCAAAGTTGTAAACTGAGATACGCTGTCACGCACCTGTGAACACATGAGAGGCTAAAGACCAGGAGTACCATATTAGTAGGTTAGCTGGGAATTCTAGCAGCATTCCCCATAAGGACAATACATTTGAGCTGAATGTCTGCTTCACAAATCAAGAGCAGCTACCCAAAACCGAAACAGTTTTTTAAAACAGCAACAAAAAGTCCATTAAGGGATTCTGCTTTACATGAGAGCCTTAGTGACAGAACATTATATCTTGTTAGTTACTCAAAGTGATGTGATATAAGAAGAAGTAACATGATATAACTCTACACTGTGCAAAGCAATGCAATCAAAACATTTTTTTCTTTCAGGTCAAGTAACCATTACAAGTTCAGAAAGCAGATAAGGCTTGACATTTGTGGGTAATTCATGAGTAAGGCACTGGTGGGAATTTTTTTTTTTAATACTTGTAAGTCAAAGGTGATAGTAAATATCCATTAAAAATGATTTAATGTTTCCAGGCAGAAAATAAAATACTATGTATGGCTTTCTGTTAGATTGATGGCTCTTCCCTGAGGGAACACACAAAGTAGGTATGTATGTGAAATTCTTTGAATGATCCTTGTCACTTACATTTTCAATAAGAGTTTTCTAGAGATTTTCAGCTTGTGTAGGTGTTTATTATATCATGTTCAACACCATGGAAGCCACTGTTTTTATGAAAGTCTCCAAAACATTACGCTTTGTCAGTGTCCTCTTCCATCACCTGTTCCTTCCTGTAGTGTTCAAAGGATATAATCTGGACACTAAGGAATAAATTCTAAACTTTTGGAGACCTTTCCCCCTCTAATCAGAAATGTCAACATCTTTCCTTAACTGCATACACCATGCAGCATATTTGTCCTAATCCATAGCATGATTCCCATACCTAGCAATGGGAACTGAGCTCAGGGGGACTGAAGACAATATATGATTCCATAATAAGTAGCACCACTACTGGATTCTGCACTTTAACTTTCACTAACGTAGCTGTGGTAATGATTTTTCTGTCCTCACTTTTGCACTGGGTAGCAAACTGAACCTAATGTCTATAGAAAGGTCTCTGGATTCTCCATTGTTCTGGTGCACAGACTAAATATTTCATGGAAATTTCATTTAAATTAATAAAATTACTGTCCCAAATGAAGATTTTAGTATTGCTGATGCACAACTGCGTCATAAATGTTGTCAGGGAAGAATAGGATAGGAGGGTATGGAGAAAGCTGGAGAGTTTGATAGCCATGTAGGGGATAGTTGGCACTTCTGCCCCAGGAAAAAGGTATAGGAATTGTTTTGGAATGGTAGGATAAATATATAATTTAGGTATTTCCCTTAAATGAAAACCAGTGTATATCAACATTTATATTGACATAATTGGGTTTCAGAGTTGTAATGAATAGGGCAGTTCACATCTCTCAGTGCTAGAGCTGTTTTAGGATGTATGTAGATGCAGGAAGGCAACAAGACATTTTATCCACTGTTTATATTTTAAAGGTTATCTTCACATCTTATAAGAAACATTATTTTCCCAATGCTAGTTTAAGGTCTGGAGCACAGTTTCTCAGGAAGAGATGGATTCCTTTGTAATTTTGCAATTAGCTGTATCATGGAACGCAAAAGATCATTCAAAAAGATAAATAAATATGCAGACCAACTGTGTAATAGTTCTGCCATTGTAAGCAGATGTCTACAAAGATTCATGATGGGTGAACCTCTCAAAGCTTGGTCTTCATATTAAGTTTGCACAGACAAACAAATGTTTGGATACTTATTAATAATGTATCTTAATGACCTAAAATTGATTATCCCCCCATTTGGGATTATGACCCTCTCTTTCCACACAGGCTCCTGCTATTTCAACAAGATACATCCTTACTTTACCAGCCATTGTTTTCTTGGAGAAAGATCATTATACAGAATCACTTTTTCAGAGTAGAGCCACGATATAACATTCTGTATATGTGATGTGCCATATATCTTCCAATGGATACATTCTGCTTTTTGTTATCTCAAATTCTTCAGGCTGTTTGAGTTTACTGAGTATCTAAGACTAAATGAGAAATATGTAGCTCTGAATATCTTCATCAATAATCTTATGATTTATGACTATCTCCTGGTCACAAAGAGTCATACTGCTTTGTATCTAGTGATTCAGCTCGTTTGTCACCATACAAACCTCTACAACATCCATTACCTTTTAAATATCTATCGTTAGTGCTGATATGTTACTATACTTTTGCTTTTCTGGTCCTACCCCTAAAATTCCAAAATATTGAATTACCTCATTATTTTCTACAGCTTTTCCTCCAACTTTTGGGAGGAAAAGTGGAGCATTATGTCCCAATTATATAAAATTTATGGCAACTGTGCTGAAGTTCCATGATTTTAAATGCTTTGAGACATCGTATATATCTTTAGTATTTGTATTATCATAAGTACTACAAGCAGAGTTGAGTTTTAAGAAGGGATTTGAAGGAGAATAGTGAAGTTTCCTTGTGGCTATGTATGGGGAGTTCTCCAAGCATGAATGGCAGTATAGGAGAAAGCACAAAAGTGCTTATTTGAAAGTCCAATAAATGGGTGATGGAGGGTGACATCATGGACTGGTGAGAGGCAGGAGCCGACTTTTTTATACTGAATCAGAGATGATAGGAAAGGTGTAGATAGGCTGTTAATGACCTTGAAAGTGGGGACAGGTAGCATGTGTTTTATATGATCAAGAAGAGGTAGAAAGAGGAGTGACAGTCAAAGGAACAGGCTGGGAAAATGTTTTTTGCAGTAACATTCTGAATGGGTATCAGCAGGGTCAGATTGCATTTATCAAGGCCAGAGTAAAAGGATGTTGCAGTAATCAAGATGAGATAATAAGAACTTAGAGAAGAGTTTTAGCTATGTGAATGGACAGGAAAAGCCATATGTGATACAGAAAGAATCTGCAATGTTTGGACATAGCCTGAATTATAAGCTCTGCTGAGAATCCAACATTGGGCCTGTAAGGTATAATTTTGGAATGCTGGGAAAAAAAAACATCAATCAACTCAGCCTTTCTGCCCTTCAACGTCCACAGCCTACTTTCTATCCAGGACTTGTTTGCCCCACCTTGGTCCAAGATAGTCTGGTGATCTTCTATGCATACTACTAAAGACATCTATTCAAGAAAGCTTTTGGAGAGAGTTAAAAGGTGTGCTTCCCACAACACCAAAGAGGACAGAAGAGCTCTTTGTAGGTGGCTATCTAATTGAGTTCAAGTTTACCATAATGAGGGCATGGGTTGTCTGACCTAGTGGTCAGAGCAGGAGTCAGGTACTAGGATACTAGGAGTCAGAGTCCAAGGCACACCAGAGGACAAAACCAAAAGTCAAGTGTCAGGCAGCAGGGTCAAGTTACTAGGAGATCAGAATCCAAGAGAGGCCAGGGGACAAACTAGGAGTCAGGCAAGGTCAGGTTACCAGGAACAGGCAGCACAGGGGAAGAGTTCAAAACAGGGAGATCCCAGTTGGACAACTTCCTGTTCCTGTGCTGGGTTTATATAGAAGCTGTGAAACAATCAGGACCCTAGCATTCTGCCAATCAGATTCCAGGACTGGAGGCCTTTGTCAGGGTTCAGCTTATATTCTGATAACAGTTAATGGGTCACTGGGTAGTGGGTTAGAACTTACTAGCTCCTAAGAGTCCTGTAGCCCCAACCTTCAAGACCTGTGGTCCCTGACAGTGGCTGAAATAATTATTTTAATGCTATCGGTGTTTTATTGTGTTACACATTGGGGGCCTATAGTCTTGGATAGACAGCTTTTATTTATTAGTTAAATCTAAATAGCACAATGTTGACTCGCTGCTACCAAATTCACTGTGGAGATGGAATGCGCTGGATCTTATTGTTCACTAATTCATATTGATGGGAGTTCAGAGAAACTTAACTTGTTTCAATGAAGTTAGCCTGCATTTGTACTGGAAGAGATGAGAGCATAGTTTGTCTCAAATTGAGCCTAGCAAAGAAGAAAGATATTTTGAAAGTCTGACTGAGATACTGTTACATAAATTATAACAAGCAGTCAATAAATCATAATTCTCCCAACATTAATTCCCAGAAGGTCAATAGGTAAGAGTAAATATACTCCATGATGAGATTTAATATATCTGAAATGTCCCAATTCTGAGCTAATTATGGTATTCCGTCTGTGTTTACACTAGGTACAGATTTATAAAATTACACACAGTAGCTGTAGACAGTGCTTTGAAAAATGATTAGGGAACTAAATTTTGTGATTTTTTACAGAAATTAATTTTGTTTTGTATTTCCTAATCTTGTAGGAATAGAGGGATTAATAGGATGTTTTATTGAGGGTTATGCTGCCTTTTTCCCCCAGTATAATATTGATTAAACTAGCTGTAGTACTAGAGATTGGCTGAACAGATTTAACTGAGGAAGGGTATCTTGGAGAAAGGTATACAAAAAAAAGTCAGGCATTTTTCCAAACCATTCATTTGGTACCTCTGAAGCAGCAGTTTTGGCTGTTGATATTACTTCAGCATAACCAAAAATATTTCCAGCATCCTCTCACTGAAAGCAGGTGATACTTAGAAATAATATTACAGAATTGGATACTAGTTTCAGTTAGCAAATACTATAAAAAACAGAGAACCCCACTAAGGAGTGCAGAAGTCTTTTGGTACTTTGCAAATGATCAAATATGACCCAACTGTACAATACTTACATTGAAAAGCATTTCCTCTTGTCAATATTTCCATGGAAATCAGTGAGACAATTCATGTCTATAGGCTTGCTAAAAATCACGTTCAGATCAATGGGAATGTTTCAATAGACTTCAAGAGGCTTTTGGGTCAGGTGCTACTCAGAGTAAGTAGAGCTTGTTTAAAAATTTTGAATGCCAAAGGTTTTCAGGGAAAAAAAGGGACACTTTTTTTGCAAGATTTTGACCATCTCTAACTGTGAGGCAGTATTGCAAAACAGGACTCAAAATGATTAGTGGAACTGAGCACCCGGTATTAGGTCTGAATGATTTGTCCACTCTAACTTGAAGTGACTTGTTAAAACTTCCATCTACCTGCTCTTCAAATTATTTTCATTTAAAATCACTGGGGAATTATGTCTATTGTGTCATTTTTGCTTATTTAGTTTAATGTTCATAGAACAAATGTGGCATTGATAGGGACAACTGTTCCTATTAGATAGCCATAAGGCTCAGAGAATTGATGGATTGCACATATTATTTCAGGACCTCAGTATTTTTATAACAAATCAATTATGTTAAATATGATCTATTTAATAATTTCTACTTTGTCCTTAGTGGTAGGTAGGTAGAGTATATAAGTACTTGAAGTATGAAAATAATAGTTTAATACAGGAAAAATGATCCTGATGTCAGCAAGGCAGAAATCAGTGTATATATTTCAATTATTTCAAAAGACTATAAACTATCCTGAATGGCCAAATAAATGGCTAGAGTGTATAAATTGCACACAGCCTATCTTAAAGAGTGATATGGAATTGCACCCACCCCCTGGAAGTATTATTAGGCAAAGTTCCACAAGCCACATGGCTAGTCCTGCTTTGAGCAAGGGGTTGGACTAGATGACCTCTTGAGGTCCCTTCCAACTCTAATATTCTATGATTCTACAAGCCCAACCTCCTGAGTGACAGAAACTGCATACCATTGTTGCCCTGCTTCATGGATTACTGCACTGCTGGTTGATTGAAAGGGGTGAGTGGAGATGTGTCCCTATCTCATCCCAGTTCCTGTTAGGACACTGTGTTCCCTTTGTTGTAGGGACTCTGCACCGGGCAAGGTCCTGCAGTTCTGTCTGACTCTTCACGGGTTCTCACAAGGTGACCTTCTTTCCCTGTAATGTACATCCATGAAATGGCCAGGGTGACTGAGGCCTGTAAAACTGGGAGGTTCTGAATTAATAGCAGCCTTTATCCCCCACATAAGTGGGTTTCAAAAAAATTAATTGCATCATTCTAGCTATGGGATATACCACAATTCTGAACAGGCTGATCCAAAACCCACTGAAGTTACAGATCAGGTTTCATCTATGCAGTGCAGGAAAAACTAACACCTGAAGGAAAGCTCTAGTGCTATGTCAATTTGTCTTGCTTTCTCATGGTATGTCACCAATTATCCAAGTCCCTTACTGCAAATATAACCCCTGCTAACAATGCAGCTCATGGTCCTCCTCTAGTGACTAGACCATGCATAAAGGTTTATTGATTTGTTGCTGCCTCTCAGCTACTAGGGCTAGTTTTTAGGTTCAAGTAGTTGAAGCACCTTCTTTTAGATTCAGTAGTCCATGAAGAATGTTTGAGGGGAAGTAGATACTTGAAACCTGGATGTGAATTTAGTGGCTTGGATCAACCTCTCATTCTAATAATATTTAAGATAGAAAGATGGTTTTGATGTATATATTTCTACAGAATTGATTAATTTGAGGTGTAAAGGTCTGGTTTCAGTACTTGACAGAGTAATTTTAAAAAAAATCCACAGTTCCTGTCATTCTCTTCACACTTAAATTAGCTTAGTCAATAGTTAAGTCATGCAAACATACTGATATCTGGTTTATTTGTTATCACCATATGAATGGCCAGGATAAGGAAACAAAATAAAACCCAGAAGGTTCCTTTATTAGATTTAGAAGACATGCAATGTAAGCAAAATATGGCACAATTTAACTAACCCTGCAAGCACAACCTCATTACTAAGAGAGATATTTTACAAACAAAATACGACACTATAACTCAGACATACTCCTGCAGATTTTTCTAAATAAAAAGATGGGACTGAATTGAAACCTCATACATGGAGTATTCAGTGGCAGCATTTCAACTATCTCAGCAGAGAGGCCAAAAACAGACTGGATGCAGAAGCTGCATTACCCTGTCAGTTGCTGAATGTGCTCTCCAGGCTGTAACTGAGGTACAGGAAGAGGGACAGGCAATGCAGGGAAGCTTGCATTGGTACTTTCTGTCCCATACTTACTTAAGGATAAAGAGAGGACTTCAGTTTCCTATGCTGTCAAGCAGGCATCTTTCATGAGAGTGACATTTACTTAAGAATTTATGCATTGTTAGATCTTTTATTTAAAAAAAAAAAACAACCCACTTCTAATTTATGCTGGTGTAAATCAAGCTCAGGTCCAAAATCTTTTTCTTTCATTCTGATTTGATATTTTGGGGGTGGGGGAAGAGATGGAGGGTGAAACTAGCTCTCTTGTTTTGATATCCGATATAAATATTTCCAGGGAAAAGAAATACTCAATGTGTCCTTGACACTTCAAGACTACCACGATATACCTCATTGATATTCATCATTTAGACCCTGGTTGAGCTTAGTGTCCTCTACAATGTGTTAAATAAAGGATATGGTGCTCTCTAGTTAATAATGATAAACTGTCTGCAAGGATGACACAATCACCATTGATAGAAGAATTTTCATTCATAGACTGCACAGGATAGATTCCTGAGTTATTTACATGTAATGGGCTTTGTTTTAGTCAGTTGTTCAGGCTGGTCTCCATTTTTGTGCCTATAAATTTTCAGCTGCCAATAGTAACAGATTCAGTTTTGTTCCTAAAATAATATATGGGCATAAGTGATATTATACAAATGCTGAACTACCTGATATGCAAGCACAATCAGGTAGTTAGAAATCAGATGTGTGAGACATAATAGAGGGTAAACAAATTGTGGGCTGGGTCTTGTCCATAGTTATCTGAATGTTATAATTCATAATGTCCATTATTCCATATGAACATAAGAATGGCCATACTGGCTCCATCAAGACCAGTGCCAGATGTTTCAGAGGGAATGAATAGAACAAGGCAATTACAAATGATCCATCCCATGGCATCCAGTCCCAGCTTCTAGCAATTAGAGCTATAGTGATATGCAGAGCATGGAGTTGCATTCAGGACCATTTTGGCTAATAACCATTTGATGGATCCAATCTCCATTAATTTTTAAACCCACTTATACTTTTAGCCTTCATAACTTCCCAAGGCAACAAGTTCAATGGCTGACTGTGCACTGGGTGAAGAAGTATTTTCTTATGTTGGTTTAAACCTGCTGCCTATTAAACACAAGATACAGGGAGATCAGCCCATGAAATTATGTAAAGAGGTAAATAACACTTTTCTATTTCTTCCTCTACTTTCTCCACACCATTCATGATTTTATAGACCTTTATCATATTCTCCCGTAGATGTCTCATTTCTAAGCTCAACAGTCCCAGTCTTTTTAATCTCTCCTCATATGTAAATTGTTCCATACCCCTTATTTTTATTACTATGCTCTGTACTTTTTCCAATTATAATACATATTTTTGAAATGGGGCTACCAGAACTGCACACAGTATTCAAGATTTGTGCATACCATGGATTTATAGAGGCAATATAATATTTTCTATCTTATTATCTATCCCTTGTCTAATGATACCCAACATGGTTAGCATTTTTAACTGCCACTGCACATTGATTGGATGTTTTCACAGAACTACCTATGATAACTCCAAGTTCACTGGCTTGATATTCATTTTCAGTAAGATGGGTACCATAGCATGCAATATTTAAGGCATAAGACAGAATTAGAAATAAGAGATACTAAAGCTAACAGGAAAGCCTTTTTACCAAAAGCATCAGTAGTGAGTTAGCATTTTATCAATGCACTTGTGATAAGGGCTAATATTGTGTAAAGTTACTTAATCCACAAAATATCAAATGCATAAAATATGAAATATTGGGTGAAATCTCATTTACAAAGTGTTTGGTTTGTGAAAGATTTGCCACCAAACACATGCATTTTACAATTCGATTTATGACCTTACAAATATGTAAAATACAATATCCAACATACTTAATATATCCAGCTATGCTGTTATGGATTTTTATGTCAATAAAAGCATTATAAAAGAATCAGAATTATCTGACTGAGGAGAGACAGCAGGCTGGCTAGATTTCAAAAGGAATCCCAGAAAGATAGCTATCACGGCTATCAAGAGATGAATGAACTTGATTTGCAACTTGACAGTGAAGAATATGGCTCTAGGTAAAGCAAACAGAATGGTGTCCTTCCTGGGTACTACAACAAGAGATGTGATGACAATAAAAAAGTGCATGCTAAAAGAAATAAAGAGAAATTTCCATTTCTTGTAACCCATATGCAAACCTGAAACTTGAGTGAGTAAAGGTTTGATGGAATCAACAATAAATTTGGGGAAGAGAAATGAAGACCGAGCCTGTGCAGGTTGTCCTCTGAGAGACATTTATGGTATCTAGTGCTACTGGAGAAAGGTAATCAGTGACACTGAGAAGCAAAGTGGATGTCCAAATGGTACAGAAAAAAATACAGTGTATGTGAAACAGCAATTAAATGCCTCCTTCTAACTCTTTGAGTAAGATGTCAATATATTCAGAAAACAAAAACTACTACAAAAATATATAAGCATATTAACAAATAAGAAAGATGAAGTCAACAATTAGACAGTGTGTGCCCTTGTCTATGTCAGTGCAACTCTATTGAAGTCCACTGGTGAGCAGAGGTCCATTGATCTGAGTAAAAATTAGTTGGACTTTAAAAAAAAAGTGGCTGTGCTACTGAACTGTTTTTAAAAAATTGTGTTTAGGAAGAAAAATGAAGAAAATTGCATGGCTAATTATGAAGTCATGAAGACCTTGAAAGCTGTCAATATAGCTATTGAATTAAAAAAGAGATAAGGGACTAGTTTGAAAAACTAAATATAAAACAGTGAATAATGATACATATGTCAAGAGCTGAAAGGAACTAGAAAGTGCATTTACTGAAGCACTAGCAGTTATTTCTGGAGAGTTGTAGAATGGCAACAGGGCAGAGAATTGCAAAAAGGCAAATGGTAGTACAAATCTTTCAAGTGCCACTCTTTATGCAAAACTGACACATTCTCACTCCATAGCTTTCTGCTCCATGGGTGTATTCAAGGTCACAGCTGCCTGAGTCACAAAAATAACTCCTTTTTACTTCTGTTAGCACTGCTTTTTACTTCTGTTAACACAACTAAGAGACCGACTGAGCTAGATTCCTTTTTTGTTCTTATACATCACAGGATTGGCCCCATAATTGGAAAAACAAACAATCAATTACAACTGAGCAAACCTATTGACAATAACCTGTTTGCACAAGATTTACTGAGAGCATAATTTGAAGATGATGATGTTCTTCATCTGTAATTAAGAGAATAATTTGGCCTGCAGAAGCTTAATTACTAGTGATGATGGATGAGAAGAAAATAAACCTGCTTGAATATCAAAACACAGGTAGAATACACAGGGATATAAGTTAGAAAAAACCCCACTACTTATAGAAAGAGTGCATTTGATATGAAAATATTGGAAGAGAATAAACCTGGAACCCCACAATGACCCTTTTGGAGTCATTTTTCAGAGCAGAATGGTAATTTTTAAAAGGAAAAGAGAACAACCTTAGAAATTACTGATCATTATTAGTGCTCGTCAAACTTCCTCAAATTTTGATGAAAAAGCTAGGGTAATGTCACAATTACATTTTCTTTTTTTCTATAACAAATATTAAGAAATGCTGTAAGTTCTTACAGGATAATGGAAACAACAGTAAAAGCAGCATAAATTTATAAGCACAAGTGTACCAGACACGCTTGATCTTAAATATTAAATTATAATTCATGGTTGTTATCTTCAGATCTGTGGTTTTTGAGGACAGGACAGTTGTCCATTCTACAGAGCATAGAAGACAACACCCTCCTTCAGAACGATTCAGAGGAAATTTCAAAAAATATTCTCATGGAGTTTTCTATGCCCTGAAATCTTATCCCAGAGGTATATTCAGAGACTGATCACCTGCTGTGGAAACGTTATGTGGACTGGACAAATTTTCCAGTTAGTTACACCTGCTCAGAGTATGCATTAGGTTTGAATTGATGCAAATGAGAGGAGAATTTTGCTCTCTCTATACAAGGGTGACTGCTAAAAAACTGATATAGCTTTTAGGCACAAAATTTACATTAAGATTTACATTATCTTTGTGTGTATGGAAAGTTTGATGTCTTCTTTCAGTGTGAAGTTCATTACCAACAATTAAGCTAGAAAAATGCACTTCAATTAGCACTAACCCAAATAATTTTGCATCATATAAAGACTTCACAGTATAGATTAAAAAAGCAGAGCACATTCAGTTATACTAGAACCTAGGAAAATACATTGGTTATTGAAATTATCAAACAAACCTTTTGTAAGGGACCATATCTTGAAAATATAATGTTGGACATATTCAAGCACTTAGCGTTATCAGCTGAGCTTTTACAAGATAAGAGAAGTAAAACCCACAATATCTGGCTTACTTGTATATAAGCATGTGAAAAGTGTCAGATTGACAGCCCCGGATATGGAAGTCCTCTCTTAACACACAGAGCAGGTACAGCAAAGACTGTGATGTTACAAAAATTGCCTTGACAATATAATTTCTCTCTACCCTGGAAGAAATATATCTATGGTTGAGACTCTCTCACTACTAAATCAAGCCAGCTTGCTGGGTCTGTGAATTAGTGGCAGTTAGGGTTGTGGGTTTTGGAATGTGAACACCTGTTCATTAGGAATTGGAATGAGGCTATCACCCATTTTTCAAGGGTAGCAGATACTTCAGATGGAACACACATTCCAGTAATTTTTTTGATTTTTCAGTTCCAAAGAACTTTTCATTTCAGTTTTCCTTTTATTTATTTTTTTACATTTTTCGATACTGTTAAATCTTAAAATCAAAATAAAATGTTTCATGTTGGGCTAAACATAACATTTTGTTCAAACTAAATAGTTTTTCCCTATTATTTTTTGTAATTGCCAGTGAACCCCCCCCAAAAAAGTGTTATTCACCCAACTCTACTCCAGCGTAGTCCTAGCAGAAACTGAACTTTACTGAATGTGCCATATACACAAGAGAAAAAAATGAGTTTGTAAATTTCCTGCTCTCCTTATGTATTTTCCTCCTGATCCAAGGCCACTGAAGTCAATGACCCCTATTGACTTTGGCTTCTGGTGAGGTCTTTAGGCATCTGTTAAAGGGATAAAATTATTAAGTTATGAAAATGAAAACACGATTGGGTCAAAAATAGCACAATAAGTTATTCACGTTTGACATTCATTTTTCTTAAGCAAAAGGGGAAGTTCCTATTTGTTGTAACATTGTTTCATTTTATAATTAAAGTGACCCAACTCCATTTTAAATTAGTAGAGGTGTAAACTCATTGGGCCGAGGTGTAAAATGTTAACTGCTTTGTAACAACCTCCAGCCATGTATTGTAACAAAATCTCTGTGAAACTTCATTTAAACAGTATCCATTCCTGTATTGTAACAAAATCTCTGTGACAAGCACCGGGAGAACGCCAGCAGATGTTAAGTACTAAAGGCAACCAAAATGCAATCAGTCTGTAACCTGAAGGCTTTGGTAAACCTGTTACTTGAAACTCAGTAAATTTCATTTAAGTAGTATTCAAACATGAATTGTAATGGGTGAGTCTTTGTCAACAGCAAAGAGCAAACAGCAGCTGGACAATTAAGAAAAATAAAATCAAGTTTCGCTGTGTAGGTTTCGCTGTGTCAGGGTGCAGCCCCCAATCACCTCATCGCTCTTAGGAACTTCATAATTGGCTAAAAAGTGGGCATATGGCTGTGAGGAAGAGAAATATAAGGTGTTCACAAACAGGAAGTAAACTGGAGATGCCCCATATCTTGGAAGGGCACCAGAATACGTGCAGGCTTGATCTACCTACTGTCTCTCCCCAGCTTGCCGCTCAAAACCTAAGTATAGAGCGTGTGGCTGTGTAACCTGAGTGTGACGGTATTTTCCACTCAGATGAAAAAGCCGGGAATCCTACTAATAGAATTGGAGTACTGCTTTGCTGCTGACAAACCTCACCGTTGCAGTGTAAGTATAATAGCATAAGTATAATCCTATAATGTAAGCTAGCTTTGTAAATATAATTGTATAGTTATAATTGTGATTGTGTTTAAGTAGTTAAATCGTTGTATTAAATAAGAATGAATGGTGATTTTTTTAAAATTGTAATTGATGATGTATAGATTGTTGCAAGTAAAACAAAGTTGTATGCAAAGCAACCCTTGTCGCTCCTTATTTGAGGGATCCATATAAATCGAACCTGACAGCAAGATGGTTCTTGTTGTCACCTCACTATTCTCTTTGCAAACAATTTTGTTTCACTTCATGAGTAGATGATCTTCACACATTATATTTTAATCTGACCTTACACATTGCTGTAGTAATTTATGAGGTCAATTACATCATCTTTCACATATTAAAATCTATTATAATATATTTGAGTTCAAGACTTAGTGCTATTGGAATCATGAGATGGAGGCAATATTCAACATGCATAAAACCATCAGAATCTGGCCCTTTTTAAAGAAATTTCGGGACCCTCGAAAGACAATTCTATAAATTTGCTTCATCAAATAAAACAATGTTTTATAACCTGTAAAACAGTGAAATACTCAGATTATTTGGCACCTGTATTATTCATTGCCTATTCTATTTTTATGTATACTCTGAATACTTCAGCTCAAAAATGCAAATATATGCAGTGCTATTTTACTGTTCTGAAACCTGCTGTTTATATATTCTAGCTATTTGGAACTTTTTCAACAACCTTCATTATTTTAGACATTTTGAGAATATATTCAAAGCTTGAGTAAATGCCTAACCACTGAATGCCTAGGGCAGCTAAGCACTGTCTGAAGAATCAGTGAATTGAGTGACTCTTAAATTAGAAATTTGCATGGTTATTTTTAATTAATTACCATAGAAAATGTAATTAGTATGCACCACTTATTGCTTGAATAGCAGTTGGCAATTTAGTTATTTATTTATTTAGGTGAGTTCTTACAGTGTGCAGTTGACAAGGAAAAGTGGAATCCCAGCGGCTGATGTCAGGAACAATCAGGAGTGATTTAACTGGCTGTTTCTCAAGCTATGGCAAGTAGTTTTTCACTCTTCATTGGTTGGCTTTTTGGCTCAGACATACACAATTGTCCATGTTCATCCTCTTTCACTACTGTTTTGGAATGCCAATATGCTTGACTGAAAGGATGATGAAGAAATAAATGAAAAAAACTCTGTGGAAGCAAACCTACTGCCATTAAAATCAATGACAAAACTCCCAATGATTTCAAAGGGTGAAAGTTTGTGGTTGTATGAAGGAAAATGTCCAAAACCGCTGTAAATCATTTCTAGAAACATAGAGGAATAAATGTATTCTGGTGCATCCGAAAGCTCAGACAAAGAACACTGTTACACTTGTTAGGATATTGCACTCGCTATAGCTCAGGGATTCTCAAACTTTTCTTTCTTGGATCACCTTTGAAAAATATTTCAGGCTGTGACAACCCCCCACACTCCCCAAAAAGGGACGAATCCCCCATGCCATGACACCCTTACTTCTGCACTGCTGCTGGGGGTGGTGCTGCCTTCAGAGCACCCAGGCAGCAGCCACTGCTCTCCGGCCTCTCTGAAGGGCTCTGGCTGTCAGTCATACACGAGGCTGACAGCTGCAGCCACAGCATGTGGCGGCTGAAGCTTGCGACTCATCCATAATAACCTCGTGACCCCTTGAGGGGTCTCAACCTCCAGCTTGAGAACCCCCTGCTATAGCTATATTAAATGTCACATTGAGCTAAATTCTGTACCTGGTGCTGAAGAGTACCAAGGGCCTATGGTGAGATACTAATTATTCTCAGCTCCCATTGATTCAATAGCTTGCAAAAGGTTCTCAGTAACTGATAGTATTGGGTCCTTTGCTTTGAGTTAAACTGCTGAAGATCTGGAATAACTCAAAGGAAGCTCTGACAAGACAGTTCTAATTTTAATCCCACGAAAAGTTGGTAATACCAATAATGCACTATGCTTTAAATCTTTAGATCCTAGGCATTGGCTGAGAGGCACATATTGCAGGTAAGCAAAAGGGACAGCAAAAGTGGTGTACAGTTACCTTAGTACTTCCCAGATCTGGGAGCTGCTAGGTGTGGACTAAGTTAAAGTAGCTCGCTACTCTAGCTTTTGTCAGCTGTTAATATGGCCCTAAGAGACTAAAAGGGCAACTAAGGATTTGGGGGATTGGGGGAATTAAGGAAGTGCTGACCACATCCATTTTACTATGGCAATACCATCTACAATGGTTTTAGGGAGTAAGAGTGGCATAGGATGCACCATTAGAGTGTTCCCTCACATTAGAGCAATCCACCTGGGACCGATAATGGCAGCTTATTGGCCAGGTTCCTCTTACAGTATGCAACTGCATTGCACTGCACTCAAGAATGTGGCCTTCATTTTCCATAGAAAATAATTTGTTCAGAAAGAGGATTTAAAAATGACCTGGTCTGAAGGTACATTTATGACTATCTTTATCTTACTTGCACATGTTGGCCCAGATTCACAGCCACGCTGCATCTGCTGGTATGAACCAGCCATCACCTTCTCTTAGGGGAAAGGGCTGAACAGGGATTCAATTGCCTGCAGGATTGGAGGTGCCCCCCCACACACACACACTTCCCTGGTTATTAGGTGCATCAGAGGATAATGTTGTAAAACACTCAGGACTATTCTTCTCTGATTTAAACAGTAGCACCTATTGTGAAGCGTTAGGCTCTTGAAAATTATTTTGTCATACACAGCCAAACAAAATTAAAATACTAAATCTAGCCTACAACAACTCAAACAATTAAATGCAACAGAAATAGTCTATCCCTGGAAACCCTGCGCACTCCAACCACCTTGTGACTCCAAGTTTTCCCCAAAAGCCTTTTGTGGATCTAGCAACATGTTCTAATGAGTCAGATTAGAAGGGGCAAGAGTGAATTCCAAATTTAAGGACCATTCTCAGAGATCATCTTTTCATCATCCCCCCGTCCCCACTCCAACTACTAGAGCAGATGGTTGGTTTTGGTTAGTCCTTGCCTCTTTTACTTAATGTACTTTGCTTTCCAATGACACACACTTTCTAGTTTTCCTCTCGTTCTTCTCCTAGGTTGAGCATTAGGAAACAGGGCTTGAATACTAGTCTACTGAAATCATTATTTTTACTACCTCAGTAGCTTGTAATAAAGCCATTTTCCCTTGTTGAGACCCTTTTAACATAGTTTGTTTTAAACTGTCTATATGCTTGTAAGCAGTTCCAGAATGCTGTAAATTGATCCACCTAACAACCTCTTCCTGGTGTGGATAGTTAGGATAAAGAAGGAGAGGTTAATTGCAAAGAAGATGCGTTAATTATATAATTAACACATTTCACAGAAGCAGGCAGAAAGGAGGAGGAAGATAACTGGGGAATTGAGTGAAGTGAGAACAGTTTTACACAGCACAGAGAACAAGGGAGTAGGTGTGACAAGACATCACAGCTGTGTGTAATGCAGCCCTAGTAAGCTGTTTAAGTCAACCCAGTCATTCATTTTTCCTTTTCATTCAAGCCAACCTAAAGTAGTGATGAGTTTGGCCTCTTGTCTATGGGCTTAATTGTGGATGGCTCCTGCTCATAGGGGCAAGAGGGGAGGGATGGGTGGAAGGAGACCTCCCTTGGAGCCCATTACACAAGAGGCCAGGAACTCCACTGAACTCAAGGGCTACTTGAACCTAGCACCACTAACAGTGTTAGACATCTTGAAGGGGTTGGGGGGCACCCAGAAACACAGCCTGTGCAAAATACACACTCCCTCCTGCACCGAGGCAGTCAAACTCCAGGAGCTCATGCAGGGCAAGCCAGCTTCTCATGCCCTGCATTTGAAGGGTAGCTCAGTGCCACTATGGGTATGTCTGCATTGCAATTAGACACCCATGGCTAGCCTATGGCAGATGACGAGGACTCAGTTGGCTCAGGGTAAGAGGTAATTGTAGTGTAGATGTTCAGGTTTGGGCTGCAGCCCAAGCTTTGGGACCCTCCCATTTTGTAGGGACCTAGAGCTCAGGCTCCTGCTAGGTGGAATGGTCAGATCTCAGGCTACAACTCGAGCCTGAACATGTACACAGCAATTAAACAACCCCTCAGCCTAAGCTCTGTGAGCCTGAGTCAGCTGGAATGGGCTAGCCACAGGTTTTTAGTTGCAGTGTTGACATACCTGGCCTAAGTGTATTAAGGAGGGTCAATACTTCATGCTGATCCTCTATATATGTTAGATCATGTGCTGAGAGTCTTGTTTTAAACCTGTATATCATACAGTTCTACATAAAAGGTTGTTACAAGGAGGTGGGAGAAAAATTGTTCTCGTTAAGTTCTGAGGAAAGGACAAGAAGCAATTGGCTTAAATTGCAGCAAGGATGGTTTAGGTAGGACATTAAGAAAAATTTCCTGTCAGGGTAGTTAAGCAATGGAATAAATTGCCCAGGGAGGCTGTGGAATCTCTTTCATTGGAGGTTTTGAAGAGCAGGTTAGACAAACACCTGGCAGGGATGGTCCAGATAATACTTAGTTCTATACTTTGCCTACCTATGCTGTACGTGTTCTGTGTTTTTCCCCAAATAACTTCAAATTACAGGACTGCCTTGGCAGCACTTTCATAAGAACTAAATTCACCAAAAAAAAATTTTTTTTAATTGGGGAGAGGAACCCTCCCTCCATTTTAATGGTATCTGTGTTGTTCAGTGAACTTATTGGATAATGTTTTGATTTAAGCAGTTTGTACATTTTTAATATAAATTCCATGATAATCTGTTGTTTCAAAGTCTTCACTTTCCCTGATACAAGCATGTAGATTAAGAAATAAAACAAGAATAAGTCATAAACTCAGTGAGTAAAAATTACACAGAGCAATTTTGTTTAGACATCTAACATTAAATAAAAATATTGCTAGTGTTGCAATTGTATCCTGATTTACTTCTAAATAACAAAATAACTCATTAGACATTATACATATAGTTTAATTAGTTAATTCTGTGTTCCTAAACATTTTATCTCCAAGGGTAACAGATAAAAGGCAATAGAGAAAAGGGGAAATGAGGAAGTGAAAAAAAAAAAGAGGAAAGAAGGAAGCTAGAGAGAAAGTGACAGAAGTCATCATACAAAGCAGAAAGTAGCACAGGCACTTGAGAAAAAATATCTTGTAACAATTACAAGTGAAATAAAATTGGTCAAAGATGTCATTTGTAGCTGCCATTATTTTTTCCATTGTAAGTATTATAGCAATTTTGTCCTCCATTCACTGATCAGAGGAGGTTCAGAATTCTTTCAGTGGACAAAAGATTTAAAAAGAGCTACCGTTTTTATTTTAGGTTTTATGAAGTAGATAGGAGTGGGTGAGTATCTGACCCTATTAAGTGCACTTCAACTGAGAAAAAAATGGAAAAATATAAGGGTGACTGAAGTAGTCTCTGCCGAGTAGAGAAATTTGACTGCAAGAACAGAAAGTCGGTGAAAGAGGACCCAGGGGAAACTCACATTACTAATTTTCAGCCAAAGGAGAAAATTTGAACAAAATTTTGCTGGTGTATATCAGTATCTGCTTAAAAGTCCTGTTTGGCATGCAGTAGAGAGAAATCAAGAATAAAGTTAAGATAACATTGACCCATTTTCTTATCCAGTCTTCTTCAGACTCAGATTCCAAGGCCAGAAAAGACCACTGTGATCATGTAGTCTGACCTTTTATATAACTAAGATTAAGATTTATTTTGAGTATAAGTCATGGATAGGTTGTGATCTGTCTGTGCCTAGGATAGCCACCCAAAATGCCAAGGTCAGGGCAGGCTGCAAAAGGAGAGCAGATTCTCCCAAACTGGTGGGAAACACTGCAGTAAATTCACCAACCAGTCACAACACAAACAGGCCTTCTGATCCCCCACACTGGTCATCAAGAAGCTACACAGCCCCCTTATTGCATTTCATTCTCAGGCTCCCAGTCACTAGGTAGAGTAAAGGGACAAGTTATTAAAACTCTATTCCCTTTACCAAAATGTTCTCCTGACCTCAAAGGGTCAGACTCAGCCACATTTGCCAGATCAATATGAGTTTGGATCTTACTCAAAATACCACGCTGCCAGCCAATCCTTCAGTAATTAAGACTAAAGGTTTATTATAAGAGGAAAGAAACAAACAAAGTGAGAGGTGTTATTTGATCAAAGCAATCAGATACACACAAAATGATTTGCAAGTCCATATATATCAGGTTTCCAGTAGAATCGTGGAGTTTGCAGGCTTGTATAGTGGTGGACATCCAGTACCTAGATGGGTCTCAGTCTTTTGTTTCACAGCTTCAGTTGCAGATGAGTTAATCCAGATATCGGAAGCAGGAATGAAGACTATATGGATTTGTTGAAGCTGCATTTTATAGCTTCTGGTCTGCCATGTGGCTTGTTTCAAACACAAGCCCACAGCATATAGGCAGGGCAAGGGCATGCAGACACCCTAACCATAGGCATGTCTCATGCCCTGGTGACTCAAAGGGTACAATGAAGTCCTGGCTTCCTTCTCTGAGCTCCTTGTAAAGATAATGGCCCTCGATGAGTCATCACTGCTGACACTAATCTGGCTGGGCTGTAGCCCAGTAACACAGCACAAGTGTTTGGACATGGACAGATATCATACCTATCCATATTCCAGGATTTCATTGGCTCTGTTGGCCACCATGATCCCCAAATCTTTTTCAGAATCACTGTTTCCCAGGGTAGAGTCTCCCTAAGTATGAGCTATATCCTTTGCTCCTACATGTGTACATTTACAGTTAGCCATATTAAAACTCAGTGTTTACTTTCATCCAATTTACCAAGTGATCCAGATTGCTCTGTATCAGTGACCTGTCCTCTTCATTGTTTACCATTCCCCCAATTTGTGTCATCTGCAATCTTTATCAGTGAAGGTTTTGTGTTTTCTTCCAGGTCATTGATTAAGATCTTAAATAGCACGGGGCCAAGAACCACTGGAAACACATCCACTTGATGACAGTTCCCCATTGACAATTACATTTTGAGACCCATCAGATCAAGTGATAGGGTATGTCCACACTGCAGTTAGATACCCATGGCTGGCCCATGCCAGCTGACTCAAGATCACAGGGCTTGGATTAAGGGGCTATATAATTGCAATGTAGACGTTGGGGCTCAGGCTGTAGCCGGAGCTCTCACACCTCACAAAAGTCCTAGAGCCTGGGCACCAGCCCAAGCCCAAACATGTACACTGCAATGAAATAGCTCCTTAGCCCATGTAGGTTTTTAATTGCAGTGTAGACATACCCTCAGGCTCTTCTGAAAATCCCTCCCGTGATGAATGAGAAATTCTATTCTATTGGCCTGGATGGTTAACTTCACCTGCCTCCAGGTTTCAGGTAGTTAGGGGTTTTTGCAGCTTTCATTTCTCTCTCACTTACATACAATAGACCCATCGTGAGAGATTCTGTGCAGCACCCTTAGCAGCAGAACTCACAGCAAGGACAGAGGGCAGTTACAGTGGCTCTTTTCATCTCCCAATCCTGGGACTTAACGGGGGCCAGAGAGGGCCCCTCTTTAACTCAGACAGACTTGCGGTCTTGTGTAAGCTACAGCAGCCTCCCTGAGCTGCCTCATGGGCAGCCGTGCTCCCTGGAATCTTTGCAGCACTATGGACCACAGCCTGCCAACAAACCCTCCCGCCTCTGCTATGCCTCCTGTGCTAGGGCACGTGCATAGATACTTGCAGGCATACTTATGTTTGTCTTTCTCAGTGACTGCAGTGAAAGAAAACTCCTCCAACCAGAACCAGGACTTCTAGGGCCCCTTTATGCAGTGCCTGCTCTCTTCCCTGACGTAAAACGGCTGGAGCAGATGTGAAGATCTCATCCTATACATTTGTGTACCTAACTACTGAATGAACTACTGCCCAAGGGCTGGGGATATTTGTTCATGTGCACAAAACCACCAGGTAAGTGGATTATTACATTTTTTGTTCAGCCTTTAATTTGTTTGCTGATGGGACAAATGGCATTTTTCCACCAGTTAATATTCCCTTTTTCTATGGAGAAAGATAAAAATAAAAATATTACATGCCTTATGTTAGTAAGTCTGGCAAGAATTAATTTTCATTGGTTTTGATGAGATGTAAGGTATTTCATAGGGCTCCACCAAAGTTCCCCTGCTATTAAAACGTTAAAATATTTTCCTTTCCTTTGCATATTCTGTGTGCACATTTATAAACACTGTTTGCTGCACTTAGGCTACATCTACACTTGGAGCTGTGGTATGATACCCAGTTTACATAGACATACTCATGCTAGCTCTCATCAAACTAGTGCACTAAAAATAGAAGTGTAGCCATGTAGCAAGAGTAGTGATGTGCAGCAAAACAGGCTAGTGGCCACAAAATACAAACCCTCCTAGATCTATGGATGTGTTTTAGGGGTGGCTAGTCCAGGCCACTGCTGCCCATGCTACCATGGCCACACTACTATTTTTAGCACACTAGCTCAATGAGAGCTACCTGCAAATATGGCTACATGAGCCAGAAATCATACCCCCAGCTCCAACTGTAGACATAGCCATAGATGTAAGCTTGCAAAGTTTTGGTTGCTTTCTGTATGGTGTTGGAGACAACTCCCGCTGGAGTCAAAGAGTAAAATACAACAGTAAAATACAATCCATATTCTGAAGCACTGACAATCTAAAAACATAATAAAGACAAAGGGATGGGAGAAAATGTAACAGGTATGGAGAAAAACACTATGTTAATATTAGATATTATATTTCCCCTTATCCTGTACCTCAATTTACCTCTCTGCTGAGGTACAGACCAGAGTTGAGTCTTTTTGGGGCTTTGAGATTATATATAGATAAATGGATGGAAGGAGGACTCTCATAGACTCATAGGTCAGAAGGGACCAATATGATCATCT